>OZ024794.1:26931814-27531814 GCA_964017045.1 Omphiscola glabra | reverse complement strand
GATTCGGAAGCGTTGTCCACCAGACCCCCTTATCGTTAACCCGGGGAACTGGTTCTATTCATGCAGTCCCGAGAAAGCAGCCCCAATGCAACCGTTTCGTCCTAGCTACTTCGCAAATTAGTTGCGTGGTGGAAACCCGCTGTAGGAAACCCTTCTTATAGGGCATTCGACGCTTTCCCAGTTGGTGGGGGGTGATATTAGGACGTAAATTTACAATCCCGACTCCCTGGGCTGCGAATGCTTTCAACGCTGCGCTTTCGGTCGACCGCTTCCATTCGCGAGTCCGCTTCCCAGCGTGCCGCCGCACGGTCTGGTGGCAAGGAAACCCGGCGTCTGGCCCGTGTGGAGGTGTGCTCACGCTCGACTACCACCGACGCCATTTCCACATTGACATATTTAGATACATAAATTAGCCAATGTAGATGCGTTAAACTCATTTCAATCGCGCTAAAAAGAAAATCCACCCCTCCCCCTTTACGATAAATTTCATATTTCTAAAAATCAGGAGATGGAGGCCCCTAGAGCTCTTCAAAACAATGACAGTTAATTTATTTTAATTTTATTTTACGGAAATCGAATAAGTTTAAATCTGATAAAATACACATGCTTTTATTTATAGGTAAGTAAATTTAATCTTTTAATATATTAAGTATATTTGTTATAAATTATTATAAATGTAATAACATAATTAAATAACTATTTTATGT
The DNA here is from genome assembly GCA_964017045.1 of Omphiscola glabra. NCBI lineage: Eukaryota > Metazoa > Mollusca > Gastropoda > Lymnaeidae > Omphiscola > Omphiscola glabra. The sequence goes on along the minus strand of OZ024794.1, from coordinate 27,531,107 downwards.
ATTTATCGGATTGTGAGAGTAGAACTACTGCAGTCACACAGCAGTGGTCGGAAAACTCATTAGTCAAAAGAGCCAAAAATCAGCAGCAGGAGGATTAAACGTTTTTTGAGAGCCAAATTTCTGTTCAAGAACTATGTTTTTCGGAGTCCAAAACGATTTGAGGCCGACTGGCCGAGCCGCACTCAAGTCGTATTGCCGACCACTTATCCATCCCTGTGGCGCTACGGCCCACGTAGGGCTTTGGCCTGCCTCACTACTTCATTCCACTCAGACCTTACTATCGCTTTTATTTTCCATGCCTGGATTCCCAGTTGTTGTAGATCTTTTTATACATCATTCATCCATCCAACCCTAGGTCTGCCTTTGAGCCGTCTACTTATGGGGTTTTGGTGAGGCAACCTCTTCACTCCTCTGTCATTTGGCATTTTCTCTAAATTTCCTGCCCAGCGTAGCCTGCCCTTTTTATATCTGCCACTATCGTGGGACCACTTAGCTTCTGTATAAAAGGATATCGTCGTTACGTTTATTTGTGGATGACTAAATCTTTAAATCCGATGTTATTACTGACAGGGGTGGGGAAAATAAGGTTTTATATTTTCTTTTAAAATAATTTCGGAAAATTCAGTTCAAGGGCGTTGACGCATTGGGGGCACATTTACATACAAATCCTTAAATCTCAAAACTGAATGAACCTGGAAATAATAAAAATAGTTGATAAGATTTTCTCTTTAAAAAAACTAAGGACGTCGAGGTCTGCACTTTTTGTGTGCAAAGTTTCATTTTATGGTTGAGGATAAGGGATGGTACATATTTTAAGAGGAAAACAATAGCCTATGTTTACATTAAAAAATATAATGTGAACATTTCATTCACATACCTTTCAAGTTCGAAAGAAAGAGAGTGGGCAACATCTTTATATAGTGGGACAATACGACTGACCAGTAGTGTTGTGTGTACTGACAGGATTTAGTGACCTGGCTGTCCTGTGTAGTTGTCGTGTGTACAGGATGGATTTAGTAACCTGGCTGTCGTGTGTAGTTGTCGTCAATACTAGCTGGACGTAGTGACATGATTGTGCTGTGTAGTTGTCGTGTGTACTGACTGGACTTAGTGACCTGATTGTCCTGTGAAGTTGTCATGTGTACTGACTGGACGTAGTGACATGATTGTGCTGTGTAGTTGTCGTGTGTACTGACTGGACTTAGTGACCTGATTGTCCTGTGAAGTTGTCATGTGTACTGACTGGACGTAGTGACATGATTGTGCTGTGTAGTTGTCGTGTGTACTGACTGGACTTAGTGACCTGATTGTCCTGTGTAGTTGTCGTGTGTACTGACTGGACTTAGTGACCTGATTGTCCTGTGTAGTTGTCGTGTGTACTGACTGGACTTAGTGACCTGATTGTCCTGTTTCGTTGTCATGTTGTCCGAATGGACGCGGTGAGATGTGTGGATATTGGTTCGGGAAACTGGAATGCGTGCTCTGTGATGTGTCATGTGATGTGTCATGTGATGTTTGGTATATAAATAACGTAGAGTTGAGAATAAAGTTCGTTGTTACACAGTTCACAGCCTTAAGTTAATATGTTATTATACTTTTACATGCAGTTAACAATATATTTTAAAAAAAAAAAATAATTTTACATCCGTTAAAATATAATCTTTGAAAATACAACCATACATTTTTACATTATTTTTTTTTAAATTTGAAAATAGAGTCCAAAGAGAATGAACCACGATTAACTAAGGTTCTCTTCCAAAGTTAGAAAATGTCGGTCTTATCGTTTTGAGCGAAATACATGTTTTTTTTTAGGCCAAAAAACTATTTACGAACTCCCCTGAAGTCAGGAAACTGCAATAATATTCATTTTTAAGGCATTCGTGTTGTGGTATTTGTGTTATGGTATTCGTGCTATGGTAATCGTATATGGTATTTGTGCTACGGTAATCGTATATGGTATTTGTGCTACGGTATTCCTTTTTTTGTCTTAGTTCCACAGAACAGTTTTTTCGTTGCGTTTCCCCATTGCACCGCATGACTCTAGGAAATTGTTTGTGGTGTCTGAGCTGAGAAACGCCAAACTAGGTCATATTTCCAAATGATCCAATCTATGTCTGCTGGACGCACACTTTTACGGCGCGACGGTGGACTGGCCCCAGAACGGAACATTTCTGCAACTCCGCCGGTGGAAGCAATATGACGTCTAGGATTTTGTAATATGCAATGGTAGCAATACTATGAGCAGTAATTTGGAGCGGAGCTCTGTAGCGGGGTCTTTTTGACCGGAGCTGGAGCGGAGCTGGAACTTGGTAAAATTTCGTATCGCTTCGATATTGCCCTACTCTTCTACTGGCTACGTTGCCCTACCCTTCTACAGCTATGTTGCCCTACCCTTCTACAGCTATGTTGTCCTACCCTTCTACAGCTATGTTGCCCTACCCTTCTACAGCTATGTTGCCCTACCGTTCTACATCTATGTTGCCCTACCCTTCTACAGCTATGTTGCCCCACCCTTCTACAGCTATGTTGCCCCACCCTTCTACAGCTATGTTGCTCTAGGCTCCTACCAGCGATGTTGCTCTACTCTTCTACCCGCTATTTTGCCCCAGTCTTCTATCTACAAAGTTGTCCCCCTCGTTTAGACCTAGGTGTTGCCCACAAGACTAATGGTGTGTAAGATAATATCCATTCACTTCGATGATATCATCCATGGACGCACACAACTATCCACACCCTCCCCCAACATATTTGATTGGAGGTTTGAGGTGGGTTAGGGCGCTTAGTGGATGAAGGGAGGGGAATGTTGGTTTGGGACCCAAGAGATATTATTTGATTAAGGTAGGTTGGAATGTAGTACCGGGGAGGGGCCAGGATAACATTTACGGTGGTCGGTATATAAATTAGTGTCCATCGGTCTTAGCTAGATACGCGTTTACTTCAATTCCCTCCACTCCTTCCCCTCCTGTAATGAAAATTAAAAAAATTTTTTTTAATGTACACGTTTTGCCAGCTTACTCTGATAAAAAAAGTTTAATTTATCGAGACAAGATATATAAATTATTGTCAGAGTTCAAGATTTAAGTAACCACTAGTTGAAGTGTTCAAGATTAAAGTAGCCTCTATTAAAATTTTTCAAGATATAAGTAACCACTAGTTGGAGTGTTCAAGATTTAATTATTCAACTTTATGTAGACAAGACTTAAGCACTCACATTTATGTGGACCAGCGTTAACAACTCTTCGTTATGTGGACCAGCGCTAACAACTCTTCGTTATGTGGACCAGCGTTAACAACTCTATGTTATGTGGACCAGTCTTAACAACTCTTTGTTATGTGGACCAGCGTTAACAACTCTTCGTTATGTGGACCAGCGTTAACAACTCTACGTTATGTGGACCAGCGTTAACAACTCTTCGTTATGTGGACCAGCGTTAACATCTCTTCGTTATGTGGACCAGTGTTAACAACTCTTTGTTATGTTGACCAGCTTTAAGTACTCTACGTTATGTGGACACACCTCTTTGTTCTTCTTGTTGCTCGACCCGTGTCTTTAAAGATCAATACTGTTTATTCCCATTGTACTGTCCTGGAACATTAGAGAACCCGATGGGGTACTCGTAAAGACAAGGAACTGCTCACTTGACACGATCAGCGAACGATACAGCTTTTTCAGATCAGGAGTATTACTATTTAATTGGTTTGTGCTTCTGCCCGTATCCATCTTAATTATTATTATTATTAGTATCATTATTTTTATTTCTGAGTATTCCTTTTTCATTCCTATCACGTCTTACTATTAATTTTACTTGTTACACGTGAGGGAAAGTGAGATATCCCATCTGCTAACTACTTTGTACTGCCATCAATAAAGTTTCACCCTAACTTGTTTATACATTTTTTTTTTTTACTGATGTCTTTATTTTATAGCTTATGACCCTCCCCCAAACACTCCAAACCCCACCCTACACACACGCATGTGATCTAATTTAGGTTCAACAATTTTAACTCTGGCTAAGAAAGTTTTGTTAAAAAAGTTTACAACTACATCCTGGTAAGGGCTGAGATCAGATTAGTAATCGAATTTCAAAGAATTTGGTCGCTAAAGATAGTGGACGTTTCATTTCCCTCAGTAAAACTACTCCCACAAATACGATACCTGATCCTCTGTAGCGTAACATTTAACTGTACGTCTCATTTTAAGAATTCCCTTCTTTAAATTTCATGCATGATTTCATTAGTTTAATTTGATAAAAGAAGTTGAAAAAAAATCCATCTTGTAAAGAGCAAGGCTGGTGGCCAGCCATCTTTTAACCCACCTTTTAACTCCAACTCTACTTCTTTGAGAGAACTTCCACTCTTTGAGAAAACTTCCACTCTTTGAGAGAACTTCCACTCTTTGAGAGAACTTCCACTCTTTGAGAGAACTTCCACTCTTTGAGAGAACTTCCACTCTTTGAGAGAACTTCCAATCTTTGAGAGAACTTCCACTCTTTGAGAGAACTTCCAATCTTTGAGAGAACTTCCACTCTTTAAGAGAACTTCTACTTCTTTGAGAGAACTTCTACTTCTTTGAGAGAACTTCCACTCTTTGAGAGAACTTCTACTTCTTTGAGAGAACTTCTACTTCTTTGAGATAGGCACAGCCTTTTTTTTTTTTGACAATAATCTCTTTCTGTTCTATGTCTCAATGTCCTGGTTTGAGTAAATGATGTTCGTAAGCCCCCCCCTCCCCCACAATTAGAATCAACTTAACATCTTACACTGACACTCCACGCTGAACCAACGAGAATATTAATTACAATGTAGTTTTAACTTTTTCCACACAAAATTTTTTAAAAAACAAATCTCTTGTTAAGTGTGTCATTTAATTGACAAAAAAAAATGAAAAGAGTAAAATCCACTAGGTAAAATCAATGTTGGACAGTTCTCCTCAAATAATCTCATTTGATTTTTTTTTTTTTTAGAAGTAACTGAAATTTTCGACGAGGTTAAAATAAATTTAATCCCTGACCAAGGAGAAGTCGTTACAAAGAGTACACTTTGAGAAAATGCATTTCGACGATCCATTTGGTAAGCACTTCATATGTAAGCTGATACTTTCGTGTAAAAAAAACCTTTACGGACTCTCGCTGGTTCTTTGCATTACCACCCACGTTTGCAACTTGGTGCTTGAACATGGGCGTGTCTACTGGAGGGTGAAGGGCTAAGTTTATTAATACTATTCACAGTCGGGGACGGCCAGACCTACTTCAGGGTGCAAATAGCGACATAATAATACCATGTTTATTTTTTAGTGGGATAGAAAGATGGGAAGGAAGTGAGTAAAGGAGAAAAAAATAGAGGTACAGAGAGTAAGGAGGACAAAGTGAATCAGGTAGACATAACGTGAGTTTTAAGAGGGATAGAGATATTGTAAGAGAGTGTTGTTTGCGTGTGTGTGCATCAGAGAGGGAGGGCGAGAGTGAAATAATGAGAGAGTAAAGGAGAGGGAGACAGAGTGGGAGAGAATATGAGAGTGAAAAATAAAGAGAGTGAGAAGTAAGGAGCGTGAACATAAAAAGAGTGAGGAATAAACAGAGCGTGACATAAAGAGAGTGAGAAATAAAGACAGTGAGAAATAAAGAGAGTGAGAAATAAAGAGAGGGAGAAATAATGAGAGGGAGAAATAAAGAGAGTAAGAAAAAGATGGAGAGGGAAAAACAGCAAGAGAGACAGAAAAGAATAGAGGGAGAGACAGAACAACAACAACAAGAGAGAAAGAGATGTTGAGTAAGATATAGAGAGAGTTGGGAGTGAAAATGTTTGTGAAAAATAGAGAGTGATCCCAGCATGTATTTACATATTTTCTCCCCTCGTCATTTAACCAACAGCTTTTTAAGACGCCCCAAGTCGCGACAACGGCACAAGACAATTCCGTGACCCAGGGATCTAATTGCTTCCACAGCCCGGTCCCATTGTTCCTCCCTATTCCTTGCACGTAGTTGGTGTTGCTTGGATGAAGAGATCGACCAAAGGGAAGTCTTCTAATTAAACGGAGACACTTAACTATTTGTTATCGGTTAGTCCGTGTGTCCGTTTGGCAGCCTCACCGCCCATGTTGAATCCGTCCTTCTCTGTGGTGGTTTCTTGCGTTTGTTTCGTATTGTATGTTGAATCCGTCCTTCTCTGTGGCAGCTTCTTGCGTTTGTTTCGTATTGTATGTTGAATCCGTCCTTCTCTGTGGCAGCTTCTTGCGTTTGTTTCGTATTGTATGTTGAATCCGTCCTTCTCTGTGGTGGTTTCTTGCGTTTCTCTTCCATGTTATGTCTAATCCGTGCGCTTCTCTGGGAAAGTTAGTTTGCTTTTCCTTGTATTTTATCTTCAATACAACTTGCTTTCCTTTTTGTTCTGTGTATTTTATCTTAAATCCATTATTCTCGAAGGCAGTTTCTTGAGCACAACTCATCCAAAAGTTAGCCACACAGCCAATTAGGCATTTCATTTATTTAACTATAAAAATTGAAATCAAATGTTTGATTTTTAAATTGCCGCTGACAAGTGTAAACTTTATAGCTTTAACTGATAACTAGCTTTTCGTCAAGAGTAATTATTTAGACCAATAGTTCCCAAACATTTTGACTCGCGATCCACAATTTATAATAGTAGAAGCAATTTGACGCACTTTGTCTCATTTAAAAAATGTGATTTGATGCACATATTTATAAGAATGAGATATGCTGACCGTAACGCCAAAGAACCGAAAAGATTTAAATACGTTCAGATTCTTAACAACGATCATTGTTATTTTCTATTATTATACGGAAATCGAATAAATTAAGATGCGCAAAAATATGATATATCCGCTTTTATTTTAGTAAAAGTTTAAGTATTATTATAATAAATTAAAAATAGATTTAAAGTAACAACTAAGGAACTATCTTAAGCATTTTATTTGCGTTTGAAAGTTATGAAAGAATAATTAAAAAAACAAATTATGATCAAAGAATTACTATGTAATCATATTTATAGGTAAAAACACAAATATCAGTTGTTTTTAGTGATTTTTAGTGCGTTGTTAATATTGCGCATTAAAATTAAAATTAATGTGTTCTAAAGAAACACGGAAATGACCCCATAGCGCGAATTGCCTATTTGAGCCAAAACTCTTAAGTTTCTTTGCGTTAATAACCGCGCGTTACAAAACTGATAATGTATTTTCCCCTTTCTTAAAAGTAAAAGTAAAATTAATAAATATAATAAACTGTTAATAAAACACACACACATTTTAGTTTTGTATTTGTGTACGCACCAGACGGAAAAGAACAAAACATTTTTTTTTAAATTACTCAAAAAGCGTTATCAAAAGACAAACACCTTTTTGTTTGTGTGGGAAATTGCAACGCATGCCGGGTTGTCGCTAGTTTTACAAATGAGCATTCATCTATATTGAACGCGTCTAGTGAACACTAGCAACGCAATTCCGAGTTAATTCGTGGGTGGGTGGGTAGCTCTCCCCCTTCGAATGCAAATAGGAACACTTTTTATTAGGGGGGGGGGGATTTTTGTTGTTGCGGGAAACAATATGTCCACCATCCACCAGCTTCCTATTAACTCTATATTTTTTTTTAAATTAAAAAAAAATTTTTTTTGTTTTTTTGGTAAAAGCAGAAGATGACAGGAGATAATTTAATGTAAAGTTACAGCTCACAGAAGACGGAAGCTGCTACTTCAAGCCAGTGGCGTAGCGAGCTTAACTCGCGCCCGGGGCACAATACCTTTTTAGCGCCCCAATACCTTTTTAGCGCCCCCCTATTCGAAAACCATACAATATTATAGTAAAATATACCATTTGGCGCCCCTTTGTGAGTAGCGCCCGGGGCATGATTCCCCCCCTTGCCACCCCCCTCACTACGCCACTGCTTCAAGCTTCCCTTGTGTTAATTCGCCTCCACGTCCGGGTTCATAGAAGCTGGCATATCCGAAAATAAACTCCTAAATGAAATGGGTCAGTTGTCTTAGACTAACATTTCATACTTTATATCACAGATAAGGGAGGCCCAAAATACGAAAGGTCGAAAGGTTAATAGTTACCCTGAATCTGTTCAGAAACATTTCAGTATTCTCTAGTCTCGCCCCACATCAAATCATCATAAGCAGTCATAAGACGGTCTCAACTCACTCAGGCAAGCATTTCTGGAATTTCGCTGTGGTCCTCAACTACGCGACAAAGTATATTTTTGGTGCTTCGTTTTGTTTTCATAGTTAAATCTTTATGCCCATTAACAGATTGCATTTCTGTTAAAATTCAAACGATTTTTAGGGGACTTATCTTATTTCATATGTATTATCATTTATTGGCCTGCTTCGTCCTGCAATTATTTAAGTCTTTTCTTTTTGGCCCAATGTCAGAAAACCAGGCCAGAATAATTTTTCTGTCTCCTTGACCCACTGTTAAAAATAATGTGCACTCTCCTTTGACCAGACCATCACAATAATCGTGCTTGTTAATGTTTCAATACCCCCAAAAAAACTAATTTTGTTCGGACATTAGAAAAAAAACCCCATTAAACTGTCAACGAACTGGTGGCTTCCAGAGGGGCGTGGGTGAGAAAAGGGAGAAAGAACCCGAGTGCAAGGAGCTTTCAGCAGGGAACTGTAATGTTGTGTAGGGGGTAATGGTGGTCGTTCGTCAGGATTTGATGTCAGCTGTTTGTACAAAGATTGCTTAATCAGCCGGCAAGATCGCGTACCCGTTAGCCAAGAGGATTTGAAGCGGTTGGTAGCGTTTTGGCGGGAGTGTGACGTAGGAGCTCGTGGTTGGACTTAAGCTACAGCTGGCTTTGACTGCAGCTGGCTTAGACTGCAGCTGGCTTTGACTGCGGCTGGCTTTGACTATAGCTGGCTTTGACTGTAGCTGGCTTTGACTGCAGCTGCCTTTGACTGCAGCTGCCTTTGACTGCAGCTGGCTTTGACAGCGGCTAGCTTTGACTCCAGCTGCCTTTGACTGCGGCTGTGTCGCCATGCAGCGTGCAGTTGCTTTTTTGAGGACTATTTCTTAAAGTTAAGGATTGACAATTTAGTAATACATGTAGAGCATCCTGGCGTTTGGCAAACGACACGCGTTGATTTATGCCTGCACAATGTGTAGACGCACTGGCTAGTTTCTCAGGTGCCTTCACCACACGATTTTTGGGGGCCGAAGCTCGTAAATTGATTATAAAATATATCTATCCATCACCCCCCCCCTTAAACCTGACTGAAGGACATCCATTGCTTGGCTGTTCAGATGTTCCTGATATGTACGGCGAAATATAAATGTGTATCCTTCTTATCCATCTTACCCTGCTCTCAGTGTAACAGACGCTTATTTATCCATCTATCTCTTGATCCTTCCATCTGTTCATCCATCATTAATTCTCCCCAGGGATTTAAAAGATCGGGCGGGCATACTCCAAAACATGATATTCCAGTGTGGACTTTATTTTTTTCCTTCTCCAGACGATACATCTACTTACAACTTTGGTACACACAAAAATAAGTCAACGAATGACGAAACAAATATTATTGATCGTATTCCGAGTTGACCCTTTTCATCCAGCGCCGAGGCTGGGAACCGGTCTATGTTTTAAATGAAATGCAATTCTTTATAAATTTATATCCGCTGAGAAAATCTTTAAGAAGTCTGAAGCATAGGCGGATCGTTTAAACGTCATTATAAGGGAGCAAAACACAAAAGAGAAGCATCTTTTCCTTCAAAGAAGCCGCACGTGCCGACAAACGATCTAGTATTTCCATCTTCAAACTTTCAACTCAAACAAGACAGGGAAGTAGCGTCCCGACTCCCGGGGCCTCAATTGGTAGTTACGTTGATGTATCCAACACCATTAGCTTGTTGTGGGGGGGGGGTCTAATTGAGACGGAAAGAAGGGAATTAATGGATGCGTCCCGCCGTATAATGGCAAGTCTAAAGGACTGGAATACAGCGGCAAGATAGTGTTTTAGAATGAGCTCGTACGGTCATCCGAAGCTAACCGCCCACCCGTGGTAACCGTTCTTTGTTCTCAGTGTATCAAAAACAGAGTAGTGTAGCATTCCTCGATACCAGTTAGTGGCGTAGCTAGGGTAGGTACCGCCCCAAGTGGGTTAAGATTTTGGCAGCACCCTTACAAAACAAACAAAAAATCTGCTGGGCCGAAAATGCCGTTCCTCATATAAAGATAAAAAAAATGACGCCCCGGGGGTGGACCGACGCCCACCCTTCTTTAATCAGGAATCCCGTTTTATCAAACCAGGGTAACTGTGTTTATTATCGGTGTATCACACCAAAGATGATTTTGTTGCTATAATTTATGTACTGAAAACAAAACATTTCAAGATTATTTCAGCAGCGGGTATATTCAATCTTTATTTAGTAACTATTTTTTAAACACAGTACATCATCAGTGCAACACCAGTACAGCACCAGTACAGCACCAGTACAATACCTGTAGAACACCAGTACAACACCAGTAGAACACAAAACCAGTGCAACACCAGTACGACACCCGTACGACACCAGTACAAAACCAGTATGACACCAGTACAATGCCAGTACAACACGACGTATTGTAAATTGCATTACTGTGTCGGTAATCTTTTTTAACATCGGATGCTTTTATTTAAGGTCGGCTTTTATAGATGCTGATAGAGAGAAAACAAATCCAACAGACATTACGCTAATATTTCCACCTCAGACCATGCGATAAAAACGAAGATTAGGCAAAGAGGGAGGACAGGCTTAAGGGCAGGAAGGAAGAGGCGTGATGGGGACAAAGCTAGCTTTAAATATTCTGTGGACGAGATTTCCCCTTCAGTTAAAAGGTTATTATTTGCAACAATTGGTTTTTTTTTTTTTTTTTTTTTGTTTTGCCTCCTCTGAATCGCTGCGGGAACCAGGGAAGTTCTAAACCAGTAGTGCCACAGTGATTCTCAGAGAGACCCAAGACATAGAAACACAGAGGTAACAGTTTTCATAAGGATCATTTATGGGTAAGAACACTGGCGCAATAGGTATATAGAATAAAGTCACATTTTAAGTAATTCTGAAACCTTATTCAATACTCTGATAATCCCTTTACAAACGTTCGTACTTTCTAAATTATATACTTTTTTTTAAGGAGATGAGAAAGTAAAAGATATATTTTATCCTTTCCCAATTTATTTAAAGACTGAGATTAATTTAAGAAATATACCAGCCTTCCGAAGACCCATCCTTCGACGAAGAGATAAAAAATGATAAGCTGCCCCCTCAATAGAATGCCATATTATATAAGAACAAACGTGGTTTTCAGACTAAATCCAAGAGACAGACTAAGACTGAGTTGGCTTGATTCTGTAAATACAGATTTACATTTTGATGGGACCCTCGAAGAGATCTCGAGCCATGCCAAAAACTGAACCAGAATTGAACCTTATCCCGCTGATTACCGAACCCAAACCGAAAAAAATAATGCTGACGACCAAACCCGAACCCTGCTGACGACCAAACCCAAACCCTGCTGACGACCAAACCTGAACCCTGCAGACGACCAAACCCGAACCCTGCTGACGAACAAACCCGAACCCTGCTGACGACCAAAACCGAACCCTGCTGACGACCAAACCCGAACCCTGCTGACGACCAAACCCGAACCCTGCTGACGACCAAACCCGAACCCTGCTGACGACCAAACCCGAACCCTGCTGGCGACCAAACCCGAACCCTGCTGATGACCAAACCCGAACCCTGCTGACGACCAAACCCGAACCTAACCCGAACCTCAGCGTCATTGAGTTCGAATCAACCAAGACGTTTTATCGCAAAACTATTAGATCCCATACTGTTTCACAAATTGACACATCATGACTTACGCCAGCCAATGATCAATTACTGGTACTAAAAACATATTTTCTTCCAAAGGTACATAAGCATGTCATGTTAGAACCAAACGTGCGGCACCCAACATGATTGCAAAAGACATTCAACCCGTCACCTGTATTGAGGATGATGGTTTGCACACGTGTTCTCAAACTATGAACGTCATTGGTGTGACGTACTTGTCTTCGCCATTTGAATATATGCAAAATTCTAAAATCAAATAGTGTTGAGCTAATCCATGAGAGCAAATAGTGGTGAGCTACTCCATAAAATAAAATGTCAGTTAGCTAATCCATAAGATCAAATAGTGGTGAGCTAATCCACGAGATCCAATAGTGGTGAGGTAGTCCATAATATCAAATAGTGGTGAGCTAATCCCTGAGATTAACAGTGGTTAGCTAATCCATGAGATTAAAAAGTGGTGAGCTAATCCATGAGATCAAAAAGTGATGCGTTAATCCATGCGATCAAATAGTGGTGAGCTAATACATGAGATAAAATAGTGGTGAGCTAATCCATAAGATCAAATAGTGGTGATATAACATATATTATCAAATGGTGGTGAGCTAATCGATAAGATCAAATAGTGGTGAGCTAATCCATAGATCAAATATTTGGTAATCTAATCCATTAGAGAAATAGTGGTGAGATATTGAGCTAATGTTGTGAGAAAGTATCCACATCATCTTACGTGTTGCCAATGTTCTAAACACGTACATACATCACCTGTTGTGTTGCCAGTATTTTGGAAAGTACTCACCTCACCTGATGTGTGGCCAATGTTGTGAAAAAGTACTGACATCCCTTGATGTGTTGTCAATGTTGTGAAATCGCACCCACATCACCTGATGTGTTGCCAATGTTGTGAAAAAGAAATACCCACATCACCTGATATTTTTCCAATGTTGTGAAAAAGAAATACCCACATCAACTGATGTGTGGCCAATGCTGTGAAAAATATCAGCTTTTCTGATAAGCTCAGATGAAAATTATATTATTCATCCACTGGACCAGATTTTAACTAATGTGTCATTTGCACAAGTAGATGACCGTGAGTCCATAAACACTGAAATACGCACTATGGTTAATGAAATAGTATTTCAAACTCACTCGACATAAAAAATGTGTTGATATAAATACAAACAGTAAGAATGAAACCAAAGATCCAGCGCACAAAAAATTAACTTAAGTGAAATATCTGATTTACTGTATCTTTTTATCGAAAGGAAATAGACATGAACCCTGCTGAGGTTCGCACCTTGTCGACGACCGAAGCCAAACCGAACGAACCCTGATGACGACCGGACTCGAAACGAACTTCTAAAAGAGGGTTCGATATCCCTGGACCCACATTTGGAGACGGAAAGCCATGGATCGATTATAATAAATCTTTGTAATAATTAATCAGTTCTTCTCCATTGCAAAGCGTTCACCTTTCTCTTCCAAAATCTTTTTTGATTTCAAATGGCCTGAATTTGTAGTCAAAGTCAAACTCAAAAAAGCATTTCAGAGACAAGATATTCAATTTATCGTGAGATAATAGAAACAATCAAGTAAGGGAGTAAGCAAACACACACAAAATTATTTGTAAAAAAAAATGTTAAATAAAAATTTAAAAATCCAAAAATAAATGAGCTATTTCAGTTGATTAAAAATAGCTTTATTTTACGGGAATTTCCAGCTTAAGACTTTTACATCTTGTAAAGGTTTGTTGTAGTCAGTGTGTTGGACATGACTGCTATAATTTATTAAACAATCATACACCGAAAAATATCAAGGTCCCTGAGGTAGAAAAAGGATCATTTCATCATAAGCAAGGCGCATGTTATTGTGTCGAAAAAAAATGGTTAATAAAAATATTTTCATCCTTGTATTTGGAAACATTATTGGACAAAAACAAAAAACACCTTACTCTTTAAACACGACTTTTACAAAAAGTGAAAGAAGGAAGATATTAAATCTCTGAACAAAAATGGAGACGCTTACTCTCTGACCCACGATAGAAGACGCTTTTTCTCTGACCTACGACAGAAGACGCTTACTCTCTGACCCACGATGGAAGACGCTTACTCTCTGACCTACGACAGAAGACGCTTACTCTCTGACCCACGATGGAAGACACTTACTCTCTGACCTACGACAGAAGATGCTTACTCTCTGACCCACGATGGAAGACGATTACTCTCTGACCCACGCGTATAAAAAGCTTACTTCTGACCCAAGATGGAATACGCTAACTCTCTGACCCTTACAAAATCGTCCTACTAACTGCTGACATGGCACCCCCCTTCAGTTTTTCATCGTCGAAGTTTTAATGGCCTAGCAGGGGTGTTTGCCATGAGATGTATCGATATCTCCGGGGAGGTCGTCGAAGTGGAACACATTGTAAACTACCGTCCTGCGGGAAGAAGATTGGTCTTAGCTTGCCGCTTTCAAGACCTGGTTGTCACAGCTTTGTCGTAAAACCACCTTTCGGTGCGGGAATATGATACCCACTACATCACGTTGATAGTAATAAGCGACTGAGAACGTTGCACATCATGAATGCACGCCATTCAAACGGATTGTCCGATATACATATTCATTGAACGTCTTTAAGCTGCATAATGTTTGCCATAGATGCTGTCCTGCACGATCTGGGATAAGGCTTACAATTTATTCCCGCTACCAGGACAAAAGGTCGGTAACTCTTGCGTTAGCTTCAATCAAGCGTGCTGGTGAAGCTTTCAATAATTGATGTAAATTAAAAGGTAGTAGTTATCTCTCTTAGGTCTATTGAAATGGAACCACTTACCTGTCATGGGGCTAGTGTCGTCAATCCCAGCAAACAATTATCTCACCCCACAGAAGCCAGGTCGATTCATTAGAGCCAAACACTCACTAAACACTGACTTAACATCTGACAACCCCATGAGCAATTACACCCAGAACAATAGCAAATGCTTCACTGTGCCTGGAATAACACAGTGCAACATAAACAATCATTCTTTCCACGCACAAAAATCGCTTGGAACCAACTGGACAATACCGCCGTGAACTCGAATTCTACCAAAAGCTTCAAGGCTGCCCTGGCATCTTCTAGGAGCCGTTATGGTGGCAGCATCGCTTCCCCAACCGTTGCGTATATGCCAGTATATGGATGCAGCAACGTACCCTACCAGAACCAAAATCTGTCATGAAAATGGGTCAGTTCCCCTTTCTTACTTTTAAGCATTAGATGAATTGAAAAAGGTAACATTCATTTCTCTCAAAGTTCACTTGATTATTTGTCAGTGATATCGTCTTAGTCCAGTTCAAATAAAAAGCCACCAAGTTTGTTTGTTATTTTAGTTCAAAAAGAAATATTTGATTTTTTAATTAAAAAAAACAACAACAACACCATCGACGTCTAAAAACACCTTTCTTATTTTCAGGTGGAACTAATATTGAGCAAAACCTCAAAGTCTCCTCCTCCCACCCCACTCCCTCTTTTTAGACAGACCGACTTTGGACAGAAGCATAGCGTTTCAGTTTGACATTTTAACAACTAGGTCACAGACAACATTAGCTGATTTTTTATGCAGAAGTTTATAGAAATATGATGACGAGGGAGGATTTGAACGGATTTCAGTCTTGCCTCACGGGAACATTTGGAAATAAAATAAAAACACAAACTCAAAGAAAGATTGCACAACACCCCAACGATTCTTTAAAATCCCCGGGATTTTAAATCGATATAAAAAAACGCCCTCTTTTGTTCTTGGCTGGCTGGCAGGCAAAAATTTCGGATGGCTAACTGACCACCCAGCCGTCAATCTATCGAGCTGAAACTTTGCACATAGACTCGTTGCCGATGACAACAAATTATGTCGAATTTTCACCAAACCCTCCAACCCCAACTCCCCCAAAAAATGAAAGCTATGTGACGTCACTGATTTCACGAAATGTAAGTCCCGATACCTGCGCTAACGAAATGTAAGTCCCGATACCTGCGCTATAATAGATTCGTAACAAAAAATATCGCAAGTGCGTTTGGTGCGCAATATTTTCTAATTTTTGTTGTTGTTGAAATAGTTCGTGAAATAAATCTGCGGTGTAAAAGCGGGATGGGGGGGAGGGGGGCGGGAGGGGGGTCATTAGATTATTCATATAGATCAGGTGCATTAAAAAATATGCGGTTGCGAGCCTTGGTGGGGTAGGGGGAGGGAGCACTAATTGAGATTCTTATAAAGTGCTTAACTTGTATACATGTTTTGTCAAATTTTTCAGCCCCACCCCATTTTGCTCGATGTCACATTTTATAAAGCACTTCTTCGGACAACTTAGTTTTTGAGGGTTGTTTAATTGTTTGTTTTTTAATAAATGTAAATTAATTTTTAAGTTCATGATTATGTTTGTTAAATTGTACGTACAGCGTGGCGAGGCCAGCCCTAGGCTGGGGTATCACGCTATAGAAAACTACCAATAATAATAAAAAAATAATAATTGAACTAATATTAAATACCCTATTTTAAAAAAAAAAAAAAAGAACATTTCAATACCGTACTGGATTTCAATTAGAATCCTACAAGGCATTCAACGTATGAGTCTGGCCAATTTCTGACTTACGTTTAGACCCCTGGTTTCATTTCCCCACGTTTAATTATGGTTGTCATGACAGCAAAGTTATGGCTTGACCTAGGACGAGGACGCCACTACTAATAATAGTGTTATCGCTCTGCGTGAGACAAGAAACGACGCTATGACTGTTTTATAGAGAACCAAATGAATTTTTCAAAATATTGAGATCCCCACCCTCCCCACCACCGGACTGTAAGCTGTGTATCCAGTTTCAGAACCGTTGCATTTCCCTCTACAGGGAATAATCTGAAACCCAAATAGCGTCAAATCCCGTTAACAAAAAGCAAATAAAGATTAAGAATCTTTTTTTTTTTTTAAAAAGACAATATTGGTGGAGGGATTAAACGACCGTGCAATGCAACTAGACAAGGGGTATGTATGACGAATGAGACATTTCGAATGAACTAGAACATATTATATGAGTGAGTAAAACATATTAGAACATATAACTTGACTCAGTGAGACATTTCGAATGAATTAGAACATATAATTTGACTGAGTGGGGAAAATGGCGCTGTACTTGCAGAGTCCAGATTTTTTAAATTTGCGAACGCGTTCCAAATTTACGAAGCAGTGCATTCACGCTGTGACCGATATTTCAAGTTAATTCCATCTTTTATGATCGCAAATGTCATATTTTTTAAAATGTCAACATCTCTGTTAAGTAATAGCCAACTATTTTTTGAAGGTCTGAATGATGTCGAATCCCCGTGAGATCAGAATTTCAATTTTTATTCCTTAACGTTTTAGAATTTCAAATTGTGTTGTTTTTTTCCCCTTCCTTTTTGTTGCGTCGCTCGGAAAGGATGACATAAATCTGCACCGAAATATTTCCATGACGACCTGGATGTTGACAAGAGCTACTGACTTCTCAGCCCAAAGCACTGTTTAGTTCTCATAATGGGGAGGGCGCTCACCTTTTGGTCTCTGGAGTTTACCTTCAAGAGTCTAAGTGTCGGCGGAGATGGTCTTCCAATCAGGGCCTAACAATTGCGGCGCCCTATGCGAAACGGATTGCGCGGGGCCCATTCTGAGTAGAGGATAAGGATAATAAGTGAAAATTAAGATTTTGTATTAGAAAATAAATTCGGGGCGGGGCCTATGAAAGTGTGGGACCCATTGCGGCCGCATAGGTTGCAGTGGCCTAAGGGCGCTAAACTAGTCAAGGGTGCCAACATGTGCTTTGATATTACTTTATTGATGAAAATAATGGTTTTGAGAGTTGAAAAAAATAAAAAAGAAAGGGAGGCTCTTTAAAAATTTATCTCGTCCCCGGGCGCCACACACCCTAGCTACGCCTCTGATGGTTACATCTTGTTTTGAACACGTGTTTGAGCCATACTTGAGTCAGCGGTGCGCAAGATTTGTGGACGTGCTAGGTTCCGAGCTGTTTCGTTAAGGATGAATACGACATGTAACGTCACAACGCCTGGTAGCATTGAAGCTTTTCGGCAAAGCATAGGCGAGGGTGTAGAGGCCCTGGGCCGACAGGTGAGGTGCAGAGGCCTTGGGCCGACAGGTGAGGTGCAGAGGCCCTGGGCCGACAGGTGAGGTGCAGAGGCCCTGGGCCGACAGGTGAGGTGCAGAGGCCCTGGGCCGACAGGTGAGGGTGTAGAGGCCCTGGGCCGACAGGTGAGGTGCAGAGGCCCTGGGCCGACAGGTGAGGTGCAGAGGCCCTGGGCCGACAGGTGAGGGTGTATAGGCCCTGGGCCGAGCCAAGCATTTAAAATGTCGATAATCCGGACTAGTTGTGCTTTGATCCTGTCCTGCTTTTACTTTTTTTTCTGGATTTTTTAATCCGCACATAAACATGAGTTGAATGATGTCACAGTTGACAACGTGACTTGTTAAAGATTACTGTCATGGCGCACAGTACCACGTGACATGTTCAAGATTACTGTCATGGCGGCGGGCATAGAAGACATGGTTTGTTTTTTTTTTGGAAAAAGTGGTGGGGGGGGGTGTCGAGTTTATAGATGCAAATGATTTTATTTTAAATCACTTAGCTTTTCTCGCTGGGCATAATAAACTCTGTTTAAGCAATCCGGATTTCCGATGCTCCGGATTTCTGACCACCGGAACGTCTTAACATATCATCAGATGTTCGTAGGAGGCTCCTTATGTTCCAAAGAGAGGGGTTGTCTAACACTTGTTTGGGAACCACTGCCATAACAGCACTGACGTGACTGACATTTTTATTTGTTAACCCATTCACATAAATTGCTCGTTGATAGAATGATTGCATGTTATTCTTTGGGATTAACTTTGTCAATAATTTTGTTTTTAGAAAAGAAAAAAACAACACAAGCCTCTTTCTCGAAGGTAATAGGAATTATATTTTTATTTAACAGAAAATGATTTTTTTAAAGATGATATTTTAACAAATGGATTAATTTTATGCATTTCCCTTAAAAATTATTATTTTTTAATTCAACATGCGTATTGATGAAGAATTTTGTACGGTTTTCTTAATAAAAAAAAGACATTTTTTTTCAATTATAGCTTACAATTGGTTGTGTGCGTTTCTACTTTGAATAAGTTAGTTCAGCTTCATAAACAGCTAGAGATGGAAACGTGTTTTATATAATGATAGGTGAGTAATCTTGGATAATAATTGTCGAGTGCACAATGGACCAGGGCTACATTTAGCTGAAATAAGGAAGACGTCAATCTAAATCTCGGCTAATACTTCACGACAAGTGTTCAGGTTTTTTTTCTGGAAATATCACAAAGCAAGGCTGGAGATCTAACCTGGCCTCTTTTCTATCACTTCCTTGACACTGTTCGCAGACACAGCTGTCTGAATTATATGACATAAAAGTGCAGCGACAGTGTATAGTTTCTTAAATGTCAATATAAACTAACATTATATTTAGGCACATTGCAAAAAATAAAATAAAATCAATACATTTTTAAAAAACTCAGTTTTGATCCTTCCGTAGGTTCCTTAAGATAATCTTAAACATCCACAAATGTTTTGGAGTGTGTATTTTTATTATAAGACTCAGCAGATGTCCTTTGTAACTGACACTAATGGTTTTATATCCAGACATAACAGAAACAAGAATCTTTTCGGTCTCTGGTTACAGATAAGAGTTCACATCGTTTCCATGATGTTTGGTAATGATTCGGAACAAAAAAAGATTTTATTTTTTGGTTTCTTTTATTTTTAAAGTTCCTTTAAAATTCCTGCAAAGTTCCTTTGTTCATGAGTGAATGGTTGAAAGCGTTATTTGTTTCAATGACGTTATATCTCTTATAAGAAATGATTGATCTCAAGCGTTATAAATTAAAATTTAAAAAAATAATAATAATTCCGAGACAACTATTTCTGACCGTCTGATGAAAAATATTTTGTTTTTTTATCTTGTAGATTGTACTGACGATAACGGCTTCCACGTCGGGTTGTTCTTGTGATCGTCCTGTATTTTATTTCAATCTGTTGCGAATTGTGTACTCAATATTTCATACAATTATTAACAGTTCTAAACAGTAAGAGTCGAGGGTTTCTAGAATCTCCTTGTACTTACAGATGCGGTGTTAAATGTCTCTGATAAAACTTTTCGATGAAAACTACAGCCCTTTGAGTGTGTCATCAAAGGATTATTTTGTTATGGTGTAAAAAGAAATAAATAAACAATCAAGTTATAAATATTGATGAGCATAAGTAAAACTTTTGATAATGACGTGCTTCTCTTTCCGCAATTAAAAGAAAAGTTGGATTCATTCCCGTCTACTGTGTTCTAAAGAAGGCAACGTTGAATCATTCTAGCTGTACATTTCGTCAAGGGACATTTTTTTATATAATGTTTAGGAGTCGATTTGAAAGGAAGAGACATTATGTCTGCACGGAAGAAGAGAAGAGAGATTAAGTCTGCACAAATGAAGAGAGGATACATTATGTCTGCACGAACGACTATAGGAGAGATTATGTCTGCACGAACGAAGAGAAGAGATATCATATCTGTACGAATGAAGAGAAAAGACATTTGTATGTGTGAAATAAGAGAATAAACATTATATCTGCACAAATGAAGAGAAGAGACATTATATCTGCACAAATCAAGAGAAGCGAGATTATGTCTGCGCACTTGAAGAGAAGTGAGATTAGGAATGCACGAATTAAGAGAAGTGACATAATGTCCTAACGAATGAAGAGAAGTGACATAATGTCCTTGCGAATGAAGTGAGATTATGTATGCTCAATTTTTATTTCTATTTTCTTCAACTCACACACACACAAATACAACATTATTTTAATAAGGTTTTCAATTGTATTTACTTCGCATCATTGGAGAGAAGCGATACGCGAACTATTTACACTGGGATATTTATATTCATTTTTATAGACAAGACGGATCTCTCTGCTTTATCTGTGTTCTATAGATCTTTACTGTTGATATAAACGGATCCAAAATAAGACGGTCGATCTTTACTACCAGCAAATTAAACCCACCTACCTCTAAACCTATTACATTTCACATCCTTAGCACCCAGAAGCCTCTCCAAAGCTGCTTAGAAAGAGCTCAGAAGCCAATCATAAGCCACTCATAAGCTCATAAAAGCTACATAAAAGCTGCTTAGAAGCCACCAAGAAGCCATTTAGAAGCCACTCGGAAGCTACTCAGAAGCTACTCCTTCAATAACTTACATATTTCAATATAAATCTTATCAAGGAGACCAGAAATAAGGAAATCCCGCGATGCCTTGACTAGTAATGATGTAGTCTACATGAATCTAGTCCGAAAATTAAAGGACCCCTAAAACAAAAGTATGTTTCGTATAAATCCTTATAAACTGTAGTATCGAGCAAAGGGGGGGTCGGGCTGATAATTTGACAAAACATGCATTCAAGTAACGTACTTTATAAGCATCCCAATAAGCGTTCCCCCCCCCCCCCCAAGGATAGCAAGCGCACACGTTTTTCACGCCCATTTCTATATTGATATTCTAATGACCCACCCGCTTTTATACCGCAGATTTATTTCACCTTTTCAGAAAAACAAAAGAAAATATTACGCACCAAACGCACTTGCGATATTTATTAAAAGAATCTCAGTTAGTGCAATGATCGGGAATTTTATTTTGTGAAATAACTTAGTGTCATCTTATTATCGTCATTTTCCTTTTTAAAAACAGGAAAAGCTGATTTTTGTGGGGTTGGGGTCATAGGTAGGGGCTGAAATTTATGAGAATATATTAACATCGGCAACGAGTCTATGTGCTCAGTTTCGGCTCGATAGGTTGACGGGAACTAGCCGTCTGAATATTTTTTCTAGCCACAAAGAAAAACGAAGTTAACATAAGGGATTAAAAAAAATTCAAAGTCTTTAAGATGTCCAGAACAATGACAAATGCAGTCCAACAACATACGCTATAGTCTCACTGAACATTGACAAATGCAGTGCAACAACATACGCTATATTCTCACAGAAAAATGACAAATTGCAGTGCAACAACATACGCTATATTCTCACAGAAAAATGACAAATGCAGTGCAACAACATACGCTATAGTCTCACAGAAAAATGACAAATTGCAGTGCAACAACATACGCTATATTCTCACAGAAAAATGACAAATGCAGTGCAACAACATACGCTATAGTCTCACAGAAAAATGACAAATGCAGTGCAACAACATACGCTATAGTCTCACAGAAAAATGACAAATGCAGTGCAACAACATACGCTATAGTCTCACAGAAAAATGACAAATGCAGTGCAACAACATACGCTATAGTCTCACAGAAAAATGACAAATGCAGTGCAACAACATACGCTATAGTCTCACAGAAAAATGACAAATGCAGTGCAACAACATACGCTATAGTCTCACAGAAAAATGACAAATTGCAGTGCAACAACATACGCTATAGTCTCACAGAAAAATGACAAATGCAGTGCAACAACATACGCTATAGTCTCACAGAAAAATGACAAATGCAGTGCAACAACATACGCTATAGTCTCACAGAAAAATGACAAATGCAGTGCAACAACATACGCTATAGTCTCACAGAAAAATGACAAATGCAGTGCAACAACATACGCTATAGTCTCACAGAAAAATGACAAATGCAGTGCAACAACATACGCTATAGTCTCACAGAAAAATGACAAATGCAGTGCAACAACATACGCTATAGTCTCACAGAAAAATGACAAATGCAGTGCAAGAACATACGCTATAGTCTCACAGAAAAATGACAAATGCAGTCCAACAACATACGCTATAGTCTAAGTGCAAAAAGAGTTTGTACGACTTACTCAGCGTAAATTTGCTTCAAGCTGGTCGGGTTGTTTAATCACTGTCACTTAATTTTGTAATTTAATACGACGCACCGTTTTTATTTTCCCTTTAATAACTAAATACTTTTTTTTTAGTGGTGGGCATTCGCGATGGTTTAAGTTAAACGATTTAAAAAAAAAGATATTTCATGAAAAGACATTGGTATGATGAGATTTGCAACGTGTGCTTATGAGCAATGGCAGAGGAGTGAGTGAGTGAGTGAGTGAGTGAGTGAGTTTGGCCATTGCTTATGTTGATACCTATGTGAACTGCCGATGTTATCATTTGCAGCAATTTAATGAAAAGTAAGCGTTTAAAAAAAAAACTATGAATTAAGAGGGGAAAAAAAAAATTACGAATCGCTATCATTGTCTAATGGGCAATGATAGATTTTCCTGTCAAATCTAAAATGACATACTGGAAACCATTGTGGAAGTTCTAAACATAATTCTCCAAAATGGGACAAGCATCCAACTCATACGGAGTTGAAAGCGCTTCAAAAAATGCGTTAAAAATGTAGCATTTCATTTCATTTAAAAGATGCGACTTTATTTCATGACTGCAAAAAAGTTAACTCGGTGTATTTTTCCCCTGAGTGAAATTCAACGTTCTGTCCAGTCCTCCACTGTAATTTTATTATTTGGTTGAAAGGATGCTGGGATGTCAAGGCCATTTCAGAATGAATTGGAAGCTTCAGAGTGTCAAAACAAGTGGCGTTCCCTAAATATCTCGTCACCTGTGCAAGACGGTCTGGCAGAAATGTATAAAGAAAACGAAATGCCTATAACGCGGAAACACTGTTCAAGACGTTCAGTTTAACCCCCCCCCCCCCGCAACCCTTTACGTCACCCTTTTCCATCTCCGTATGCCCTCATGCCCCGCATAATCCGGTGAACACAATTTTAAAAAAATATCTATACGCTTTTAACTGCATAAGACAGTTGACACAATCGCACTAAAATACCCCACACAAACACACAGAGATACCCGTGCAGGACATGCAACCTAATTCACAGCTTGATGAATATCCAAAAGTTCTCATTTTGCAAATCTATTTTATAACAATTAAACTTTTTTATAAATATTAAAACGGTTGCATTCAATTAGAAGAAAATATTGATTTGCTCTTTGTCGACATTTTTTTTTTAAATTCTTGGTACAAAGCAGTTCATTAGCGACGTTAATTACCATTAGATGGCGTCATAGATTTCTTCAGGCCTTTTTTTGGAGACAATTAAGGCCTGTCAGATAAATGATTTTAAAAAGGATATTTTATTTGTTTTTGCTAATTCACCATTATAGTTCCTTTAATTTTTTAATTCTTTGATTTTACCAAATCTGTATATTGTAGTAATATTATCTCCATTAAATTGAGTAGGTTATAGACCTTCAAAACTACACAGCTATATATAGCAAGGAACATTTGGGTAGGGCAAGGAAGGGCATTTGACCCTAAACACACACAACCCTCCCCCCCCCCCCCCAATCCCAATGAATTAGCAGGTTTTTATTTAAATTGCTATGTACTGTGCGCCTCCAGTAATAAACAACTTAACAAGCCAATCAAGTTATGGTTTTGTCTCCCACCCCTGAAAAAAAACAACTGAAATTACGCCGCTGGTGGAGAGTTAATACATTTGGAATTCTCAAGTCATCTTAATGTTTTTTTTCAATTGATGTCACACAATTGTTTCGTTTACTGTGTGAATTTATCTTTGTGTAACACTTGTTCGATACAATTTACCATGTACTGCGTGATGATCCCATTATGTAACATTTGTTTGTTACAATCTACCGTTTACTGTAAACCCTTGTTTAAATTTATTGCCATTTTATTGTCTTTCTTTTTTCCCCGCAATATATGCTCTATAGTATTTTTTGTTTACCCCCAAACAGTCTTTCATTCACTACTGCTACTAAGCCCTTGCCTGTCAAATCATCCCTCCGTCCACAGTATTCCCCACCCTCAACCTCGAACCAACTCTCTCCTATCATCCCAAATTTCTGCTCAATCACTATTTTGAAAAAAAAAATGCCACCCTTCTAGTCGGTTTCCGCTGACCTACCACCTTTCACTTCCACACTTTCCCATCCCTTATACACTACGATCATAGTTGTTCTTTCCCCATCCCATCTAAGTCTCAACATATTATACTACAATCAAGGTCAACCTGCAGTCTCGTAGGTACTTGTCTTTGTGTTTCATCATTTCAAAGTATTTAAACCTTTCAAACCTGTCCGTACTCTCTCCTTATTCGCCTTTTCTACATTTCCACCCAGTCTCATAATCGCAGCTAATTTAACATATTATACTACACGCAAGGTCAAACTGCAGTCTCGTGGGTAATTGTCTTTGTGTTTCATCATTTCAAAGTATTGAAACCTTTCAAACCTGTCCGTACTCTCTCCTTATTCGCCTTTTCTACATTTCCACCCAGTCTTATAGTCACAGCTAATTAATCTCTTTCACCCGACCTTCACAGAAATCACCTTTAGTGTCAGATTATTACATCCCTCTCCATAAATATCTTTAAGTGACGCCAAAATCGGAAACCTCTCCACATAATCCCTTCTCCCTAACCTTACCGTCTCCCACTGTTAAGGACTTCAATGTATATTGCGATTGCGTGTTGTTTAGAGATTATGCGTGTTGTTTAGAGATTATGCGTGTTGCTTCATCTTATTAGGCTTAGTATCTTGTGACGTATTTTGTGGGAAGGGGAAATGACGTATGGTTGTTGGGTAGTTGTTGTGATGGAGTAATGGCAGTTGACGATTTAGTTGTGTTCATTAAGATACGGTATTCTAATAATTAATGGTTTGTAAAGGAAATATAATTAACCCTTAGACAAAACGTAGCCATCGAACCCTTGACAGTATCGGTTCGTAACACCCACAACAATTAACCACTAAGCTATCTATCACAAGAACCAAGTCTACTCCCTAACCTTACCGGCTCCCACAATTGACCAATAAGCTAGCTATCACAAGAACCAAGTCTACTCGCTAACCTTACCGGCTCCCAAAATTGACCACTAAGCTAGCTATCACACGAACCAAGTCTTCTCCCTAACCTAACCGGCTCCCACAAATGACCACTAAGCCAGCTATCACAAGAACCAAGTCTACTCCCTAACCTTACCGGCTCCCACAAATGACCACTAAGCCAGCTATCACACGAACCAAGTCTACTCCCTAACCTTACCGGCTCCCACAATTGACCACTAAGCTAGCTATCACACGAACCAAGTCTACTCCCTAACCTTACCGGCTCCCACAATTGACCACTAAGCTAGCTATCACACGAACCAAGTCTACTCCCTAACCTTACCGGCTCCCACAATTGACCACTAAGCTAGCTATCACACGAACCAAGTCTTCTTCCTAACCTTACAGGCGCCCACACCCGTTGACCACTGAGCTATCACATAAACCAAGTCTTCTCCTTAGACCAAAACTCTTTATGTAAACCACACAACCATCTCACATATCTATAACATTTGAGCAATAATCTTTGCTCCGGTGCTTTCCAACCTTTTGGCCTCACGGTCCTTTTGCGATAAAATAACAAAAGGTGTTGCATCTTCCTAGGCCACGCCCACATCTTTCAGTGGTCGAGTTAAACAAGGAAGTCTTCGCGATGACGTACGGGAAAGTTTAAATGTCAATTTCGCGATCTATTTATAGGCCGTGTGATCCAGCGTTGTAGGATAAAAAGTGAAATTTATTTGTATTGCAATCAATCAAAAACAATAAAATGCTCAATATTAAATAGTTTCATTAATATCATTACCCTTCCTCCCCAAAATTAAATGGTGCAATAACATCATCACCCCGCCTCATCAGCATTAAATAGTGTCATTACATCATCACCCCCTCCCCTCTTTTTTTTCCAATTTCAAATGCAGTTTCTGACTCAGTGACTAAACTTCTCCCCCATAATATATAAAATAATTTTAAACTTGCTCCACGTCGTCCAAAAAAACAACAACAACCCACACAAACCCACAACAACCCACACCAACCCCACCGATTTTGTATTCATAAACTCGTTTAGCCAGATAACCGTATTCCTCGCCTAATCGTGTTTCCTATTAGAGTGACGTAATTACCACTAACACGTTACTAAAGTCTCATTTGGTCAGCACCGACGTCTTTTGAAGTATTTAATATCAAAACGAAAACAAGATTGCTTCTTCTTCTTCTGTCCGCTTTTACCACGGACGGTGCCGCAGGTAAGTATTAGTTGATTGACGGATTGCCGCAAGGTGTGAGGCCCACCGGAACTTCATCATGCTGTGGAGTTTTTTAAGGCAGTCAATCCACCGACGGCGTGGTCTTCGTCTGGTCCTAACACCAGAGTGCCGGACATTGTGAGAAAGAAAGGTTGAGGGGAATCGAGATGAGGGAATGAGAGATAGTGAGAGGGGGGAAGAGAGGGTGAAAAATAGATGGTGGGGAGAGCGTGAGGGAGAGACAGGAAAGTGCTGAGAAAGAAAGGAAGAGGGACGTCGACTCGAGAGGAAAAAGAAAACGAGATAAAGAGAAGGAGAGCGAGAGAGGAGAGAGGTGGAGAGAGGGAGAGAGGAAAGAAAGAGAGGGTAATCGATATTAACGAAAGGTTGAGAGAGAGAAAGAGAGATACAGAGAGAGAGAGAGATGGGGAGAGAGTAGTGAAATAGAGGGTGAGAGAGGGGGGGGGGAGAGAGAAACCTTTTAAAACATATTTCATTGATTTGATAAAACTTTCAAAACAACAAAGATGATAGCTATTACTATTACTTTTTCCCTCACCATTTTTGACCTTTCTGCTCTTATTCCACAAAGTTAAAAGTGAAAGAACATCGGGAATTCCCGAGTGGGTTGAGGTTTTAAAAAAAAGGGGGAAGAAAAGAAACTAAAAAGAGAAAAAAAGTAAATAATGTTCCTAGGCCGTAGTTGGTATTTTTTATAATAACTTTTAACGACTTCTTGTCTCTATTAAATTTAAAGCTGTGCTATTATTATTCATCTTTTCTATCTCCTGCAAGTTGCCGTCAATGTCTTTAGAAACGACGGAGTTTATAAAATAATAATGAGCGTTCAAAAGATTCTGTAAAAAAATTTTTTTTTTTTTTTTTAAATTTCAAGTGTTTTTAATCAATTCATTTTTTTAAAGTGTTATTCTCTCTCGGCTAAAACACGAGCATAAGATTCATTATTATGTAAATTTGACCTTTGATATCGGGAATTTTTATGTAAGTTAAAATGTATCTTACATTTTTGAACATGTTTGAAAATAACAACAAATATCATCAACCGGAACCAAACCTGTGCACTAACTGTGCCACAACAATGTATTATACACACAAGATATACATTTAAAATAAGTTGCAATTTTACGGTTTTCTTTGTTTCACAATTACTATAAACATGTCTTGAGTTAACATTGTCCTGGCCTCAGACTGCTAAATTGTTCAGCATTTTTTCAATTTATTTCTGAGTTTTTAAAGAGTTTATTATTGCATGCGTGGTGACAAAATATAAAGTAAAATGGAAACCAAAAAAATGTCCACTCGTTTTGTTTAAAAAAGACCCTGATCTTACATCATTTAATTTGAATCAAAAGAGATAATTTCTACAGAGATAATTTGTACAAATATTCCAGCCAGAATATAAATCCCACTGATTGTGGTTTATTTTTAAAATCTTGACAACCCAAAAAGTAAATGTATTTATTTTGCCCAGCTTTTTCTTTTTAATCCTGCAAATCAGAAATAACTTAAAAGTCATGTTTAGCATCCCACAGTGCCTCGGCTTTTCTCTTTAATCCTGCAATGAGACATAACTTAAAAGTCATGTTTAGCATCCCACAGTGCCTCGGCAATAAGAAATGACATAAAAGTCTTGTTTAGCATCCCACAGTTCCTCGGCTTTTCTTTTTAATCCCGCAATTAGAAATGTCTAAATAATAAAAAGTCTTATTTAGCATCCCACAGTGCCTGCATTTCATCGCGTGGTGTGGTGCCATAGACTTATTGACTTTTGCAAATTTTGATAATACCACCCGGAAATAACGTCTCAAAATGACATACACTGTGAGCTATAGATTTTTTGAGGTAAAAGTAAATTTAATTCTTTTAACAGCTCCCTTGTGTAAACTAATTTATAGTTACGGCAACCTTCCGTGTTCGTGAGACGATGGAGTAGCTATGTACACTTAATCGAAAGGCTCACTGGGCCGATCTTGGAATGGCCATCTCGCCAGCATTTCTCGCATGAAAATCTTGACTCCTGGCTATTGCACTTTTGTTGCAAGGGTGTCGATGCCCTTTTTTACTCCTTCATACACTGCGGTTCGTCAGCTGGAACGTTGTTCAGCGATGATCTCCCATTCGGTGATTTCTATGTCGGCTTGCCTCTTGATCTTTTTGCTTCATTGTTTTTACAAAAACTCGAGAAGTGTCGTCACCATTGCAGCCACTTAGCCTGTGTGGTGTTTAATGGAGACCAAAAGTTGTCTCCCGTAGTTTTACTCTAGCTTCCCGCATAGTTTTTATATAGATCTAGTTAAATCAATATTTATTCAACACTTTCCCGATTTTTTTTTAGCAATTTCGGTACACATATAACTTATACAAAGAAATATCTCTTCTTATGATATCATAATTTTCATTGTTTAGACTTTAAACTTTGGAAAAGTTTTCTTTTCTCAAAGTTTACTTAAATTGAGTGGTGATTTAAAAAAAAAATAATTTAAAAAAATAGTTTTTCTTAGTTTTCGGATGAAATATAAGAACAAGGTATGATAAACTTGAATATATAGACAGGACAAATAATTTGGACGTTTCGGCCTAGAGCCTTCTCCGGCATACAAGATAAATGGAACTAAAATAAGGAACAAAGCACAGTAAAAAAACATGACGGACTTCTGTGTTATGATACCAGGTTAACATGCCTGGCTGTACTCACCATGATGTTTTGTTAGTGAGCTGATCGCGTGCTTTAAAATAGGGAGAAAGATAACTGTTAAGGAACGATTTGTCCTTTTAGAATGCAGTCAACATTTTGTTTGTTTGTTTTAAATAAATGAATTCATTTTATTGGAGATAGACCCAACAATATGATTATTATTAAATATGTGAAAGCTTTTACTAGCAAAAAAATTATTCTACCACACAGCGGTTCTTTAAAATTTAATTTATCAAAGTCATAAGTGAGTCTAAAAGGATTCGCCATTTCCTTTTCCCTTGCTTGTTATTAGGCTAAATTATAATAGTAGGTACTTTGACACAAAATTTAAATATTTTGCCATGAATAATACATCATTTTAAAGGGCTAGCTATAAGCTTTATAAAAACACTTATTTCATCTTTCTATCTTTTATAGAACTGGAGTTATTTATTTTTTACATTTTTAACGCCCCTTATTTAACCTACGTATTTGATCCAAACAACTTGTGACCCGCTTTTGAATTTTTTTTTACCTTTTGACCAATAACTTTTTTATTTTTAAAGATAATGAATTTTCGAGAAACCAAGTTCTAAATACAATGTATTTAACACGCTTTTTCGTTGTTAGAAGAATTGAAACAATAAATGTAAGCTTTGATTTAGAACTTATTACTTGGGATTGGAGAGTATTTATTAAACAACGTTGAGGAATTCTCTTTTAAAAAGTTACCTTTAAGAGCCGGATCAAGTAATTCTTTTTTTTCTTTTTCCAAAATCCCTTTTTAATGACATTACCTTTTTTGACAAGTAGATCAATCTTAAATAAGCCATTCGATTTACCGTATCGATCTCTTGGGAAGGTGGTGTGTGTGCTCATGGCTTAGCAGACAAGAGAAGCACTGGGGGAGGGCTTGACTCGTGTGGCCGGCTACGCTTAGCTCATCTTAATTAGACTGGCCGCTTTCTTGGACACAGGGATGAAAGCCATGAGGACAGAAACAACGTGGATAGAGATCACCCATTTATCTTGGATATAGAGAGGAAAGCCATGGGAATAAAACCACATCTGTTCAGCCACATCTCTTCAGCCACATCCCTTCAGCCACATCTGTTCAGCCACATCTCTTCAGCCACATCTCTTCAGCCACATCTATTCAGCCACATCTCTTCAGCCACATCTCTTCAGCCACATCTATTCAGCCACATCTATTCAGCCACATCTATTCAGCCACATCTCTTCAGCCACATCTCTTCAGCCACATCTATTCAGCCACATCTGTTCAGCCACATCTGTTCAGCCACATCTCTTCAGCCACATCTGTTCAGCCACATCTCTTCAGCCACATCTATTCAGCCACCCAGACGTTTCAAGTAATCACACGCCGCGCGTGAACCGCTGTCTTTATATTTTAAAAATATAAATGCCCTCCCCCACCCACCCCACTGGCACGTCACTTCCGTGGCTGAGGAGGCGTCTTTCTGGTGCGCCCGAGTGTTAAGACTTGAATGCAAAGAACCACTTGTCAGACCAGAGACCACAAATTAACAACAGGACCTATTTCTTGCACTACTTCGTGAACAGTTGGGGGGTGGGGGTGCAGATCCAAAATTAAGCTCTTGTTCAAGGATGTCTTAAACTTTTTACTTTAAGAAAAAAAAAATTGCCCCCCCTCCCCCCTCCCCCGGAAAACATCTGATCTCAACTGATCGATTATTGGATATCCATGTCAAAACGTAATGTAAACATCGCCTTGCAGTGGAACGGGCAAACTGAAACACCACGGCATCGTCCATGTACGTCATTGGGCGTTTGGGCCGTGTCTGTCGACTGGAGCCAATTTTCTCAATCGGATTTAATGTTGAAACGGTCATCTTTCAAATTTTAATATATTGACTGGAAACCAAGTAAAAAAATTTAAAAAAAATAATATATTAATGTTATTATGGATCGAATTATTGTGCACACGCCTCTGTTTCATCAAAGTAATAATTTACTCCTTTGTGGACATCCGTAGATGACGTCACGCTAAACTAATCAATTATCGGCTTACCGCCCCCAGCCTCCCCTCCCCCCCTCCCCGAAAAAAAAAGAAAAAAGAATAAATTAAATTTAAATCATCTTCCCCCATCATTACTTGTC
This sequence comes from Omphiscola glabra, assembly GCA_964017045.1. Taxonomy (NCBI): domain Eukaryota; kingdom Metazoa; phylum Mollusca; class Gastropoda; family Lymnaeidae; genus Omphiscola; species Omphiscola glabra. The sequence goes on along the minus strand of OZ024794.1, from coordinate 27,499,270 downwards.
CAACTGAACAGCATTTCAACCCGTCCCTCGCACTATTTTTTTTAAAAAAAATAGGATCCATTAGCGGCGCATGAATATTTCAAAAGCTTCACTTTTAAAGTTTCATCAAATGATCAAACATAAGCTTGAAAGAACATCTGAGCGGTGTAATTTCAACTCTAACTGTACATCTTACAAGGACAGGCACTAAGTAAAATTAGTCTAAGTGTTAAAGTACGGACTTGCTGACATCTAAATGCAGCAACAATAAAACATTAGTTGTCTCAGGATAGAGCCATTTCAGAGCTCGTAAACTTCAACAACTCACTAACCGCCAAAAACATCTTTACGTTTAGCAGTTCTGTGCTGAGGTGCGTTGATGTATTTTTTAACTAAAATATATGTACTAATAATTAATGGACTGACAAAGAGTTCCTTTAAATAAATTCGTTGTTAACTCTATGTTAATTAAGAATACGGTGGGTTATTTATTTTTTTTTAATTTTTTTTTTTAAACAAAAAACCCGACATTTTAGTTTTTCAAAAGAATTTCTCAAATTTTTATTTCAATTTTATTTAAATATTATCAACTTTCTCTAAAAACTCTTGACATCTTCATGCCTTGAAAACCTTGGTATTGATATAATGAGTACATATATGAAAGAAAGTACAATTAAAATTTGCAACAAAAAAAAATATTGAAACATGTTAAATTAAAAAAAGTGAAAATTAATTTTACACCAGATTTTTTCTTTTTAAAATGGCAGAAATTTGAAAAATTGAAAACTCCCCCTATTCAATGGATAACAATGACCATAGCCACTCTGACACGCTTAAACCATATGTGTGGCACAGCTAAGAGCAAACAGTCTTGATTTCCTATTATTATTTCAAAACTTAATTTTTTTTTAAAATGGCTCAATTCTTATAAAAAAACAAACATCTTATCATCGTTTCATTTGAGAAGTCCCAGAAGTTCATCTCTTCAGCCACATCTGTTCAGCCACATCTTAGCGTGACGTTCCATCAAACAATTAAATCCTCCTAGGTTCCATTACGTCACGTAGAGCTTTTTCCCCGAAGATAAAATAGTTTTTTTTTAAAAACCCCCCTCCTCACAATGCCATTGTCACATCACTCATGAACGTTTGGATCTGAAATTATTGATGCCAATTGAAGTTTGTTTGCTTAAAATAGTTTTTTTTTTCCCCTTCAAAAAATGATTCATATGTTATAGTTTATGATGGTGTTCATTCATTTAGATATCAGCGAATCCGTTTGACTTAAATGGAAACACTAGAGAGCCTTTCATTTTCTATATTGTCGTTATATCTGTATTTGATGTCTAGCTTTGCTTCAACATTTGTCCATATCCTCCGAGGAGGAGTACATTTGATGGTTTCTATCAGAAAAAGCAATTTAACAACAACAACAAAAACAATACAAAACAGAACAAAACCACACAAAAAAACCCATAAAAACCAACTAAAACGGATGTCTTGTGTGAAGTAAACTACTTCAAATTAATAATTGCAGACTCTTGGTAAGCTCAACACGAAATACAAAGAAGCAAAGAAAAAAAAACTCTATGATGGCCAAACATCAAAATTTATTACATGGCATTTTAACAAAGTTGAGCACAAGACTAATGCATTTTTATCTATGGCTGATGCATATTTAACCATGAAATAGTCATTTTTTAAAGAGAGAGAGAGAGAGTTTGGAGCAGACATCTTATACCAGACTTAATCGAAATGATACAGTAGGACCAGCGGTTCTCAACCTGTGGGTCGCGACCCTTTTGGGCGTCGAACCACCCTTCCCCAAGGGTCGCTCCACAGTTATGAAGTAGCAAGGAAAATAATGCTGTGGTTGGGGTTGCCGCAACATGAGGGACTGTATTAAGGGGTCGCGGCATTAGGAAGGTTGAGAACCACTGCAGTAGGACAAGGTATGTTGAAGCTTGAATCGAAAGAATAAAAATAATAGCAATAAAAAAAATTGGGGGAAAAATCAATTCGATTTTTAACCACCATGAAAGCTATGAGTATTTCAATGGGATTTATAGGTCTTATCTGGCTAATGAGGAGAGTCAAACGTCTGCTTTACCATTGTGGTAACTGCTATCTGCTACCGCTACCCCGGTACTCGAACGGTAGCCAGCCCCACCGAGTTTAAGACCCCCCCACCCCATGGCTGGCTGTACCAAGACCGGTGGGCCTTAGTTTGAAGACCCCTTCTTTCTAAGGCCATCGTTGATAGGCAGTGACTTTGAAATAAGCAGAGCAGTGCACATCTGACATTTAAAGACTTACGAACGTCTTAGAGAGTTTTTGTTAAGATAAAAAAATTAAACTTGAACGAGGTTAATTGAGTTTTGTTTGTGATTATATTTGACTATTTATAGCCCGCCTAACAATGGCGGCGACATGGCCGTAGCTTCCCACCTACTAAAAGTTAATTGACAAAAAAAATCCATTCCTGTAACGCACTTTAACTTTATTAGAAATCCAAATACTGCTTCCCCCCACCCCCCAAATTTGGCCACGTAACATTTTTTTTTCGCCCTTAAACCATAATATATTGATATCCTAATCTCCCGCCTCCTTTTAAACCGAAGATTTATTCAATCATATTTAAATTTAGACTATTTCCGTAAATCAAAAGAAAAATATTAAGCACCAAGCGCATTTGAGGTCTTTTTTAAGTCTCCGTTAGCGCCATTATCGGGAATTTTATTTTGCGCGCTATTGAACTCAACTTTACACCATTATTTCTTTCAAGTAGGAGATACTTATAGTTATTGATACTTGGAATGTGAATATAAGATGTGATCGGGAATTCCCGCGGGGAACCGTGATTCGTAGTATGGACACGTGAACACAGCAAACGTGGGCGTGCTTTTTTAGAATGGTCGATCTAATGCAGTGGTTCTCAACCTTCCTTATGCCGCGACCCTTTAATACAGTTCCTCATGTTGTGGCGACTCACAACCTCAAAATTATTTTTGTTTCTACCTCATGACTGTAGAGTATATATGTTTTCAGATGGTCTTAGGCGACCCCTGGTCAAGGGGTTGAGAACCGCTGATCTAATGGAACTGAAGTGACATCTGTACACTATCAAGTTACATTCTGAGATAAGGAAAGAAAGTGACACGGCTGTGGGGAGAGTGTCATCTGGGAAATTGAAAGTAATTTGTTTTCTTTTTTCCAGATATCATTGTAGGAATGCTAGGAAAAGAAATACGGTTTAGGGGGTGGGGGGAAGATTTGAAACGAGAAGAAAAGCAGATGGCCAGGTTAAAGAATTTAGGGGTATGTGTTACAAAATCTTTTTTGGGATGATATTAACGTCTTTGTGCCAGGGACAGGTAGAAGTAAGATTTGGTTTTGAGGTACTTTGTATGATGGTGTGGAAGTGAAAGAGGAAGAGAGAGAGAGAGAGACAGACAGGCAGAGTGAGAGAGAGTGTGAGAGAGAGACAGACAGACAGAGTGAGAGAGACTGAGAGAGAGACATGGGGACAGACAGAGTGAGAGAGAGAAAGAGAGCGACAGACAGATAGAGATAGAGTGAGAGAAAGAGTAAGAGAAAAATTGAGAGAGAGACATACAAATGACTGAGTGACAGAGAGAGTGCCAGAGACAGACGGAGACAGATTGAGAGAGGGCGAGAGCCAGGATGAGACTGACAGACAGACACAGAATGAGATAGAGAGTGTGAGAGAGAGACAAAGTGAGAAAGAGACAGGCAGACAGAGACAGAATGAGAGATAGACAGACAGACAAAGAGATATTAAGATAGAGAGAGAGATTGAGAGAGAGCGTGAGAGAGAGAGAGAGAGACAGACAGACAGAGAATGAGAGAGACAGAACAGACAGACCTACAGACAGAGACCGATAGAGGGCGAGAGAGAGTGACAGATATATATATATAGAGAGAGAGGGTCCGAGTATAAGTGCGAGGCAGCGTACCGACACCGACAGATATAGTTGACAGGGCGTGACGAGTCTGAGCTGAGTGAGAGAGTGAGAAATCTATCTCCTAAGTCCTACACAGTGTTGTGTTAACTGCCCTAAAATACATTTTACATGCATATATTTAATAACATTCTCTATAATATTGAAATAACCATTACAATACAGACATCATGTGTGTGTGGGGGGGGGGTGGGGGGGATGAAAATATATTTTCTATTGCATTCGTTGAAGCATTTAGTATCGAACAAACAATTTTTAAAATTTCTTAATTATTTCGAATGAGCAAATAAGTTTCTAGCTTTCTTTAATGTAATGGTCTGCACTACCTGGAAATATCCACACAAAAAGAACAAAAAAAACCCCAAAACTAATGTTAATAAAATATATTTGAATCTGATGTTCCAGAGTCCTTGGTTCAATTTGAAAGTGTATTTCGAGTTAGAAGACAAATGTTATTTTATATATATATATATATATATATATATATATATATATATATATATATATATATATATATATATATATAAATACATTTTTTTCCATACAACAAATAATTCCTTGAGATAACGGTATTTTTTTGTTAGCTAATAAGGGTATTTTTTGGATACTTTATATTATTTAAACTGTCTGAGCTAGAGTGTCTCTGGTTCTGAGGAATGTTAGTACATTTAGCCTTTTTTTACGGTACCGGTAACTCGAGGGGTTGCTTGGGGCGCCCTGTGTTTAGGGCGCTATCGACGACCTTACAAAATAGGTGGAATGATTGCATGAGGACGCCATGGAAGAAAAATAGAAAGTGCAATGAAAAGATTTGCTGATCTAATGGTTAGGTTAAAAAAAAATGTGTCATTTGTAGGCTAATAATTCATACTTCTCATGGTAGGCTAATTGTTTATGCAGTCCAAACACAAGACAAGAAAAACAATTTTATAGTTCATAATTTGTTCATCAACTTGGGTAAAAAACTCATTACATAATCCCCAGCTTTTTCCTTTTGTATGATTATACTTAATAGGTGCGCATAAGTCAACCTTGCCCGGGGCGCCCGCAACCGTAGGGCCGGCCCTAGTACCACTAAGTTTTACCGAAGTCTCATACGCAAATTGATAAGAGAGGAACAGCCATAACCGTGTATGAAGGTGTTTGCCATTTTACATTAGGCCAACAGAATAACCCATCTTATTACCAGGAATAGTTTGCTTAGTACGTCGGCGACTCGTAGAAGTAGTCGATGCTTATCTTAATGCTGGAGCCTTGTATCGCATAATATGTTTAACAATTACCCTTAGTATGGCGTTGTGATCTGGGTGTCTTTCGTTTCATGTGAAGGGAGCCTTTTTTCTTCTTTTTTTTTAAAAAAAGCTGAAACTTATAACGAACTATTTTTCTATCCACCATGGAACAGTCCTAACTTTATGGTCTAGTGATTTTGTAACTTGAAACGGAGAAAGTGAATGATGTGTTGATGAATTGATTGACAGGCTGGCAGGTCTAGTGATTTTGTAACTTGAAACGGAGAAAGTGAATGATGTGTTGATGAATTGATTGACAGGCTGGCAGGTCTAGTGATTTTGTAACTTGAAACGGAGAAAGTGAATGATGTGTTGATGAATTGATTGACAGGCTGGCAGGTCTAGTGATTTTGTAACTTGAAACGGAGAAAGTGAATGATGTGTTGATGAATTGATTGACAGGCTGGCAGGTCTAGTGATTTTGTAACTTGAAACGGAGAAAGTGAATGATGTGTTGATGAATTGATTGACAGGCTTGCATCTTTGAAGACCAGGAAAGTAATTTTTAACTCTCATGTTAAATGTTTGAAGAAAAAGAGCAGATTTTTTGCATTTTAAAAACGCATTTAGCACAATTTCTGTGTTTTCTACGCATATCTCAAGCGACTTAATTAACGAACAATATTGAAAACGACTCTGAGTTTTCTGGTTAAGAATCACTCGATGCATGTTTAGGGGATAGATGGTCAGAAATGGGGGTGACAACATGAGTTGACCGCACCAGGTGACACAGACGTGTCTCTGGACAGACAATCAAAAGATTCTTTGTCTGTAAAATTTCACGCAAGTACACCAAAAGTTAGTGTTAAATTAGCCGGCTCGAGTGTGTGTGTTGCCAACTTCTATTTCATTGACAAAATATTCGTGTGGCATAAAATCGTTTTAACAATATTTGTTTTCTATTTAAGATAGATCTTTGTTATATTTCATCATTACACTAGACGCCATTGTTAACTCATCTAAGGAAAAACATTTTAAGGCACGTCATTGAAAGTTTAACTCTCCGTAAACGGAATGAAAAAAACATTAAAAAAATGGAAGCGGAAATAAATCTTCAGGAAACGGCTGCGTTTAAGAGGTGCGCACGAATACCTCTTTGTCAAGAGGTGCGCACGAATACCTCTTTGTCAAGAGGTGCGCACGAATACCTCTTTGTCAAGAGGTGCGCACGAATACCTCTTTGTTAAGAGGTGCGCACGAATACGTACAGACATTAGAGCGAGATTAATGTTTGTGACACACACAGTTATCTCTTTTTAATCGTTAGTTCTTATTCCAGTTTGTACAAATGATAAATTCCCCATGTTTCTTTTTCGTCGGTTTATTTACTTTTGAGTGTCGGTATGTTTTTGTCTTCAAGGCTCGCTCCTGCCATTTTAAACGAAGTGTTTAGTCCCATAACTTCAAATACTTTTGTGTTTTTCACAGCACTATTTTATACAATGATGATTTTTCAGTTGCATGGTGACCACGCAAATTTCCACCATCTTATCCACCCCATTTTTTAAAATGTTTTAAAAGTGTATTATTTAAGCTTCATCTGGATCAGAGCAATACAGAGGTATAGCTAAAGGGTAAAGGGGGAAGGGGGGAGTCTGATGTCCATGGGGCCAGACTAGTTGGGGGCGCCAAAATGTGCTTTGATATTATTTTATTGAAGAAAATAATGGGTTTCAGAGTTGAAAGAAGAAAGGGAGCCTATTTATAATAAATCGTGTCACCGGTCGCCAAACACTCTAGCTACGCCCCTGGAGCGACAGAACTGTAATAGGAATATCTAGTTGATAGTTGCGTTAAATATAACATAAAAATGATACAAGCCACCAAAAAAAATATTTCGTTTAAGAACATGTTAGCTTGTGCAATAGATTTTAAAGTTCAGAGCAAGGACTAAGTATACGTTATGGTAAATGTAACGTGAATACTTTTTTACCATATTATGAATTTGCACAATGATTCAAAAAGGTTGTGAGTCTTCATGTAGCTTCATAGTTGGTCAAACACAATATATATAAGGTACTCTATAAAAAAAACACTGACAGGTTAGGGTACGATGAATGGTTTAAATATAAACTGCTTTTCACTCTTGCTCATGACTGTGTCAAACATCTTTTAAAATTATTTGCTTGTCTAAGCAACTGAAATTCCTTACATTTCAGATCAACTCATTAAACATAATAAATACGAATGTATGGGTTAATTGATATAGAATTTCTGGTGAATTTTATTTTGCTTACCAGAATAGTATGACTCTTTTTATGGACACCCCCCCCCCCCCCACAAAGTAAGTACATTCAATAATATGCATCTTTATAATCAAATGGTTATTGTATTTCAAATATGTAAAAAGAATTAATTTCGGAGTAACGATATCTTACCAAACTTCATACTCATTGTTATTTATATAACTATTTGATCCTATCCCGTTAGTATAAAATTTTAGGCTTGTCGGTATTAAAAATTAAATTTACTTGATAACTTACTTTTTCTAATGCAAAATTTGCATACATTTCCTTTAGTAAAATAAACTTGATTAGCACACCTAAAACCGGAAGCTAAAAAAAATACAAGGGATTTTCCTTTAAAAAAAAAAAAGCAATCCTTAAATTTTTGGTTGTTTACGTGAATGTCTTGTAATTTACCCCAGTCCTAATACAACACTTAGCTTGAACTACTTTTAATACACATGTCACTGATGTTTGTTAATTCATACATTTATTCATGAAAAGTCCAACATGATGTAACATATTTTATTTACAACAAACAGTAGGAGCAACATTTGCGCATCGTGTTCGTAAGCGATCATTGGGAGCCTTATTGGAGATAATGTTTATTTACAATGATGGCAAAATTTACTTTGGAATGATAACTAATCACATAACAAGAATTACTTTGGAATGATAACTAATCACATAACAAGAATCAAGAGAGCACCCGATTAATGTTCTTGTATAAAATCAGTGTGAACTAACATCATGTTCTTGTGTACACCCAGTGTGATCTAATATCATGTTCTTGTGTACACCCAGTGTGATCTAGCCAAATGTTGTGTACACCCAGTGTTATCTAAGCAAATGTTCTTGTGTACACCCAATGTAATCTAAGCAAATGTTCTTGTGTACACCGAGTGTAATCCAAGCAAATGTTCTTGTGTACACCCAGTGTGATCTAACCAAATGTTCTTGTGTACACCCAGTGTGATCTAGCCAAATGTTCTTGTGCACACCCAGTGTGATCTAACCAAATGTTCTTGTGTACACCCAGTGGGATCTAACCAAATGTTCCTGTGTACACCCAGTGTGATCTAAGCAGAAGTGCTTATGTTTTTTTTTTATATTCTACTGTTTCATTTATTTCAACCGGTCATTTTGCTTTTCGTTTCGATTCGTTCCACAGGTTCACAATTTCGGAGAGATCCTTGGATGTGATGCGTACAGAGAACCTGATCTCTTGAACATAAACCTGCCCTTGACCCAGCCATGCCAGCGTTTGCTCTCCCGCCTAAAGGCCGCAGTGAACATGCCTGTAGAGAAGGATGGGAAAAGAGGTGAGCACAAGGCACAAAATGGGTTATCAGCCCCTTCACATGAGCAGGCCAGACGCAGACGAGCTGGGAACCGATATCCAATTGCTTAATAATTTTTCTTAAACCAATTTTTTTTTTTTTGGATGTGTGTCTAGTTTCCGGAATGGCTTCTTAATATCTCAACATTCTTATCAGGGGGCTTGGACTAGATCGAAAATATATAATCAACCAGGCATGTCCACGTTGGCTTGTTCATGGCTCAGGGGCGGCAATGCTAAAAGTCAAACAAATATAGGAAATGATATATATATATATAAATATATATATAAATTATGTTTTAAAAAACGTTTATAAAGTACGACATGTTCTGTAAGAGTTCACAATTTTCAAGCAATGCATTTACATACTGAAAACGGGAGAAATGAATGCGGTGAATATGTTTACACAAATAACGAAGCATTGATGTTTCATCCCATCTACACTGAGGCAAAGAAATTTCTGTTTGAAGACCCTGAATACAAATAACTTTTAACAGAATTCTTTCAGTTTATTTTGACTAGTTGAGATGTTTGAAATGAAATGAAAGTGATGAAATGAAAACAAATGAAAGGGATAAAATTAAACCAAATGAAAGTATAGGAAGCTAAATAATGTATTTGGTCATCAACCTTTACAAGAAGAATCAATCGATGAGAACTAATTAACTGCCTGTAGGTGTGGCGTTATTTCCTTGAAAATCGGGGGGGAAAAATGTATTACGATGTTTGGGAAATTTAGAACATGTAATTAGGATATATTAATATGTATTTACAATACAAGTGTGATCATAATGGGTGGGCACATATTTAGGATAATTAAAAAAAATTTTTTTTTAAAGATTAAAAATGTATTTTAAATATTTATTGAAATAAAGCTAGTTTAAATGTGGATAGGAATATCTTAAAATGGATTAATTTTACAGACAAGGAAATCAAATCTTTAGATATATATATATATTAGTCAATATACCCGGCGTTGCCTGGGATTGCATTTAAAAAAAACAACCTCTACAGCCTTTTAATTAAAACCTTTTCATTACCGATGACGTCAACGCGACGTCACGATCACCCACTTTCAATTACCAAGGACGTCACATTGTCGTCATAACAAAGAGGCAAAGCCCTTTTCTGAAATAACAAGGCCGTCACGTAAACGTCATATTCCAATGCTATATATTTCTTTATTTGTTAATCTGTAAAGAAGTTAAAAAGCGAATCGGATAGAGAATCAAAATACCGGACGTTTCTTCTTGTTTTTTTTTTTTGTTTTTTTTTTTAAAGTTTTTTATTGCTGACTAAGCAACAATCGATGCCAAAACTAGCAGTAATGAAATGGTTAACTTCCCGACCCCGCCGGTATCCCGTTTCCCGATGTGATCCCGATCCCAGTTGTATCATAATCCTGGTGTGATCCGTTACCCGGTGGGATACCATTACCGATGTGCTCCAGTTTACTCATTCCCCTTTAAGATCCTGTTCCTGGTTAGGATTTTGTTCCCGGTAGGATTATAAAGGGCATGTTTCGAGAAAATCCCCAGGAAAGTATAGTAATGAATAGAACTAAACTGACATTTCAATAAGCTTTTAGATACCATTATATATCACCGTAGAACAATAGAGATCTTTCTGGAACATTCGAGATTAAATTTAATATCCTTCTCGAAAAGTGTAAAAATATATTTTCTAGGTTAAAATTCATCGAATACGAAAAATTATGCATCTAAATGCACTACTATGACTATAGAACGTTTAAGTTGAAAAGAGGGGACCCAGCGGGGCCGATTTCACAATTATTATACCGAATATGTTTTGCCTGAAAAAAATAATAAAAGTGCATACCCCCTAAGAGTTCCTTCCGGATAATGATGGGTATATGCGCTAAATTTGGTCATGATCCATCAATCCATGTAAAAGTCTTTGTGGAACAAACCCACAAATCCACAAAAAAAAAATTCACTTTGATATATATTCTAGCAAATATACCCGGCGTTGCCCGGGACTGCACCCCGATCCCATTGGTATCCCTATTCCAAATATATCCCGACCCCATTGGGATCCCGATCCCGGTGGGGTGCCATTATCTCTGTATCACGTTTCAAAATGGGATCCCATTTCCCATTGTAATCCTGAACACAATGGTATCCCGACCCCATTGGGTTACCGATCCCAAATGAGATCCCGATCGGCAACCCGTTTCCAAATCAGATCCCATTGAGATCCCGACCCCATTGGGATCCCAATCCCATCTATTGAGGTCCTAATTAAATCCCGTTTCCAAGTCCAACATCCAACATCCTAATGGGATCCCGACCCCTGAGGAATCCCGACCTAATGGAGATCCAGATAGGATCCCATTTCCAAGGAGGGTACCATTTTCTAATTTGTTCCCCTTTATTAGTTGCGATACTTCTGGAAAATTCAAGATTGGATATTATTAGTTTTAAATCCATTGATATTTCGATACGGACGGTGAAGGGTATTGCTACCAAGATAGGTCTATATCATTCAATTCACTTAGAACCTACGTTGTTGTCTAAGCCTATTGATATTTATTTAACTTATATTAGGAAAAAAGAAATAAGGTCCCCGACCCAGAGAAACTGATATTATGAGTTCAGTACCCTTCAGTATTTCAATATAGATAATTAAGTGTGTGTGTAATAAGTTTGGTCAAGATCCATCAATTCATGCAGGAGTATGTATTATTAAATTTATTTATATAGCTCTTAAAAAACGAATTCGGCGCCACCGGCCTCAAACGTAATGTTATACAAAGTTTATAACTCCGTTAGCGTTCCTTTCGGATATTGATGTATAAAGTGCCAAGTTTGGTCAAGAGCCATCAATCCATATAAAAGCCTTTGTGGAACAAACAACCAAACAAACAAACACATTTTCACTTTTATATATATACTAGCGAGTACCCGGCATGCGTGGCAATACCATTCAAAGAAATAAAGTGTTTGCGTTTTAATTATGTTTCTTGAAGAGCTTTGAAATACACAATATTTTTGTTTTTTCCGTCTGGTGCGTACACGAATAAATCAGAAGGTTTACCGAAGCGAGAGCAGGCCACATACAGCTGTCCGTGGAAGAAGCATATGTTTTCCAAATTAGTCCACACACTTGAATCGATTGTCCCTGAGCTTTGTTGATGGTCATTGCAAATGCGAGTCGCACCGTTAAACTGCAGACGTTTGAATTCAAATGGCATATCTGTTGGAATCATTGGGATGCGTGGCAGCCAGTGGCGTAGTGAGGGGGGCATCATGCCCCGGGCGCTACTCACAAAGGGGCGCCAAATGGTATATTTTACTATAATATTGTATGGTTTTCGAATAGGGCGCTAAAAAGGTATTGGGGGCACTAAAAATGTATTGTGCCCCGGGCGTGAGTTAAGCTCGCTACGCCACTGGTGGCCGCAGTACATCTTCTCCTTTAAATTTTCTATTGAAAATAGTATCTTCCATGGTATTGTTAATCGTGTTTTTCACTGAAAGCTTGGTGCCGTTGCAAAGTCGTGGTGAATTTATGTGTTGTAAAAGAATGATAGTCACGCTTATTTTCAGCGTTAAGACGTGAAACGGAATGCCTGGCAAGTCATTCCTTGAATTCAAGAATTCTGTTGTATAATTGACAACTTCGTCTTGATTCAATACAGTACCGATGGGCTTGTACGTTGTCGTTTCGCCAGGAATTCATTTTGAATGCTTAAGTTGATGGCATTGACATCGTTGTTTTTGTGGCTGCTAATATAGCACGTGCACTGAGCCACTGATAATTTTTTGTAATTTGGAAAAACTTTATGAATGAATTCGTCGGTGGTTGCTGTGATTTTACAGTAGATTGCTGGTAATGTGAAACATTGTGTGAATTCATGGATTGCAATTTTCCAATTCCCAATGTCGTACAATTGTTTTGCGAAACGTTCAGCGGATGCATCATTGTGTAGTTGTACACGAATGTTGGTCTTCAAAGACAATTTCTGTACGTGTCGACATAAAACTGATGATTTGAGACTTGCATTTAATTCATCAACAGCTGTTGAACGTGGTATAACTGGTAGAGTTTGTCGAAAATCAACAGACAATAAAATACGTGCTCCACCCAAGAACTGTTCATTTCCTCTCACATCTTTAAATGAAGAGCTTCCAATTCTTGTTTTTGTGCGCCATAGTACATTCGTCCCATATAATGAGTTGACATCTGGTGTTGCGTAAGCGACCGCGTCCTCGAAGAAATTCGGGGGCGTCCACATGGGGTTTTGCCTCTTCGCGGCGTGGCGGACTAGTAGGGGGGACTTGTCCACCCGAAGCTAAAAAACCCCGGCCAAACGCATGACTCCCAACGCAACGGGAGCTGCCACTAACATGATTACTAGTTGCTGTTAATGGGTATGAGGCTTGGGTGGCCCTCAAAACCCATGCCGATGATTTTAACTACGCGGCCGTGAGAAAGCCGCCCCTAGGCAACCGTTTCGTCCCGCCACTACCAACGTCCCGACCGAAAGACTCCTTGGGCGGTGGGGGTTTGGTAACGCAACACCAAACCACCGGAGTGGAAGCAAAGCCGTCCTGACCCACAGAGAGTTAACTGCGGACGCTTTAAACGCAGCGTCCTCGGTCGACCGGGCCTCCCCTAGGTCAAGGGGGAGGTTCCCGGCGCCCTCCCGCACGGGCTGGAGTCGGGTTAAGTCCTTCAGTGCTCTGGTTTGTGTGGGGGAGCGCCGGGGGGGCATTAAGAGCTCACGCTCGACGGCCCACCGATTCCATCTCTTATGCGACAATGAGTTGACATGATTGGAGTACTTTACCCATTCCAGAATTTTATTTTGATTGCATGATGGTGTCTCAGTGATTTGCATATTCAACGACAATTTCTGTGTCTAATGCGCAGTTCGGCAACCATCCAAAAGAGTTGCTGCAAATCCAGATGATGCGATTGCAAGTGCAATATTTTTTCATGATCGTATATGTTTGCCAAAATAAGTAAAATTTGGAAAGTTTTGCCTGTGCCCCCGGGTGCAACTAGAATATATAATCCGCCGCATAGACTATTAATTGCATGCATAATTCTGTCATATACTATGCGTTATTCTGGAGCCAATTCCGGAAGATTCATTTGAAGAAATGTACCCAATTCTTCGATATCAATGTGTGTTTCTCGTTGCAAACCACGAAGGAAAAGGTTGTTTGCAGATCGATTCGGAACAGTCATTCCCAACTCTACCAGTGCCTCGTTAGCGATTACCAAACATATGTCCTCAATCGAAACCAATGCCTCGTTATATACGTTTGGTGTCAACTGAATGTCCGGATTTCTGATTCGTTCGTTGCTCGCAAACGTTGTAGGATGTCTTCACTTATGCAGTCTTTGTATTTCTCCAAAAGATCTGTTGGATTGGGTGGGAAGCACGTTGTCAATATTATTGCAAGCTACGTGCGTATCTGCTGTGGTTGAGCAATATTCAATGCACAAGAGAGCGAAGAGTCCCAATGCGCATTGTTTTCTAAAAGTTTTAATTCTTGGCAAGCTTCACGAGAAGTGGCACATACTTTCCACTATTAGTATTTTTTTAAAGATTGTAGTACCTTCCGAAAAAGTTTCATTAGATATGACGTTTCATATTTTAAATGTGGTGTCCCCTTAATACACCCTAGTGGATACGAGGAACCTCTTTGTCTTTCGTGTTCTGATGGGTTGGCATGAACTGTTCTAGACTCCAGCAAGTTCAAAGCGACTATTGACAACGAAGAATCCCTGCTCAATGATTTTGACTTCTGTAGACGCCATGCTTGATGACACATGAATGTTTTCGGCAGGCAATTACGTCTTGTCTAAAAGCCAACTATGCATTTTTAAGGGAAACGGCTGCCGCCAACAGCAACGGAGAAATGTTGATATTACCTAGCTGCGAAGATATCATATCGAATGTTGTGGAGAGTCCTGAACTTGAGAAGCTAAAGCATGTTCCCCTATCAAATGATACTGTTAGGAGGCAAATAGCGGAGATGTCTGACAACATACTGTCACAGTTGATATGGAATATTCAGAATTCCATTTTCAACTTTTTTGTTTTTTGCGATCCAGCTTGATTAAACGATGAGTGTCGCCAACGTAGCCCAAATTTGCATCTATGTACGTTATATATATAAAAAGCAACTGGAAGGTGATTTTTTGTTTTGTTTTTCGAAACTGTCAGTGCAACAAAAACTTCAAAATAAATATTTAATAAAGTGGATAGATTCTTTGAGGGCTGCAAGGACTAGAGATCTCAGTGCTACAAGGACAAGAGATCGCCGTGCTACAAGGACACGATATCTCAGTGCTACAAGGACAAGAGATCTCAGTGCTACAAGGACAAGAGATCTCAATGCTACAAAGACAATAGATCTCAGTGCTACAAGGACAAGAGATCTCAGTGCTACAATGACAAGAGATCTCAGTGCCACAAGGACAAGATATCTCAATGCCACAAGGACAAGAGATCTCAGTGCCACTAGGACAAGAGATCTCAGTGCCACAAGGACAAGAGATCTCAGTGCCACGAGGACAAGAGATACCAGTGCCACAAGGACAAGAGATCTCAGTGCCACAAGGACAAGAGATCTCAGTGCCACAAGGACAAGAGATCTCAGTGCCACAAGGACAAGAGATATCAGTGCTACAAGGACAAGAGATCTCAGTGCCACTAGGACAAGAGATCTCAGTGCCACAAGGACAAGAGATCTCAGTGCCACGAGGACAAGAGATACCAGTGCCACAAGGACAAGAGATCTCAGTGCCACAAGGACAAGAGATCTCAGTGCCACAAGGACAAGAGATCTCAGTGCCACAAGGACAAGAGATATCAGTGCTACAAGGACTAGAGATCTGAGTGCTACAAGGACAAGAGATATGAGTGCCACAAGGACAAGAGATCTCAGTGCCACATGGACAAGAGTTCTCGGTGCCACAAGGACAAGAGATCTGAGTGCTGAAAGGGCAAGAGATCTCGGAGCCATATGGCCATGAAACATTGACAGCCATCAAAATTGATCTCGAGCTATGGCATGCAACGACGAAGAAGAAGAAGTGTGCCTCATTTCCACAGTTAAACACATGTAATGTTTAACACGAGGTTAACCTCTATGACAATATCCTTGATGTGATGAAACAATGGTCAAAGGCAAAGCAGATGCACTAATCCAATTACTGTAAATTTGATGACCAAGTGACAATTGTTTGTCCAAAATGTTTTGTTAACACGTGTTAATAGTAGTTTATTATAAGGGGTCCGCGAGCTTAAAAAAAAACAAATTTATTTTGTGACCTTCACGCAAGAAAGTCTAAAAAGGTTTGAGAAACACTGATATAGAATACAGGATAAACATTTCTCAAAACCCATTAACGTAATAAACGTAAATATCTATACATAGATACTTCTTTGAAATAAAGGAAAGTCGGATTTACTAAGAGTCATATAAATGATGATAACCGATTTTCAGCGCGAGCTCCTTCTTATCAAGGGTCTATTATTTTCTCCTGTGTTAGTAAATTATAAACGCACAAATAAATTGCACACCTCAACAGAATATGAAGCAGGAATAGGTTTTATTCATTATAATATTTAAGTTATACAAATTGCAGGCCGACCATTTCTCACTTTGGCCTGCGGTTGTGGCCAGAGTCCGATGTACTGGAAATGACCTGTGTGTGTACTGCACTGACCGGGCAATCCATGGCCAAAGTCGATGCGCTCATTCAAGACTATCTTGCAGTTTTCATGAACGTCGATGTCTCTTTCTGCAATCAAGGAACATTGCATGGTGTTCTCAAACAGCACCTATTCTAGAAGCGAATTTTTCATTCTGGTCCGTGTCCAGAACCTGCTCACACTTGCATCCGTGAACACAGAAGAAAACTCACTCTGAACCCGATCGCCTCATGCCATTTCGCAAACTGCAATGGCCAACAACAAAATTTTTTTTTAAAATATCGGTCTATGGTCTGTATATTGACAGCGACATCGGCTAATTCACGACTTTGTCGGCCTATTCGAG
This sequence comes from Omphiscola glabra, assembly GCA_964017045.1. NCBI lineage: Eukaryota > Metazoa > Mollusca > Gastropoda > Lymnaeidae > Omphiscola > Omphiscola glabra. Next base: position 27,482,411 of record OZ024794.1, on the reverse strand, counting down.
AATTGGCGTATTTCGGGTTATGGGCGTAACATATACATTCATATGAGGCAATACGTTCATAATGTCATTACAGGTAACAGATCACATTTCAAAAATACAAAGTAAGTATGCTTGAAATAACAAACAACTAAAACGGATACATTAAGTGCACCTATAATTAAGAAGTGTTGGTTTTTTTTATCTTCGCGTCAGAACTACTGTACTGCACTCACTGGTTAGTTTTCCCATTATGATACCAATATCCATTTGCGCTTGGAAGGAATTTCCATCCATTATTGAGCCATTATTCATGTACATGAGTCCTAGTCCTTACGAGTATACGCCGTGGAGTATCTCGTCACTGTAAACTTTAGGCTCATTGTATATGAAATATTCCCCTAAACAGTCATTAAACGGTCGGTCGTACACTATGGCTTTTAATGAACTACTTCTTTTAATGGAACTATGGCTTGAAATGGAACCATGACTTTAATTGAACTATGGCTTTTATGGAACAATGGCAATAAATGGAAATATGGCTTTTAATGGAGGGGCACTTCCTATAGCAGAACTCCCAAAACAGCTCATAACAATGGCTTTACTTTCAGTGCGGCTGAATCAATTTCTAATTTGCATGTGTGGTCGCAATTCTGGACGTCGATTACAGGGGCGATAAATTACGTCCCCGCAGGCGTAGCCTCCCAGGCTGGGTTTCTGTGATGGGATGGCGTAATCCGGCGTTATGTATCGACGTGTCCATTACTTTGTTCTGTATGCATTGCTTTGTAATTAGTTCATTGCCGGTGTTCTCGTGCGGGTATTTATGCGGTTTAATCATGGACTGGCGTCATCTTTGGACAGTCATTCGGTTAACCAAGCCTTAAATAAACTATGTAGAAAACTTCATTTTGAGCGTTGGGTGCAACTAAAATAAATTTTGAAATAAAAAAGTTTCTGAGCGATGGTGTGACCTATGACCTATGACTATCGATCCAAATTTCTTGTAAAATTATTTTTAAAATTCACAATGTTAAATAATCCCCGTTTCACGGCTCTGACTTTAAAAAACTGTTTGTAACCTGATGCCATTAACTCGACATGCAAGATTGGTATTAATTTATTACGTGGAGTTTTATGAAAATATTTTGTTCAAATTCATTTAAAATTTCATTTTTTTCGGTGTGCGTTCTTTATTACTTCATGATTTTTTTGAGACGTCTTTATATTATTCAATATTGCAATCTCGTCCCGTCATTATTGGATTATTTTTCTCGCCCTCCCTTCCACGTCGATTGCATCAAGTTAAGAATAAACCAGTTGATCCACGTGGACATCAAACAACCATTTTTGTTCTCTCCTTGCACCCTGCAATCGTACACCTGTTATCAGGTCTTTAAGTTCAGAGGGATCACTCCGATTAAAATCAAATCCGGTGCAAAGTTCAAATGACCGCTTGGCGCGGATTGGTTCGTCACGATGAAAGGGTTTATAAATTTAATTATTGTTGTTTTTGTTGTTGTCACAAAACTGGCCAGATTTTTTTTTTAACATCGTGTTGACCTTGTAATCGATCTCACGTGCACTAAACTCCAAACGTGATCGCGATGATCAGTGTGATCTCAGATCGATGCATTCGACTCAAATGAAATCTGGCTCTCATCCATTAATTAGGAAGTCCGCGGCGAACTTGGATGGACGCGGTGTAAGCGATTCACATACATTTATTGGAAATCCACTTTCGATTTCACCAGAGATTCCGTAAAACTTTGAGGTAGGGGTGGTATGGTGGTAAATTATGATCGTCATTCTAGCACATATTCATTTTGATTGTTGGTATTTGATTTGCACGCAACATTGTTTCAAGATTAAAAGGTCATTTGGCATAACTCCTTGTTTCGTGTTTATTATAAGAAGTGCAATTCCACGTATCTTTTTATTTTTTTTTTGGGAACTTTAGTCAATATCTTCTCTTGCCGTTTTTCCCTGGCATTGTCAGGAACTTTTAAATACCCCTAGATCATATGACCTTTTTAATGGTGCTCTGAGGGCAAACTATACAGCTGAGCGTGGATAAAAAGCCGAGCAGAGACTTCAGCTCATATAAGTGCCCTATCGAACTTGTTGTTTTCTTGCAGAGACTTCAGCTCATTTAAGTGTCCTATCGAACTTGTTGTTTTCTTGCAGAGACTTCCGCTCATGTAAGTGCCATATCTAACTGTTGTTTTCTTGCAGAGACGTCAGCTCATAAAAGTGCCCTATCCAACTTGTTGTATTCTTGCAGAGACTTACGCTCATAGTAGTACCCTATTCAACTGTTGTTACCTTGCAGGCTCTTACGCAATTCTGGCATGATCGCGGAGCAGCTCGCGTGTAAAGTCATCTAGTCGAGTGCTCTTCTTCCATCAAATGAGCTTGATCATAATCAGCAGGCACAAGGGCTGAAAGTGGTGCTTTGTATTGGTACACAAGGCGACAAGTAAAGTGGTGATTTGTATTGGTACACAAGGCGACAAGTAAAGTGGTGATTTGTATTGGTACACATGGTCACAAGTAAAGTGGTGATTTGTATTGGTACACAAGGCGACAAGTAAAGTGTTGATTTGTATTGGTACACAAGGCAACAAGTAAAGTGGTGATTTGTATTGGTACACAAGGCGACAAGGTAAAGTGGTGATTGGTATTGGTACACAAGGCAACAAGTAAAGTGGTGATTTGTATTGGTACACAAGGCGACAAGGTAAAGTGGTGATTTGTGTTGGTACACAAGGCGACAAGGTAAAGTGGTGATTTGTATTGGTACACAAGGCAACAAGTAAAGTGGTGATTAGTGTTGGTACACTAGGCGACAAGTAAAATGGTGATTTGTATTGGTACACAAGGCGACATGGTAATGTGGTGATTTGTATTGGTACACAAGGCGACAAGGTAAAGTGGTGATTTGTGTTGGTACACAAGGCGACAAGTAAAGTGGTGATTTGTGTTGGTACACAAGGCAACAAGGTAAAGTGGTGATTTGTATTGATACACAAGGCGACAAGTAAAATGGTGATTTGTATTGATACACAAGGCGACAAGGTAAAGTGGTGATTTGTGTTGGTACACAAGGCGACAAGGTAAAGTGGTGATTTTTGTTGGTATACAAGGCGACAAGGTAAAGTGGTGATTTGTATTGGTACACAAGGCGACAATGCTGCGAGATCCGAAATACGGCGTTTAACACGGTCACCGCAAAATTGTTTGAAAGAAATTTCGCCGACGGAAAATCGATCGAATCTTTTTTATCAGGTCACACATTAAAATTTTCCGTCAAATTTCTTTTTTGAACGCGCTATAATATATCCTAAAACAAAATAATGCGTTCAAAAAAAATTTGACGCAAAATTTTAACTTGTGAACTCAAACAAAAACATTCGACCGAATTTCCGTTCGATCAAATTTCCGTCGATGACATTTCTTTCAAACAAATTTCCGAATACGGTTCAACACAGTGCTGCAAACAAAATGGAATGTATCCATAGTTATAATGTATGTATGGTATATAATCAATGCTCGCAGTGTACTGACACATCCGATTAAGAATGGGGGTCTACATTGTGTGTATCGGCGTACGACCATTCTTAACTTGTCAAAGGGGAAAATGCAACCTTGTTATTGTAGATATTGAGCTGTATTTAAAAGGCGCATTTTTCCCACGTCTAAAACGCAAGCTTAAGTAATCAATCTGTGAGAGGAGTAGTATTGAGGGGGGGGGGGAGGGAGGGGGCGGTGCATCGCTGCATTAGTCATACCCCGATTGAATGAAGGACACACAGTGTTAACTTTGCGGCGCAGATTTCAATAAATTACAATAACGCTGAATACAATAATCAATCTTTTCTGTAATGATTTCTTCACGGCAGAATGTGCTGACAATCATAGAGTTCCCCACGCAAAATCTCATAAACTACAGTGCTCTCTCCATAGATTCTTGTGTTATAATTGTTTAACTAAGAGCGTCTGCTTTATTCCGTTACAACAAATGCTAAAATACAAGTATTTAGGTTCACTCAATGAGCAGTAACGTTCGCCGAAGACAATGCTCTTTCCCAATTGTACTGACTTTTGGGTTGGAAGTCCATCGACGATATAGATAGTTCCAATTAACAAAGTGGCTATAGGTACCCGGGTACCCGAATTGAGAGGTTGGGATTAAAAAACGATTTAAAATATTATTGTTGGGATTGTAAGACCAAATGAGGCATCAAATGAAAGATTATTGAATGTACTATACGTTTGTAAACTTAATTCTTCATTTTAACCAAAAAAACTACTACAAATGACATCCGAATAGCATTAGACAAAATGGACCCGGACATTCAGCGCCGCCATTCGCACCCGGGTACCACTAGACTCAATGCTATTCGGATGTCATTTGTGGTAGTTTATTTTAGTAAAACGGAAGAATTAACATTTGAAAAGTATAGTACATTCAATTATCTTTCATTTGATACCTCATTTGGTCTTACAAACCCACAAACCCAACAATAATATTTGAAATTCTGGTACCCGTGTACCTATAGGTGCAGGCTCCAATTAATTTAAACGAGCTGATTGCAGATCACTATTTGCAAAAGGCCATATATAAATAGATATATATGTGGATAGGTGGGTAGTTGGGTAGGTGGGTAGGTGGGTAGGCAGGCAGGCAGTCAGGCAGGCAGGCAGATAGATAGATAGATAGATAGATAGATAGATAGATAGATAGATAGATAGATAGATAGATAGATAGATAGATAGATAGATAGATAGATAGATAGATAGATAGATAGATAGATAGATAGATAGATAGATAGATAGATAGATAGATAGATAGATAGATAGATAGATAGATAGATAGATAGATAGATAGATAGATAGATAGATAGATAGATAGATAGATAGATAGATAGATAGATAGATAGATAGATAGATAGATAGATAGATAGATAGATAGATAGATAGATAGATAGATAGATAGATAGATAGATAGATAGATAGATAGATAGATAGATAGATAGATAGATAGATAGATAGATAGATAGATAGATAGATAGATAGATAGATAGATAGATAGATAGATAGATAGATAGATAGATAGATAGATAGATAGATAGATAGATAGATAGATAGATAGATAGATAGATAGATAGATAGATAGATAGATAGATAGATAGATAGATAGATAGATAGATAGATAGATAGATAGATAGATAGATAGATAGATAGATAGATAGATAGATAGATGAAGGATGGATGGATGGACGGGTACGTTATGTGAGGAGGAAGGTAGGTCGGTAATTGGGTCGGTAGGTCGTCGGTCGATAGATCGACTCGATAGATAGATAGGTTATGGAAGTGCTGACAGTAGATGAAAGTGCTACACCTCTCTCTGCACTGTCATTGACAACTGTGAGTGATCTAGGAACTGTCTTTACCCCTCTTTGCAGTATAATTGATAAATGTCAGTGATCTAGCAACTGTCTTTGCTTGCACATAAGGATCCGATATTTCCCAGTACCCAATGTCTCCATCAATGAAAGAGGTTTCTATATTTAAACTTTTGCTCAACAAAGATTGTTTTGTTCTTTGCATAATCTGGTATATTGTGTTGTTAACATAATCATTAGCAGTATATCGTGTAGCTCGATGACCTTCTTCCCTGCAAGCAGTTCTCATGAAGCGTAAATCGATGTCTCCCTTTGCTTCATGGCCTACTCTGTCAAGGAAAATGGCTGATGGCGCCGATTGCTGACTCTACTATTATGAATGAGTACTAACTGCATTCAAAACAGAGTTGGTCACGGCATTTGAAGTTCCACTGGTAATTTAGCAGCGAGAATATCAAACTGAGATCATTGAAAGGAGCATTAAAAGTATCTGGTCGTATCATCTCGTGCCTAACATTATATTAACGTTTATGGTGATTAGCACATAGAGCGGCTTTGCTGTCCAACAGAATTGGTGGTATGCACCAGTAGACTGAAATCGTATATATCATTTGAGCTTTTTCCTAAGTGAATAAGTGTAATCTCTCAAAGTTCAAGAAACTTATCTCGTGACAGAGCATTATACACATTTTGTAGTGCTTCTATATAGTCATCTTATGGTATAGTATCAGAGTCATTCAGCAGCACTTCTGATACAAACTCAATGGCCTGATTTTTAAGCACCAAAAAATTTACATTCAGCCTAACATTTGCACATGTTTCATAACTAAAATTGTCTATATTTCATGAAAACCGGTAGTCTTGAAATGTCTTAAAAAGGAAAAAAAAATAGCTTAATATGGATTTGAATAAATCTTCACAAAGAAATTATAGAACATGACGTCTGCAAGGTTATCATACTTATTTTTTTTACCAGTTTATTTTGTAAGTTTTTCTAAAAACGTAGAAGCACCATTCATCAGTCCTGTATTGGACGCTGTTGTGTCATAAATCATAGCGATCACATTCTCCTAAGTTTCCACTCGTTAATTGTTCAATGCACAATTTGGAAAATTTCAACGATACAATATCTCCTCTGAGAACACTGAATAATGAGAAATTTTTTTTCTTCATCGATTTTTTATCAGATTGAAAGCACTGTGGTGTGAAATACACAAAATAGTGATGATTATGTTGACAATCTCAGCTGCTTTTCTAGCTTGGGCTTAACGGCGCCTTTTTTTTAAATTCCGACATGCATCACGATTACTTTCGAAGAACACTTCTTTCTTCTGAGACTGGAATTCGAAAGTCTTCTCAATGACAAATTTTTATGACACTTCTTTGTACTAAGTTATTTGTCTTGTGGTAGAAAAAGTACACCTTCAAATCATAGCTTAAAGTTGGCAGGGTACGGCCATCAACATCATTTAGAGGTTCCCCAGGTAGGTAAGAAGCCGGGGTACTGGGTGGCCGAGCGGTGTATACTAAAAGAATTCAAAAGCTACTTGACTATAGCTTAATGTCCAGAAAATGCCTAGACAAGCATAAAAAAACCAGCCCCCTCCCCCACCCCAGGTGGATTGGAATCATTAACTTTGGGATGGCAACTCACTCAAGAGAGGGCAAACTCTAAAATCAAACCCGGAATGGAGTCCCGTAGGCGGTATGACATTGACACAGTTAAAATTCCAACAACTCCTACGTCGTAGAATGCATAAAAAGCACACACACTGCATCCGGGTCTATTTCCAATCGTCTTAACCAAGTATTGCCACTTGAGTGAGGGTGACGAATAGGAGCAACTTTAAATAAAATACAGCCAATCGGGTGTGAAGGATGAACAACAAGGTTAAAAACCGTTTGAGATGGGTTTACCTGCAAAGAAACTAGTGCAAAGCTTAGAAGGCTGCGAGGCAGTACTAAGATACGATATCTTTCGCATGCAATTTTTACATGAAAAGTAAACGGGAAATTAAAGTGACTGTTCATTTTTGGCTATAAGTTGTGATGTGATCCAACATATATGTATAAGAATGAGTTAAGCTGACAGTAACGCCAAAGAGACGATTTAAATACTTTGGGATTCTTAAAAAACAATTATGGTGATTCTCTATTATTTTACGGAAATCGGATAAATTAAAGGAGCAAAAAATAAAATATATCCACTTTTAATTTATTAAATGTGTAAGTATTTTTTTATCATAGATTACAAATACATTTAAAATAAAAATGAAGGAGCTATTTGAAGCATTTTATCCGAATTTGAAATTTATGAAAATAAAATTTAATAAAAAAGTATGATCCAAGAATTACATCGAAATCATATTTGTCAGGAAAACACAAACATTTGGTTGTTTTTAGTACACTTATTACATTAAATTAATTTGATATAAATAAACACGCAAATGACGTCATAGCGCGAATTTTAGCCATAGCTCTAAGTTTCTTTAATTTAAACCGCGCGTGACAAAACTGATAATGTATTTTCCCCTACTTAAAAGTAAAATTAATAAATATAATTGATTGCTTTTTAAATTGTTAATAAAACACATCATATTGTTGCTTTGTAATTTAAACATTTAATAAGTTTTTACTTCGTTTAATTCCAAAATATATTTTTTTTAAAATTTATAGTCTAATTAATTAAAACTTAAAATATACTCTTAATAAGGAAATGCCGTTTAAGTCAAATGGTGCAGCGAAACTCCATAGCCAAATAGCATTCACCAATATAAAGAGGTTGCGTATTGTTATAAGATTAAAAACATATGGCCACAAAAATACTTCTTAAAACTTTTAATAATGTTATAAACGCAAATATCATTACACTAGATCAGGGGTGGGCAAACTTTTTGTGCGGAGGGCCACATTGACAAAGGTAAAGCTATTGGAGGGCAGCATGTATATTATGTCCAATTTTTAAATATCGATAAACATTTCCCTATATTAAAATCGGTAGTTTCGCATTTTAGCATTACATGGCAAAGGTCAAGGACTGTTTTAAAAAATAAAAAATTATAAAGAAATTTGATCCAAAATGTTTTAAAAATCATAACGGTGCATGAAATTCTGTAAAATTCAACAAAATAACTTAAAAACAGTAATTTTTTAAAATTTCTAAATGCCTTCGAGGGCCACATAATATCAGTTGCCGGGCCGCATGCGGCCCGCGGACCGTAGTTTGCCCACCCCTGCACTAGATACTTCTGTTTAAAATAAGGAATTTTCATGAGTTTTCGCAATAGCACGTAGACATTATCGCAAAGTGCCTGTCATTGTTATCGCGATAACATCGGGTGATATTTTCTAGCTATAATTAAAGTATCAGATTGTTAGTAACAGTTCAGGTGAATGCATTGAATAGGATGACAGATTCGGGTACTTACCATAAACAATTGGATTGATACAGGAATTGGAAACAGCAAATATAAACAATCCTCTTTGAACTTTTCCATCTATTTTTAATGCTGAATTCCTGGAATGACAAGCAAGAAATTTTTATATAGACGTACATTTTCCGAGAAAAGTTATCTAAATGTTAGCCTAATTTTCTTTCAAAGGAATTTTTATTTTTAACTTTTCGATTAAAAGTTTACAGATTTGGTTTCCATTGTGACAATTAAAATGGCTGTTTCCACATTTCAAGTCGAATTTGATTGGCCTACTTCAAAGAAATTCCTTGAGCAATTTCGAGACGGATAGAGCAACCAGTTTATATAATCTGTGAAATAAATTTAACTTAGCTCTGCACACTAAAGGTCGGTAAACACTACGGACTTTCATTGCTCCTAATGTCTCAGTTCAGGCCCGACCTTTGGTACTATTCACTGTGTGTTGTTCTTAACCTGTGGGGTCCATGGGCTAAATTTCCTTTTTATATACGCATTTAAATATTTTGTTATGAAAAGGGGTCCCCGGCCTTCATCTGACTGGCAAAGAAGAGAAGCCATGACCTTCATCTGACTGGCAAAGAAGTCCATGACCTTCATCTGACTGGCAAAGAAGTCCGTGACCTTTATCTGATTGGAAAAGAAGTCCGCGACCTTCAATAAATATGTGTAAATGTATTTTGTCCTTCCGTGATTATGATGTAAAAATATTAGCCTTGTAGCCCAAAGTTACGTAATTTTAAAGGGATTACTTAGTTGTGAAATATCTATAGCTCTTACCCTATTGTGCATCAGCTACAGCACTTACTCTATCGTGCATTAAATATTGCACTTGCTCTATCGTGCATTACGTATAGCACTTACTTTGTAGTGCATTAGCTATAGCTCATACTCTATTGTGCCTTTGTTATAGCTCTTACTCTATTGTGCATTAGCTGAATCTCTTACTCTGTTGTGCATCAGCCATAGCTCTTACTATGTTGTGCATCAGCCATAGCTCTTACTCTGTTGTGCATCAGCCATAGCTCGTACCCTGTCGTGCATCAGCCATAGCTATATCTCATAATCCGAAACACGATAGGTTTTGGTTGCTCTGATGGAATAAGACAGCGTCACGTGAGGCCCACCGTTGACCCATTTATTGATCAAGGAATATGATCTTAACACAAAAATCTCAGACAAGCTGATGTCGGTACTGACCTGTCAAAGTAGTACCAGGCGGAAATGACGAAGTACGGGGTCCAACACATGACGTAAGCACCCACTGTGTGGAGGAAGGACAAAAATAATTGCATTAAATAAACATGCTGTCATGTTTGGCAGTGATGATGTTCTGATTGGAAAGATAAGAATTCAAACACGTTTATTTTTCCTTGTAGGACTGGATGAATTTTGAGATATAAGTTGTATGTTTTTTTTTTTTGATATATCAATAAAATATGTGTATCTCACATGCCTGTCACTCGATGACATAGCGTTCAATGATGATGTCACGTGACTTTATTATATTAGATACGTCTTTGGCCGTCTCTTTTCCGCACCTTTTGGCCAACTCTTTGGCGACTCTTTGGTCCACTCATTGGCCCACTCTTTTTTCCACTCATTGGTCCACTCTAAGGACTACTCCTCAATTTTCTATTAACAATTATTTCTAATTAGCTTCTTTGTATCTCTCTTCTGTTGGCTATCTTACTCTTAATCTTCCTTTCTTTCTGACCATCTAGCATATCCTCTTTCTGCTTCATTTTCATCCCCAATCTAAACTCATCTTTCTCTTTTCCTCCCTCCCTCCTTCTCTCTCACCATCTATCTCCATATGTCTTTTCCTCTCATTATCACACTCTTTCCGACTCACACTCCTCTCTCTCCCTCCCCCACTCTCTCTCTCTCTCCCTCCCCCACTCTCTCTCTCTCCCTCCCCCACTCTCTCTCTCTATCCCTCTCCATCTCTCCCTTCAACTCCTCTCTCTCCACCTCAATCTCAATCTTTCCCTACTCTATCTCCGAGTCTTCTTTTGACCTCTTTAACGCCACATGTTTTGTTTAGCCTCCTACACAACAAAATGCCTGTCACTCGATCACCCTGACCAAATTATGGGATGTTTTTTCCCCTTCACAGGCGCAATCTAGTAGTAATGACACCAATTTACAGAAAGTGTAGAGATGCAGCATGTGCCAAGCTGGTATTTCAAGGCAAAATACATGTCATTATTTTAGCAGTATAAGCAGATCTGAGGCCGACTATTATCTTTCAAGTACATGTACATTATCTGAAAAGATTTGGATGTTGAAATGCAGCATTCGCCAATTCCATGACGCTGTGTGTGGAGGGGGGCGGGAATGAGAATTATAATTGTATGTGATGACCAGAAGGTAATGCAAATGTACGGGCTTGAGCGTGGCAACGGCGTTAACGTCCGACCTGGTTTGAGATCTCTTCAAGGCACGCTATGTATTTCTATTTCTCAAAGAATTTACCCTGCCCGTCAATTTGAATTCTGTTGGCTGGTTTGCTGTGACATCCCCTTACCCTCCACCACTACCCTAGCCATTGTAAACAAAGCAGTTAACTCATACAAATTATACCTACAAGTTAACGCAGTATTATGTATGTATTTTTAAGATAACATGGCTTTAACTGTGAATGCTCTACTGGTAGTATTTTGATCTATCCAAACTTTGGCGGATCTTCAAAATAACGATTCATGAAACTATGTAGTTATTATTATTATTACTATTTGTTGTTTTATATAGTTAAGATTATACACACGTCCATTCTTTTTGATATTGAGGAAATACAAAAAAAACAACAAAAAACAAAAAACAACAAAAACTTTAAAGTTATGAATTATTTGGTTCATGAGTTCAGTGATACTGAGAATGTCAAAGCGACACTAAAGACGATGTGAAAAAAAGTTTATATTTTACTAATTTCTTGTTCGTTGATATCTCAGATCAGTGACGTAAAGAGGAGTTTATATATATAACTCTAGCCGTGGTAACACAACAAATTTGAGCTTGTGAAATAATTTCCATTTATAGTTGGGTGCTATAATTTAAATATTACTACCGGGTCTTTTAAAGGACATTTACTTGCTGCATTAGCGTTGATCACCTAGACGTTCCTTTGTGTGCATTTGGTGCGTACGTGATTAAACGCACGATGGGAAAGCAGCGAAAGAAAGCGCAGCACGGTGCGCAATGAGAACGGGGCAGTCAAGAAAATATTATTTAAGTATATAAAAGGTGTGTGTGATGGGGAGCGCACGTTTTTTAATGTGCAGCCAGCCGGAATTCCATTAACGTTCTGAGCAACGTTTGTTAGATAATAGCTCAACGCTTGCGATTTCTTGTAACTCGGACGTACAGACGATGGGCTTCGTTAAGCTAGACAGTTAATTTAATCTGAACGAAACAGGCACTACACTAGCCACTTTTATAATAATATCAGTCTCTAGCCTTTGAAATTCAATAATGCGTTTTTAAAAAAAATGGAACATCTTACCGATAACAAGAGTCATTTTCAACGTCCTGGACTTTGCCCTCTCGATGTTCCCCACACCTGATCTACGTAATCCGGCGTGTTGATGACTTGATCCGTCAAAAACTTTTCCAGACAGTTCATCTATTGGCAAACAACGGAGAAACACATCAAGTCATGCGACTGGACAGCGGCAAAGCGTGTAACAATGAAAACGCAGAAACAATAAGTGTCGTATCAAAATGAAGGTTGGAGCTTTATTTAAAAATGAACACTGTCATCCAAGGTCGTTAATATTTGACTTGTCTTTCTTTCAAGTCAGAGGGGATTGGAATAACGTCAGGGGGTCACCCCTGGCTGTTTGCTGAAATAGTTGTGTGTCAAGGATTCTTTTACTCTGTAAGGTGTGGTGAAGCCATGAATAAGGTAAATCATGTAATGCTGACCAGGGCATCAACAGCGTGTTGAAGTTGTAATAAGGGTGAGAGACGGCAATCAGGTTAGATGAAAGAGAATGTGCGAAACAAAGTATTGGAAAAAACCTGAAATGATGGCAACTAGCCGAAATGTTTCAGTAAGAAGACTTCTTCGGCGAACAGTTTAGCGAATAGAAAAATGTAAAAAGAAAATAAATAAATAATACACACTTAGCTGCAACTTAGTATCCCACAGGACCAGTGTGGCGTAACAACGGCTTGGCATTGGGGTTGTTGCCAAGGGCGCCGGCCTGCGCCAGTTCAAAAGGGCGCCGCTAAATCTCTAATTTTTAAATTTTTATTATTTAAAAAATAAATTAGCCAAGGGCGCCAAAAACCCAGTTACGCCTCTGCACAGGACAGCAAGAGTGATGTGGATGTTCTACATTGCAGCTGTGTGGGTTTTGTTTTTTTAAAATAAATTTAATTTATTTAAATTGTATTTACTGTTGATCATTTGCTGAAGAAGGCTTCTTGCCGACACGTTCGTTGTTTAGTTGAAGTTGGAAGTTTACTAGTTAAATAAGGTGGCTGCCAGAATGATCCGAGTGACAATAAAAGGCAATGTTTGTAAATGTTCGGCCTAAATCAAACCTGGTTGCAGGCATCTACCAATATCCAATGTAATAAGTTTGATCGTCAGCCAGCTCATTAGCTGTGGTGTTAAACCAGCGGTTCTCAACCTGTGGGTCGCGACCCCTTGGGGGGGGGGGGGGGGATCGAACGACCCTTTCCCAGGGGTCGCCTCAGAACATCGGAAAATACATATACTCTAAAATTATAAAGTTCAAAGAAAATAAATTTATGTTTGGAGGTCACCACAATTTGATTTACTGTGTTCAAGGGTTGCGTCATTAGGAAGGTTGAGAACAACTGTTTTAAACGAAAAGTCTCTGCCCGTCATGCCACTGCAAGATTCTGTAATTGGTTGCATTTTAAGACAAGTTTCTATAAGTCATGGCACTGTAAGTCAAGTTTCTCTAAGTCATGACATTGTAAGGCAATGTTCTGTAAAGCATGACACCGTAGTTAAATTTATGTAAGTCATTACATTGTAAATCAAGTTTCTGTAAGTCAATTTTAAATAAAGCATTGTGCTTTAAGTCAAGTTTCTGTAAATCATGACACCGTAAAATCTATTTCATGTAAAGCATGACACTGCCAGTCAACTTTCTGCAAAGATACCAAGCTATCATGACACGCCTGTCATGTGATTCGCCACTGTAGCAGCATAATCTGCTTTTTGTCTCTGAGGAAAACCTAAAGGAGCCATTTAACAACTTTTGTTACAAATAGGATCGGTTCAATGACCACCCCTGAACAGGTCTTAAAACCCATTTCATTCAAAAAAAATTTGAGCTAACCCCCGGTAGTGCTAAAATGTGACCCAGACAAAACCCGATACGCTATTTAAGACTGCCTTTTAACTCGCATTTTCTTCTCGTTTCTCACATTTTTAAAATGTGTTGTTGTTGACATACGTGGATCCTCTCGTTCAGTCAATTAAGTCTTCCTCGTGTAACCGAGATGATGACATGATGTTACAGCTCCGGTAGGCTGGGTTTAGGGAGAGGGGGTTGGAGTGGCGTTTTGAGCGATGGAGGAATAAGAAAAGGTTGTTGTTGTTGTTTTTTTAAAAAGCCCAACCCTTTCGCTTACAATACACACCGATCCCAGCTGTAGGATATCGGGATGGGATTAGGGAAATGTTTTGGGTCAGGGCATTGCGATATTTTAGACTTTGATCAAATGACGTCAAGCAGTTGTGATATTCGAATTTTTAGTTCGTGCCAGGGGGGAAAGAGCTAGGATCACTATACCCGTGATTTTGTAAGCATTCGCTGCTGTAAAATAAAATCCACATTATTTCGTGATTAATTTCATGCTGAAAAGAATAAATGTTTTTTTTTAATGAAAGAATAATTTTTAGCACACTAAAAAGTAAAAAAAAAATTAAAAAAAAAAAAAAAACCTAAGAAACTCTTAAAATTCATACGCAAAGAAATTAAGTGCAGAACGTATTTTCAAAAATTAGGTTTAGGAAACGTATTTAAGAGTTCTTCTACATTCAATTTGAATCCTCTGGCTTTATAGATTGCCATACCTACTCTTCTGGAATACTTTCTTTGGTTTCACAGAGCGTCTTACCACCCTTCTGGACATACTTCATTTGCGTAATGAGTTTTAAGAAAATTATTGTCCACGTTTCAGTGCTGTTTAAACTCGTCTTACATAGAAATATTTATTTTTACGTTTTTATATAATTTTTGGTAAAGAATAAAAAAAAAGAACATATCTCGACACAGTGTCACGTTTTGTTCACCTTAACACGGGCTACAGAGGATTTGGTCGCCGCCTTTGCTGTTGTTGCGGGTTATCTGATAAAAGGATGAAAGTTTCGCATTTAACCAATTTCTTTCCAATGAAGGAAAAAGTAGATTATGGCCAGCGACGTTCTGGCCAAGCCGTGGTCACGTGTGCGCGTGCATACGACCTAAAAACCAAGGGCACGCAACCGTTTAGAGGGAGAAAGAGAGAGAGAGACTGAATATGTTATTTTTTCAAATGTATTTTTAAAATATATTTTTTTAAATAGATGTTTAAATTAGATTTTTGAAATAGATGTTTAAAATAGATTTTTAAAATAGATTTTTATAAAAGATTTTTAAAATAGATGTTTAAAATAGATTTTTAAAATAGATTTTTTTAAAAATATTTTTAAAATAGATTTTTAAAATAGATTTTTATAAAAGATTTTTAAAATAGATATTTAAAATAGATTTTTTAAAAAATATTTTTAAAATAGATTTTTAAAATAGATTTTTATAAAAGATTTTTTAAATAGATGTTCAAAATATATTTTTAAAATAGATTTTTATAAAAGATTTTTAAAACAGATATTTAAAATAGATTTTTATAAAATATTTTTAAAATAGATTTTTAAAATAGATTTTTATAAAAGATTTTTAAAATAGATTTTTATAAAATATTTTTAAAATAGATATTTAAAATAGATTTTTATAAAATATTTTTTAAATAGATTTTTAAAATAGATTTTTATAAAAGATTTTTAAAATAGATGTTTAAAATAGATTTTAAAATAGATTTTTAAAATAGATTTTTAAAATACAAAGATTGTGGTGCTAGTCCAAAGATGTTTGGGCTAGTGCAAAGATTGTGGTGCAAGTAAAAAGATTGTGGTGCTTTTCCAAAGATTGTGGTTCTAGTCCAAAGATTGTGGTGCTAGTTTAAAGATTGTGGTGCTAGTCCAAAGATTGTGGTGCTAGTCTAAAGATTGTGGTGCTAGTCTAAAGGTTGTGGTGCTAGTACAAAGATTGTGGTGCTAGTCCAAAGATTGTGGTGCTAGATTACATTAAAATAAACGACGTGTATAGAATGTTGTGCGTACAATCAAGCTACCGGGGGGGGGGGGGGGTTGGGGCTGGCTTACCTTTGCTCTGACGCGATTTCTTGGAAATCCGACACAAGATGACACAGTAAGCTGACGTGATGATGGCCAGGGGAAGGCCATACAGGGCGATAATGCTGAAGAGATTGTAGGCAAGCTCGTGATCGGGTGACGGGAAAAAGTTGAAGGTCACACACTGCTGAAACCATCGGAATATAGGGTGAGTCTCGACGTGGAAGATGACACTCTGGAGAAAGAGGAGACCAAAACTGTCAGGTGGCCACACGTGGGATTAATTCAAGGTTTGATGAAACAAATTTAGGGTTAAGTTAATCCCCCCCCCTTTCCTTTTAAATCTCCCTCTGCCCAACCCCCTCCACCTTTTTTCTCCCACTTCTTCGGGTGTCTTGTTTTGTGTGGGTTCTTGTTTTTTAAAGTAGGGTAGAGATTTGTTGCTGACAAAGAAGAACGCTTAGTTTTGATTCAAAATTCAACGTATTCTAAACCATCCTGCAACCAAACAGCTTGTCAGTTGTTTTGTGTATTAGAACATTCTTTTCGTTTTAATCATTAAAAATTCAAATCCTGAATTTAGAAGTACAAAGTTGACACACGAGAAATGTAGAGCAGAATATATATATATATATTTTTTTTTTTTAAAAAGGCAACCGATTAACTGTTAAAGCAAAATGTTCCCAAGATTGTTTTGTTAAATCTCTGGTTCCAGAAATTATTTTAATGTTCAAATATGATTTTTTTTTAATTTGTAGAAACTCATATTTCGACAAGCTACCCAACCGCGAGATGAAGTTACGCAATGTTACATTAAAATTGCATTATTGCTATCATTTTTTTTAGTCTTCAGTAGCCGCCCCCAAAATGTCGTCTTGCCGCCTTTTATGTTATTTACAATGTCTTTGGGCCATGGAAACTATCTGGCCTTTTGTTAAGAACACAGAAACACTAACTATATCCGGGAATTAGGTTCGTTTAATCAAAATCAGAGCAGACCAATTAATAAAGTAATAGACAGACACATACACTGTGTCTTAGTTTTAAGTTCGTTTAATCAAAAGCAGATCAGGCGTATTAATAGAATAATAGACAGACACAGACACTGGGTCTTAGAGTTAAGTTCAAGTAATCAAAATCAGAGCAGACGAATTAATAAAGTAATTGACAGACATAGACATTGTGTCTCAGAGTTAAGTTCATTTAATCAAAAGCAGAGCAGGCGTATTAATAGAGTAATACACAAGGCAACTGGGAGTCCAGTTCGTTTAATCAAAAGCGGAGCAGGCGTATAGGGTAATGACGTAACCGAGGGGCTAAAATTGTCCAGGAATCTGGCTATTTTTCTTTTAAACTTTACTTTTCATCAACTTTTTAACTTTACTTTTCATCAACTTTTTAACTTTACTTTTCATCAACTTTTTAACTTTACTTTTCATCAACTTTTTAACTTTACTTTTCATCAACTTTTTAACTTTACTTTCATCAACTTTTTAACTTTACTTTTCATCAACTTTTTATCTTTACTTTTCATCAACTTTTTAACCCCAGACAAGGCATTCAACAAAATGGCTGCCTCGATGTGTATGAGCGTGTGTTATCGCTGTTGAAAATGGAACCGGATATCATGGACGTAACGAGATAGCAAAATTTTTAAAAATGAATTATTTCCTCCACCTAAGGGACAGTCCAGGTCACAAAATAACAATATTATTAACTGATCTAAGGTATGTTCCCTAAGTTTTTTTTTACACTATGAATCTCTTGGAGACTACAATGTCTTTAACTTTAAACAATTTGTATTAACAAATTAATCGGACATCTGTATATAAATAAATATATAAAAATATTGTTTTTTATATTTTCAGAATAATATTGGAAAAGTGCAAAATAAATATAATGCAAAATAAAGAAGGTAAACGGTTCTTATTTATACAACAATTATAAAGAGGAAGAGTTTTAACGTACAACAATTTAAAAGTAAAATTTTAGAACACACACAAAAAAAAAGAATTAAGTTTGTGTCTTCACAACTCTTTTTCTCTAATCCCCGTACTGGATTAAAAGTGCTTAGTCTCTTCTCTAACAGCCGGTAATGTGCGCTAGTGAAAATGTAATTGACTTGGGAGCTAAGGATTTTCTATACAACTGGGTTCACCGCGCTGCACATATAAATATTTGAAAACATTATCATGACATTAAAAAATTACATAGATATTTATTTAAAATAATGCACAAAAACATCTGTAACAAAAAAATATATATTCACCCCGCCCACCCTAGAGCTATTAACATGTCAAGCCAGGAACGGCAGCCAGCAGCATCGTTTATCGGTGAAAGGAAAGGGGGAATCGGTCGGGATACTAGAGTTTGAAGAGATGTGTCTTGAGGGGTAGTTTTGAAAACATTGGAGGGTTGGTATGTTGCGGATGTGAGGTGGGAGAGAATTCCATTGCTTTGGGGCGCATAAAGAGAAAGATCGTTCCCAGTATGTTTCAATCGTCCCTTGGACACTGAAAAAATACGCGTGTCGACGAAGAAACGCAGCTGTCGAGGGGGGTGAAGAGACAGAAAGAAGTTCGGTTACATCGGAATGGCTGGAATCCGAGAAAGTAATAGTAATATTTTCGATGGGATGCAACATCCAGATCAATTTTTAAATTATTTTTTGGGGTTTAAAATGCTTTCCTTTAAGATATTGCAACAATTTATTTGTTTTATGTGTGTGAACATTTTAGTAATTTTTAAATAAATTTAACCAAAGTGAAATTTATATCACAACAAAGAAAAAAAGAAGAACACGCGGGCAGTAATATCGTGACGATCTGATGATGATTGTCCGGTTAACAACAGTTCTTGTATTTCATCCCACTTAGGGTTGCATGTAAAGGTAATACAAAAATATGGGCGGCCATATGCACAAACAAATGTCATTGCATCTTGTGCCACAGGATCTCACCAAAGTCTTATCGCATTCTGATAAATGGTATATGAGCGCATACGGACTTTTTTTACAAAGCTCATATTTAAAAAAAAACGAATTTGGAGCCAACGGCCAAAAAAGGAATATTTTAAAAGTAATGTAAGACTCAGAAAATGCACGGGCTTGTGGACAACAACTTACGAAAGTTTTTTTGCAATCGCATAAATGGCGTAGGAGCGCGTACGGTTTGAAATTATATTTTTATAGCTCATATAAGAACAAATTGAGCCATGGGGCCCCCCTGGCTCAAATTGGAATATTTTAAAACGGTTGTAATAAATCAAAAGCATTTGCAGGCGTGCTCACAACATCTCGCAAAAGTTTTATCGCATTCGAATAATTGGTGTAGGAGCGCATACGGAAATTATTTTAACAAAGCTCATATTAGAAAAAAAACGAATTTAGGGTCAACGGCCGAAAACTGAATATTTTAAAAGTTGTGTAATGACGCAGTTAAATGCCCAGGTAGGTGGCCAACAACTAACCAAAGTTTTGTCTCAATCGCATGAATGGTGTGGGAGCGCATACGAGACCTACATACATACAGAAAGGCCCTAACAATTGCGGGGCCCTATGCGAAACGGATTGCGCGGGGCCCTGTCTGGGTAGGGATAAGAATAATAAGTGAAGATTAAGATTTTTTTATTAGAAAATAAATTCGCGCGGGGCCTATGAAAGTGAGGTGCCCATTGCGGCCGCATAGGTTGCAATGGCCTAAGGCCGGCCCTGCATACAGACATACATTCATTTTTATATATATAGATTAATATTCTAATGACCCACCCGCTTTTATACCGCAGATTTATTTCACCTTTTCAGAAAAACAAAAGAAAATATTACGCACCAAACGCACTTGCGATATTTTATTAAAATAATCTCATTTAGTGCAATGATCGGGAATTTTATTTTGTGAAATAAGTGTCATCCTATTTTCGTCAGTTTCCCTTTCAAAAACAGGAAAAAACTGATTTTTGTATGGATGTGGCGGAAATTTTGATTACACGTTTTGTCTGTATGCCAAGTTTAAGCTCGATACGTTGACGGGAAGTGGTTTAATTAGCGGTCCGAAATTTATACTACACGCCCAGACAAAGGAAGAAACACACGAACAAAAGCGAAGTTAGTATAACGGGTTTTAGAAAGAAATTAAAGCCAAAATGGCCTGTTGATTATGAGAGTAGAGCCACACACATAATATAAATCACGTCACAGTTTACTTATTTCAAGACCGACCTTGGCTAAAAATAGCCTCACTTAATAAAATTAAATGTCCTTTTAGTTCCTCAACAGAAACCCTTATATTTATGAAATGCTTCTTGTCCCTCCTATTGGACGACATGTGTCTTAGAATCATCACATGTTTCATTAAAAAATACAAGCTTGAAATGAAGAGAACCCTTAGCAAAGTTCTTGTAAAAGACAAACGAAATATCACGAGCAACCCAGAAACATTAGCAGGAATTTGAAAAAAAATAAATCTTTTAAGAACGATTTCCCATCTTGCTTAAAAAATATATTTTGCTTACACAAGCACTTATTATCAGTTATATCAACCAGTAAGGTTTTTTTTTTGAGGTTTTTTAAAACAAATACAACATTAATCTCTAACGGTCTTTTTAAATCCATCTCGTTGCATGCAAAAATGTCATATAATTGTTAAAGTACATCAATTATTCAATACTTGAATGAAACTCCAAAGAATGTAGCCCTAGCTTGTCGTCTGGCCTTTTGCTTTATTTAAATGATCTTTTTAAAATTGTGTGTGTTTGTGTACCATGTTCTCCTGACATTACAATATCAGCTCAATATTCTAGCAAGATAGAGATGTCTTTTAAATTCATTCCAAGGCGGTGCTGACAAATATCTTTAATATTAAAGCCGAAAAATGTTCCGTCCTTGGACTCGTGGACAAGAAAAGGGATTGACGTCACTAACATAAGGACCTTTTAAAATACTTTATTTTTATTAAAAGGGGGGGGGGGGGGGGTGGAGAGTGGTAAAATAAGATTTTCAAACCAGTATCTCCGACTAGTGTGTCTTTGGGACAATTTTCATCCTAGGCTGGGTGGGGTGAAATTTCAGATGTTCCGATGGGCAGTGCCAGTGGCGTAGTGAGAGTGGGCGAAGGGGGGTGGTCCACCCCCTGAGGACTTTTTCAATGTTCAATGTATGGAGGGGCGGCAGTTTCGGCCTACTGCAGAGTTTTATCGTGCAAGGGGGCGGCAAAAGTCTTGGTCAACCCAGGCTGGAACTTACCCTAGTTACGCCACTGGACAATCCCAAATTATGCCACCAGGATCAGGCATAATTGCAGCCCTTCGCCAAATATAAACTAAGGTAATTTCAGTTGAGTGTATGCTCTTGGATCCAGCTAAGTCTCATCCCTGGCATCTACGTAACCCAATTATAGATAAAATTAAAGGAATTTAATATATTTATTAATCCAAGAAAATCATCTCCATTACAAACATTCAGTGTTTTCTTTAAGGGTGCCGACACCGTCATTTTAATTAGAGTATGCAGGTAGAGGGAGGATGCCGATGGCTACCCATCAAAAATTGAGCGGGGTCTGCATTTTTATTGGGAGTACAATTTGGTTTAAATTCAAAACCACGGGGAGCAGTTTGGTGAATATCTTAATTCAGTGTTTCTTTCAGATTTGAACAAAAGGGTGGTGGGGGTGTGGAGAAGGATACGTACTAGCACACATATTACCTAGTATGCCAACCATGCCTTGCATAACCTAAATTCACTCCGGTTCTGTCTTAGCGTACCAGAGTTTTCTTTGGCCTTAACTTAGCTTGACCGACGTACCGCGTCACTGATCAACGTGGGGGGTGGGGTAAAGCAGCAATTGAGGGCGTCGAACGCTCCCGTGGGAATACGGGAGGGGGGGTTCTTTGGCAGGGGTCATTGGGCACTTTCTCAGAAAATTTAATTTTTCAAAATGTTGTATTGCATGTTGCCGCACCTCAGCGTAGTTAGCATCATGCGGCGCTTAATCAGAGAGCAAAAGAAATTAGGTGTCTCTTGACCTGGTTGTTTTTCTGCAACACACCATTGTAAGGTGGTTACTTAAAAGTATCGTTGTTTTATAATACTCATTTTAATTTAAAATATTAATTATTACGTTAAGCTGTACTTTTTATTTTTTTAAAAGTTGTTTTTAAATCTCCATACAAAAAAGATGGCCGTCACAAAAAAGTACCACCAATGAGCTACTGATGAAAAATCATACTGTTGCAGTGTTCTTCGACCTCCAGCAAGCTTACGATAGAGTCTGAAGGGTGAGTCTACTCTACAAGTTACAACAGCCCGTAGTAACAGCCAACATGCACAGGTGGATTCCCTCTTTTCTCTCAAATCGTACGATATCCACCCGTGTTGGGGACAAGGTTAAGGACATTTGTGAACTCGAGGATGTACTCCCACAGGGGTCGGCCTTGACCTGCATCCTGTTCCTGGCGTACGTGCATGACCTGCAGTCACTTTTGGTAACGAAGAACACAATGTTTGCAGATGACTTAGCCATCTGGAGCTCTGGCGAATTCGTCCAGCAATTGTAGAGCCGGTTGCAAGAATTTCTCACTAAGATACAAGATTACGCTCGGAAATGGAGATTGGTGGTAAATGCGGAGGAAACTGTCTACTCATTGTTCACCAACGGAAGAAACGCTCTCAAAGAAGATATCGATCTTCATATCTGCGGGGAAAAAACGCTCAAATGTGATAAATCACCCGCGTACTTAAATCAGGACCAGAAGCTACAGCGCCACAACCAACTACGGGAACACGTCGCCCGAGCCACGTCGAAATTCAGCCTGATTAAAAAACTTGTTAGTGGTACTTGGGGAGCCGTTGCAAGTCTTCTGAGAACACTGTATCTCGGGAGCGTAAGAGGTGCCCTGGACTACAGCCTCCCGGCCCAAGCCCTTGCAAGCCGAACGGCTCTAGAGGGTCTTGACCGGATACAGAACCTAGCCCTAGGTTTAGGAACTTGTGTTTTAATGCAATAAATGTTAACCACGACGATATTTAAATTCTTATTAAGCATGTTGTTATTCAAAATAACAGCCAATGTATAAATTATTATTTTTTTTAAAAAACTTGTTCATCTGCCAGATCTTGCCTTTCTCTCTCATCTCTTAGTCTGTGAGTTACAGTTTCGTTCAGAAACCAGCTGAATCACTTCTATCCGAGTGGGACTCAGTGTGTCACCAAACCCTTGAGGGGCTCTGGGGGTCACCTGGGAGAGCGATACAAATCTTCTGGCAGCCTAAAAGGACAAAGTGACTAACACAGTGAGCGCTAGAAAAGGGACTACCGTAAGGAAAGCTGGTAAAGGGATCCTGATTTTTTTTTTTTTGTGTTGAAATCACACGAGAAGAAGAATACATTTTCCCCCTAGATGTCAAACTAAAGTGCAAGTAATCATTTCATTGATTAACAACACATCACGTTTTCATTAGCGCGGCGCTAATAAGGGGGTAGGATTTTTACACATCTTAAAAGTTTGTTTACTCAAGTTTCTACGTGAGTCACGATTTTTCGTTCTATTTTGAGAATAAGTGTTCCGCTTATAGAGTTCTTTCGGCGTCAGCGTAAATTCGTTGCATCAGGATGGGTGGGTGCTAACACAATAAAAATATATTTAAGAATTACTGCTCAGTTAATTGCATCAGGGAAGTGGGAGAAAGGTGACAGAAAAAAATGAGAATCACTGATCAGTACATTGCATCGGGGGGGGGGGGGGGGGGGGCATTGACATAAAAATATTTGAGAACAACTGTTCAGTTCATTGCTCAGGGGAGACGGTGACATACAAAAGTTTGAGAACTGCTCAGTTTGTTGCTGTAAAGTTGGTGCACGAGTGGGATAAGAGGTAATGTATTTTGTACGCCGTTAGTTGCGGGGGGGGGGGGGGGGGGGGCGTTAGTTAGTTTACTGCGTAGTTTCTAGGACACAGTTTCGACTTGAAGTCAACAATTTAAAAACGGTCACTGACTGTTTGACCCTCTCATTTGATCTCTGACCAAAACACTTGAGTCGAAGAGTCAACGCTCTGTCACTGACGGATTTGTCGACATAAAATACTTTAAACAGTAATTACCAAGAGAAATGTAATGACTATTTTCAACTAATTTTTATGAGAATGAAAGAGTTGATTTTAACCTTTCTTAAAAAAAAATTTTTGTGAATTTTTGAGACATTTTTTCTAAATGGTGTGGTAAATTAAAATAAAGCGAAATATATTGTTGTTGTTTTTTTGTGGACCTAGCTGATTATGTATAATTATTTTTTGAGAAACTTCTTATACTTCAAACTAGCGTAATTAAAGAGAAATATTTTTACGTTAATTGCCTTCAACTTTTAATTATCACCCAGCTAATGTGTTTTTCCATTGCGCCAAGTACGCAGAACAAGTTCTCTCGAAGGAACTAATTGATGTATTGTGACGATGCTTTGTCTGAACGGTTGCCGGAAAATTCTTCTCACGTGTTTTTATCGTAATGTCTTGTCTAATTGCTTTTCCGATAAGATTGTAGTCGAAAGGTTTTAGTAGACTTAGTTTTCCTCGGCGCCATCGGTAGCAGGACAAAATTTGCCAGCACGTGAAACATACAATCCAAACTTTTTTCCAGGGGTGACATTTGCTGTCTTGGGCACGCCAAGGGCATGGACACGTCAAGAGCATGGGCACAACAAGGGCATGGGCACGTCAAGGGCTTGGGCATGCCAAGGGCATGAACACGCCAAGGGCATGGGCACGCCAAGGGCCTAGACATGCCAAGAGCATGGGCACGCCAAGGGCATGGGCACGCCAAGGGCATGGGCACGCCAAGGGCATGGGCACGCCAATGGCATAGGCACGCCAAGGGCATGGACACGCCAGGGGCTTGGGCACGCCAAGGGCATGGACACGCCAAGGGCATGGACACGCCAAGGGCATGGTAACGCCAAGGGCATGGACACGCCAAGGGCATGGTAACGCCAAGGGCATGGACACGCCATGCCCTAGGACACACCAAGGGCATGGGCACGCCAATGGCTTGGGCACGCCAAGGGCATGGACACAGCCCATCGTTAAAAAAGATTATTGTACGGCGGGCTAGCAATAAGTACATGACCGACTGGACCCAGAGGTGCCGAGAAAAAAACAACTTCATAATTGTCTCTTGGAGGCAGACGGATCTGGATGATGAACGCCAATTTCAGTAATCAAATGGTCACCCCATGTTCTTGATTTGGAATACTGGTCCGAGTTTTGAAACATCATATGCTTTTTTTAACACTTCTGTCAAATTGAGACTCTACATTTAAGTCAAGATATCTGTGTTGGCAATTTAAGTAATAGTGTTGCTTTTTCTATACAGATTCTCCAATGGACAAAATTTCCCTCCTATAAGACACATAACAGCCCATTGATAATATTTATTCAACGCCCCCGTGCACATCTGTTTAAAATGTCGCTATGAAGGGATATAATTTGTTGGAGAAATTGGGAAAGCTATCAAGTATTACATAATAGGTACTATTACGTAGATGTTATGATATTTATTTTTTCTTTTATTTATTATAATTTTAAATTAGGTGCGTTGTACAGCGCTACTGTTCAAAATTTAGAAGGAATTTTTCCGAAACCCTTTAAGGATTCACCAGGCAAGGCAAGTTTAAAGAGCACCGTCGAACATTTTCATTTTTATGTTCAGACACATTCACCCCCCTCACTCACCTTTGTAAGTACATTATGTATTACTTGGGCTTAACGTGGCGGTGTTTTTTTTACACCGTATAAGGTTATTTTGAGAAAATAAATGGTTGGTACAAGTGTTACCAAAAAAAAAAAAGAGTTTATTGCTCCTTTTCTTTACTATGCATCGAAATCTACCGCCCGTGTCGTAGTGAGAGTGCATTGCCTTCAAAACCATTTGTGTCAAGAAATAACCTACTGATAGGAACATCCAGTTGCCGGATGCCAGAACAGAGATGAAGTTGTATACAAAACCCCCGTCGACAGAGAAGATACTGTCGTTCATTTTATAGCAAAGAATTACGAAACAACAGTCTGCAGTGTGAGGGAAAATAGCAACGCCTTCCCGTACCACGCTACGGAAAAAGACTCACAGGCGCCCACATGCTCGAAGTGAAAAGACGATCCGTGACCCAGTTCTGTGCGGTGTGCAGGCCCAGAACAAAGATGTGAAAAAAAATTAGAGACAATTTTTTTTTTTTAAAATATTAAACAAAATCAGACGTCATGCATGAATTTCTCTGCGTGACAGCCTTTTGTCACTGCTTACAATTAATGTAAAGCATGCGGAGTCGGGGGGGGGGGGAGGGGGGTTGCAGTTATGAAGAGGAAACAAGACGCACCAAAAGCAAAATATAAAAGATTGTCTTCTATTTATTTGTACACAAACGAACAATCCTGACATTGTTTCAAGACTTTTGCTACACAAACAATCTTTTCTATTGATACCTGTTGTTTTTTTCCCCCTCGGTTTTCAGCTTAAGATAATTATGCTGTACCGATCTGCTGCCATGCTTTTGTTCTATTCACACGGTAATTAGATACTGTTTAGGGAAAGGGAATACCGTCCGACGGTGGCGGGTATTATATTAACCGTATGAATAGCTTTCTCTTCGAATTTTTCTTTTTCAAAAAGCCTTTGCTTGGCGTAATGTTATATTTAATAAGGAAACACGAGTTCTGATGTTGTGGTGTGATGTCAAATGTATCTGTTGTTTAAGTTTTAAAATATACATAAACATCCGAGACACCTGTTGTTGCTGTTTATTTCACTGATCAGAATGTAAAATGAAACATTTTAAAGCAGTGGTTCTTTATCGGGGGTGCCTGGCAGCCTTAGAGGTGTGTGAGGCAACGCCACGTGTGCGGAAAGTCTAGGACATTTTTGTAGCGATAAATGAAAAACAACTTTAAGAAAAGTGGGCACCAAGGTTGGGAGGGGGTTTGCAAGAAACGCTTTGACATCCAGAAAGGGTGCGCCGATACAAAAAACAAATTTTAGAACCCCTGTGGTAAAATTCACCCCTTCACTAAAGACCATCGTTCCACAAAGTTGTGAAGGTATTTCGCAGTAGCCTTTGAGGATCGTTGAGACAACAGTTAGAGTCAACAGTGGAATCAGCTCTAGTTGCCACCCGTTGTCAGCAAATCCAAATAAATTTACCAAATTATCGCTCCCTGCAAACTTACCTTCTGGTGAAGAAAAAAAAAAGTTGTCACAGGCGCCTGTAGGTCCAGTAGTACCGATAGATGCAGGCATGACAGTCATCGCAAATCATCCAACCTGCTTATGACGAGTAAACGTCTCTAAGCTTATTTCTATAGTTCCTATGACAACTATCTTCACAATCATCAACTGTGTAACTTTAACCTTCCCGAGATTCTTCAAAAAAAACGTCATCTCTGACGTCTCTGACGTCACACATGTACAACTTCCGTAAAAGGCAATCCCAAAGCGCGCATTTCCCTAAACCGTTCAAAATGTCAAACGCCTAACCTATCCCATCCATATTACGGGTTCTTTACACAGCAACTCCCAGCCATCCCAGAATATCCTCATCTTTCCAGCAGACGGAAAAAAAAGCACTTGAGACAAGCTAAACGTGCGATATGGAATATTGGAACAAGCACTCGACATAAACAACACCAGAAGGCTGAAAATTGCTCGTAGATTTTTTTTCTGTTTTCTCTAAGTCTGGTAAATACCGATCTGTCATTGATCTGGATTTGAACGAACGAGACAATTCTTTCTACGCCCACATCAGTGAATTTGGAGAGGAAAAAAAAAGCAATTCAATGGTAATTAAGTAGGACAGTCCCCTCAGGATCAGATAGTATCTGAATGAACGTGGCCCTAATTTTTCACGGAACTATCAACTTGTCACGGGTATTGAACACGAACAGACCGATGTTTAGGTCACCGGAGTCCGAATCAATTGATGACCTCACGATACACAATCGATGAAGCACAATCGCTCAGCTTGTTTCACGGTACGGCCGTCCATTCTCGCGGTGATTGGGTGCTATTTTAGTCAAGGTACAGCCTCAGCTAATTTGCATTTGAATGTGTTATTTAAACTTCTACAGATTTTCTAAGGATTTGTTCATGAATTTTAACGGCGGCACCCGGGGGTGGGGGAGTCATATTTTTTAAATATTTTTTAACCTTTGTTTTAAAAAAACGACAAAATACTTTTACAAATGATCGCATGTCTCCTAGTGGTGTGTTGTAATATTCGTTACTGGATCCCGTCGTGCAATTTAAAAAAAATATAAGAAGTATAATTAGTGAATGAACACGCTATAAGACTATGTACCCAGAAACGCAAAGGGTCAAGTTGACCCTCCCCACCCCTGCCCCTCCACGAAAAATAAACTGTTTTAAAAAAAAAAATTAGCCAAGTTACAAAACTAAAAATAATTATCAAATTAAACGGTTACCGGAAATTTAATCCAACGAAATTTCGTCGACGGTAAATTGATCGACGGTAATTTGATCGAACGGACATTTGGTAGAATCTATTTTTCAGTTCAGACGTTAAAATGTTCGTCAAATTTCTTTTTGAACGCACTATACTATATAGTAAAACAAAACAATGCGTTCAAAAATAAATTTTACGCAAAATTTTAACGTATAAACTAAAAAAACGATTCGACCAAATTTACGTTCTATCAAATTTCCGTCGATCAATTTTCCGTCGATCAATTTTCCGTCGACTAAATTGCTTTCGATCAAATTTCCGGATACGAAATTAAACGTTTAGTCCACATTAATTATTTTAACAACATTTTTGTTTTTAAAAGAATAAATTTAACCACTCCTAAAACCAAAGTTTTCGAATAAATTAAAAAGTTACATCGAGCAATTTGGGGAGGTGGGGGCGGGTGGGAGGGATGAAAATTTGACAAAACATACATACAAATAAGGCACTTTATAAGAATCCGCAATTACTGCACCCTTTCAACCTTTTTAAGGCACGCAATCGCACATTATTCACGACACTGAACTATTAACCCTATATTTGTGAACTATATTAATATTCTAATGAAACACTCGCGATTTATTTCAATAACTATTTCAAAAAAAAAAAAAAAACACACAAAAAAAAACAAGAAAATAGCATGCACCAAACGCAATAGCAATATTGAAAGAAAAATAAAAAAAATTTAAATAACATTATTTCGTTTAGCGCAGTTATCGGGAATTATATTTTGAGAAATCGTATTTCCTTCAACTTCCCATTGAAAACCCCCAGAAAAAAAAACTTATTTTTTGGGGTGTGGGGGGTGGGGGTTGGGGGTGAAAATGTGATAGAATGTGTAGTCATCAGCCATCCAGCCAGCCAGCCACAAACAAAAAGTAATTAAATATAAATAATTTTTTTTTATTAAATAAATAAAAGGATATTATCAAGTCGACTCATCTAATTGCAAAAAGACATCTTAAGGTCATCCCAAAATAAGTGAGGATAAGTTTCAAAACAGTCCCGTAAACATTCAACGAGACTGTAGAAAAACAAAACTGCTATAATAAGTCTCTGTGTCATTTGAGATTATTGATTTGGACCCTCTTTGCGAATATCCCGGGTCAGACCAGCTTAACATGATTATAAGAAACCCAATAATGACATAAAAACAAGGCCGGACGAAAAACTTTTTTTTTTTTTAGAAGCTATCTATAATCTTCATATTTTCCTATCGCTTAGTAAAGTTTGCATCAGAGAAACATCGTCCCCCGATAACATTGTTTGCTCAGATTTTTTAAAATCTGTTTATTTGAAATGTATCGTTTCCATATGTTTTTAGAGAAAAAAATATTTCAATGGTTCCGACAGCTGTTTGTTAATATTTTATGTCCGTTTATGTGAACCTATCAATCGAGTTTTAAGAGATTGTTTAAGTACATTTTGAATTTGATTGTTTTTTTACCCCCCCCCCCCCAACCTTTTTTTTTTGAGGGTATACGTATATTTTTATAGTTCTTATTTAAAAAGTATGCACAAAGCAGTAGATTTTACGAATGTGGAACATCCGAAAGAACGATTATCCGAACAGCCCTTGTCTTTTAAACGATCGTATGTAATGCTGACGGCATGGAGCAAAAGCGTAGAGACATCGGAAATATTTCCGCCCCTGTCTCACAAAACGGGGGGGGGGGGGGAAAGAGATACGTAGGTTATTTTACATTTTCACATAGAGTAAACAGACTGTGATAATAAGATCTTTAAACATATTAATTTATTTATATATTGCATATTACATAGGTGCTGAATGGCTCGGATAGCGAGTTGTCTAAGAGAAAGAAAACTACGAATTTAAAATTCGGAGATGGAGTCCCGTAAGTTTTTACTCCCGCCCCTCACACCATCGTGGCTGTAAACCCCGCCCCATTGCCCATATTGGCTGTAAACCACACCCCTTACAAATTGGCTGTAAACAACGCTCACCCCCACCCCCACATTGGTTGTAAGCCACGTTCCCCACACACACACATGGGCTGTTAAACCCCCCACCCCGAAATTATACGAAAAGACCAAACCACCCCATATTGACTATAAACCCGCCCCCCCCCCCACAAATACATTAGCTATAAACCCCGCCCCAACCCCCCCCCACGTTGGAAGTTAACCCCGCCTACACCCCCAAACCCAAAGGATATCTATTGCAAAATGATTCATCGACACACATTCTTCGACCCACATCTCTTGCATTTAAAGTGGTTCAACGTGAAGAAAAATTGGAATCATCCCATTTAGATTAAGAATTCACATAGCTTCTATTTTGTATCTTTCCCCATTCCCTGATTAATTTATCGTTCTAAAGTCTTAATGAGTTAATTACTTAAAGGTGAGCCCAAATAACTCATAATTCCCCATGGGATATGTCTTGATTTCACTCTGGTCATCACGACATTAACACATGCACACAAAAAAAAAAAAATATTTCTTAACGCAATATCTAGTTGAGTGGGGCCATCTCAGGGGCGGGGAGCCCTCGGCATGCCGCTTCGCGGCCTGACTGGAATAAAGACCACTGGGGGAGTGGTTGAATGCCAGTTGGGGGCGGTGGAGGTGTGCTGGGGAAGACCTTATGAGCCTTGGCTCGATGGTCTGCTGATTTTCTTAAGTAAGTTAGTTTGTTAGTTGAGTCGTATTTAAATTGGAAGAAAAGAGCTGACCGCCAAAATAATTTTTTTTTAAAAAGTATTATCACTAAAGTAATTATAGAATATAAGGCTACATCTAGTGATACTCATCACTCAATTATTAGAAATATATTTAGTATGGGGCCGGGAGGGGATGTATTATATGACATTTTCGTCAGTGAACAAACAGTTGTTTGTTTCGTAACATATTTGTATGTCACTAACATTTTTGTATAATCTTATTTGAGATACATTAATTACGAGTTTTAAATACAGTAAGACGTCCAAAAAATTGTGAAGCGGCAAAATGGCGGATTGCCCAATGAGATTTATTTCAGATGACCGTAACAACAAATAGACAGAACTGAGACAATGTTTGGGTTGACGGACAGAACTGAGACGATGCTTTGGTTGACGGACAGAACTGAGACGATGCTTGGGTTGACGGACAGAACTGAGACGATGCTTGGGTTGACGGACAGAACTGAGACGATGCTTGGGTTGACGGACAGGACTGAGACGATGCTTGGGTTGACGGACAGAACTGAGACGATGCTTGGGTTGACGGACAGAACTGAGACGATGCTTGGGTTGACGGACAGAACTGAGACGATGCTTGGGTTGACGGACAGAACTGAGACGATGCTTGGATTGACGGACAGAACTGAGACGATGCTTGGGTTGACATCATTTCGGGAAAACCAAAGCTATTCATAGATACATAAACACTGGATTGAATTGTTATCTTTTTTTTTTTAGTTTTTTTTTTTTTACATGTAATCCAACGATTCATGTTTTATTTTAAAAACACTTTGACATTGCTTGCAAAAGAAGAACGCTTTATGGAAAGATGGGATTCTTTTATTGATCCAAGTAAATGGAACATCATTTTGATTAAATTATAAATATTTATTTTCAGAATATGAAAAAAAAAAATTTTTTAAATCCCCCCACAGAAGGTAAAAGTTTTAATTAAGCTAAATTTGTTTGAAAGACGTAGTTTGCCGTAAGACTCGTTTTAATAAAATATATCCCCATTATTGTTCCTCACATAAATTTAAAATTGGTAAAATGGGGGTAAATATATCAGTCGCCAGATAATGGTGTAGTGTACAGTCTCTGCAATGGGTGATTGTCCTGTTTACAAAGAGCTATATTAGTCTTAGCCATGTTTGATGGCCAATGGCCATATTCACGCATAGCAATATTAGTCTGAGCAATGTTTGATAGCCGTGTTTAAAAAGAGCTTGGTTCGTCTGAGCAATGCTTGATGGCCATGTTCACACGTAGCAATATTAGTCTGATCAATGTTTGACGGCCATGTTTATGTTATCTCTATTAGTTTCAGCAATGGTTGATGGCCATGTTTATAAACATATCTATTAATCTCAGCTAAAGACCGACCGAATTTCGGCTTCGGTCTTGGCACCGAAAGTTGCCATTTGATCACTTTCGGTCTAGTTTCGGTTTTTGTCGAAACAGAAAAGTCAACTTTCGGTTTCAATTTCGGTTTTTTGCCAAAAGTGATCGAGACTTTAAGCCATCTGGCCGAAGTGACTGAGGTTTTCGGTCATCTACTAGATGTCAGACTGTCTTTTTGTCTCTAGGCTGGCAACCCGACATTCATTATTGCTCGACGTCTTGCTGCCATCGTAAGTCTATGACTAATGCTCTGCGAAAACTGCTCACAGCTGCATGATGACCTACCTGTCCTTTACTTCCAAAAAATTAGGCCTTAACAAATGTAAACAGTTTTGTGGAAGAAAAACTAATGGAATTGTAATAATTTATATCACTATTATTTTGGTTTTCATGTTTATCAAAAGTAAAATTTGGAGCCCTGGGTTTATTCAATTCCTTCATTTGTGATATTATTCATTTTGATTTATCCTTATCATGCTCATCGATGTTGTCTTAATTTAGGAACGTTATGCTTTTTCCAATTGATTCATTTCTTGAAACTCCTCATTATCATGCTCATAAACATTGTTATTTACGAAATAACACGCGTGTCCATGTAACACGGGTTCGTATAGTAATTATATAGTGTGCCTACTGCAGACCTGTTTACTTTTCTGATTTTGGCGATTAATTTAGATGTCTTTTGCGATTCTCCATCGACTCCCGTCAGAACGACACTTTTATGAGACCCGTCAGAACGACACTTTTGTGAGACCCGTCAGAACGACACTTTTGTGAGACCCGTCAGAACGACACTTTTGTGAGACCCGTCCGAACGACACTTTTGTGAGACCCGTCAGAACGACACTTTTGTGAGACCCGTCAGAACGACACTTTTGTGAGACCCGTCAGAACGACACTTTTGTGAGACCCGTCCGAACGACACTTTTATGAGACCCGTCAGAACGACACTTTTGTGAGACCCGTCCGAACGACACTTTTATGAGACCCGTCAGAACGACACTTTTGTGAGACCCGTCCGAACGCCACTTTTATGAGACCCGTCAGAACGCCACTTTTATGAGACCCGTCAGAACGACACTTTTATGAGACCCGCATTGGGCGCGAGAGAGGTTGGTCGCCGAACGAAATAATGACGTCACCAGCGCGGAAGGACTAATGTGTTGGAACTAGGCTAAATATTAATACAGTGATATCTTGCCAGCTATTTATGAAAACACATGGCATTAATATGACGATAACCGTGAAACATTATGGTGATATTTTTATAGCCTTCATAGCTGAAATTTAGGTGACAATTGACTCTGTTAGAGCCACAATAGTTATTGCAGGTATATGTTCTAGGTTGTAATTATATTATAAAAGTAAAGGGCACTCAACGGTCTATTTTTGCATGATTTTCGCCCTCCCCCTCCCGTCCCAATTTCTCTCTGACACAGGGTACATTAAAAACATTTTAAAGAAATTTAAATTACTTTCAAATTAAAACTGTAAAGGCCAAAGTATTCATTAGATGTTTATTTATTAATATTCACGATGATCTAATTTTTTTAAAATTAGAATTGTGGTACTTCCCCCATAATTTTTCAATGTATGCTGAATTTGTGTGTGAACGAATTTCAAAATAAATAAATATTTAGGTTTCGGCTGAAAGTCTGGTTAAGCTTTTGATTTCACCTTCGGTTTCGGCTTCGGTTTCTGCCCAAAGTCAGTTTTTAACTTTCGGCGTATTTTCAGTTTCGGCCGAAATCAGAAAATCACTTTCGGTCGGTTTCTAACTTCAGCAATGGTTGATGGTTGTGAGAGTACGTAAAGACGTGAGGACAACATTCTTTCAGGCAAACATTGAAGAACTACCTACTACAACGATTAAAATATCTCAATGATTCGTGTCACACGGGGTTGGGGGGGGGGGGCAACGCCTGACTGGCAAGGACTATTCTGTAAGAAATGAGAGGGAGAATGTTTCAACGCAATATTGAGTACCTATTCCAAAGGAAAGCGATTTTTTCCAGTTGTCACAGCAACCCCAAGGGCCACTTTCACGAAGAGTTAACGTTGTTTTGAGACATCCGACCTGTATTTTCTTTCGGTGAAAGAGTTTGCTCTGGTACCAGATTGTCTGTTAGATCTGTAAACCAGATGAACCGCAGTAAAAAAAAAAAATCCAGCCTGGAGAAGGAAAATCGAGTTCAAATGAAATAGTCCATCGGTCTAGCCGGCCACCGTTAATCTTGTCGCGGACGTCCCCGTTTGACCTGGTGTATTTTATTTAATGACAAGATGCAACAGCTTTGATAAACGGGATTTTATTGGTTTCAGAGCATCTTTATGGTGAAGAAAGCGTGTAATTCTAATCGACACAAAAGAATGTCCTTGAAAACCACATTCTGGCGGGCAGAGATCATCGATAGCGCCCTCTGGTGGGCAGAGATCTTTGATATTTCTCTAATGCTGACGATGCTGTTTTTGTATTTAAAAACATAAATAATTAAAAGTTGCTGAGGGGAGAATTTGTCAAGAGAAGTAAAGTTCATTTCATTGTATTAAATTTTACAGCTTATGTAATTATATTAATGAAAATATTTTCGAAAGAAATTATTATTTAAACTTATATCCAATTTATTATTATTTTTTAAATAGTATAGTTCTGCCAATGCTTCGTAGCGTAAATCTAAAGATCTCTTGTGATAAGGAGGAGCAAAGAAAGTATACATGTACTGAGCTGAGTTTTTTTATATATTCAAAGAAATAATTACAGAGATGAATCAGCGTAGCGTCAATCAAATCTAACAATAATTATGCGAATTATGGAGAACGAGGAGATTTTTTTTTTTATTTACGCCCGGAAATTAATATTTTGTTCATAAAACTGATGATTTTGATTTTCCGAGACCTAAATGTAAATATTATTATTATTGAGATGATAATTTTTTCTTTTAAATAAATAAGTTTAATGTAAATGTATTCTTACGCTAATCTCTCAATGGCTTGTCATTTACTGGACCAGTTTTTCCCAAACTTATCTATACTTTGGATATTTGACCAAGTCGCACATCCTTCTAATTGTTTGACCAAGCCTCGAGGAAAACCTTCTAATTGTTTGACCAAGCCTCGCACAACCTCCTTATTGTTTGACCAAGCCTCGCACAACCTTCCAATTGTTTGACCAAGCCTCTCAAACCCTCTAATTGTTTGACCAAGCATTGCAAGCCCCGTATACAATTAAACAATGCATTCTAAAATGTGAATAGTAGTCTAATTTTTTTATTTTTAAATGTAATTGCAAAGATAGCTGATAAACGTAACTTAGAAAAGAAACATGTGACTATAACATACCAGAAAATGTTAAAATAAAAATTCGCATCATATCTTTAAAATATTTCTACTCTGTTCTTATAACCAACCCCCCCCCCCCACCCCAGCCCCCAAAAATCGTGCAATGCAAAATTTCAATCCTAGGGGGTGCTGCTAAGTTTTCGATATTGTTTTACAATGTCACTTTACCCGGGGTCATGAAATTCGGGGTCGGCGCTTGGGTGTGGTGAACGTGGTGACAACCCAAGTCCCCGCTCTTGTGTAGGGCTCTGCGCTTGTGGGGGGCCCCGCGCGTTGCAAATATAATATTATATATTATTACTCTAGCCAGGCCATTGCCTATTCATTGTTCGTAGTTTCCAGTCAACACTATGTTCGGAGGTACAAGGTAATACAGTAATCAATGTGTACTTTTCACATAACTCCCCCCCCACAACCCAACCAAGTTCAAGAGAAATGTAAGCTGCTCTGTCTTGCAAACTCTACGATCTGTGGATTTTTTTCAATTTCTGCTGGCCATTGACCTATCGTACATGACGTCATGATGGCTGTACACACACAGTCAGCAGGATCTTGCAGGATCTCGGCTATTCAAATTGATGTAGACACTACACGTGTACAAGGTCTTCCAAACCGTTTCTTCATTAAGCACAGAAAAGGATTTGAAACAGCAGTGACTACTGTAATGGAAATTGCATTACAAAAACACATGAACGTTCCTTAAGGCCCTTTCAGATTCTTTGCCGAATGATGTTATCGCGAAAAAAAATTTTTTTTTTGCCAGTGCCGGTAACCGTAGCCAAAAAGAAGCCTTTTTTTTTCAAAATTTAAGTTGATAAAAATTTCCTGACATCCTCAATGTGTCAGGTTAAATGAAATGGGTCGTCATCATTGTCAGTTGAATAGATTGTCATAATTGTCAACTGAATGGATTGTCAAAATTTTCAAATGAATTGCATGCCATCATTGTCAATGGAGTGGATTGTCAACAATGTCAATTGATTAGATTGACAGCATTGTTAATTGAATGGATTTGACACCATTTGTCAAAGGAATGGATTGTCAACATTAGCAATCTGATGGATAGTCAACATTAGCAATCTGATGGATTGTCAACATTAGCAATCTGATGGATTGTCAACATTAGCAATCTGATAGATAGTCAACATTAGCAATCTGATGGATTGTCAACATTAGCAATCTGATGGATAGTCAACATTAGCCATCTGATGGGTTGTCAACATTAGCAATCTGATGGATTGTCAACATTAGCAATCTGATGGATAGTCGACATTGCCAATTGAACGAGATTTCGTTTCCGCCCTCGACAATGCAGAGCAGATGATTTTTTTCTCTTTAATTAGCCTCACGATTTATAATTTTAATACACATTCGCTTTCAGAGCTTAGAGCCCATTCGGCTTTATGCTTTTCGGAATTTGTTTTATAGAGAACCATAGAAATGTGATATATATATAATTGATTCGCAAACAATAATTTGGCGCAGGGAAATTCAACTTATACCGCAAATAAAAAAAAATAATAATACAAAATTAAAAAAAATATATTAAAAAAAAAAAGTTAAATTAATTAATTTTTTTTAAAAAATAAAATTTAAAAAAAAATAATTAAAAATTCGGAAATTACTAAGAAACATATGACTATGACGTGTCCCAGTATGACCTTGACGTGTCCCAGTATGACCTTGACGTGTCCCAGCATGACCTTGACTTGTCACAGTATGACCTTGACGTGTCCCAGTATGGCAATGACGTGAATTAATATGATATCCGCCGGGGTATTTAACGTCAAAGGCCCCATAAAATCTAATTTGCCCAAGGTCAAGTCCAATTTAATCCCCCCCCCCCCACACCCCCAAGCACCAGCTCTTGGCACTTGCAGATAACAACCATTATCGGGTTTCTCATTTCAAGGAAATCCCATGGTCCACAAAATTGTCCCATTTTCCCATGTCTTGACCAAGTGATTCTACAAAGCCGATGACACACGTAAAACCTTCTAGTCGAGAACTTTATTTGGGTTAAGGGGGGAGGTACACCAAGAAAAATGGAAAAAGGCTAATTTTCGATTTAGCAATAATCATTGATATCAAATTAAAGTGTATTCAATTCTGCACAATTATGTGTAATTATTTTTAATTTATGTTAAATAGTTCTTGAGCTATGAATTTTTTATTAGAAGGGGTAGTATCAGAAACTACCCCAAAAAAAATAAAAATCATTATACTTTTTCTGAATTAATTATTTTAAAACATTGATGACCTCCCCAATAATTGTTCAATACAATGATCAGTCCTTTTAAATATGGCAGCTTCCATAGAAATAAACAAAAAATTTTTTTGAACATTATAATTGTCTTAATATTTGTTTATAATTTGTTTATACAATGCCTAGTGATAGCAAATATTCAAAGAAACGAATGTTTCATAAAAATAGATATATTAAGCCTAATATTGGTCCCAATGTGGAGATTTAAAATGGAAATAAAATAAAACAATCTGAATTGATTCAATCGTTCAAGTTCAAGATGAATTACCCTTGGCTTGACTAAAATTAAAATACCCAAGTGTAGTGTTCTTGAAACACCATATGCCACGCCCACCCAGAACAGGGCAGAAATTAAATTGAAAGACATCTATGGAGTAAATGATTCTCATTGAGATTAAAGTGAAGATTAATTTTAAATGTTTATTATAATAAAAGTGAATCAGTATCAGTAGTCAGCAATGAATTTAATTAGGCCAATTTTGTATACCTTTCACATCCAAGTATATTTAGTAAATATCTAGATAGTTATAATCAAAATACAAACGAATCGATGAATAGTACTATATTGAAAATGTGCCCTAAGAACAAATATAATGGTTTAAGAGCTGTCAACATTGATGTTGCATTAGCAAGCCTTCTTTTAAATGATGGATCCAAAAAATAGGAGGCTCCTCTAAGATTTTTACAGTGTCCCTTGGTCTGTTTACTTTCAATTATTTTATTACGATGGGCGCTATGCCGATCAAAAGCACAAAAACAAAAAAACTAAGTCCTTAGAAGCTAAAAGAACCAGAAGAAGGCTTAAATTAGGGTTAGAAGAGTCAAAAGTTGGAGCTAAATTATATCCTTATCTTTCAGGGGGTCATTAAAATTAAAGAATTCATTTACTTTATGAACAAAATTAATGCGTGTTCATTCACAAAATTTCGACATTTAGTTCACATAAAAAATGATAACTTTTTTAAATGTCAACCAATTTGTTTGAAATTTTGCATGATGCTATATAATATAATTGTCTATGGCAGCAACTAAGCATATTACAATATATTAATAATTACACATTTTACAATTTATCAAAATTT
Source organism: Omphiscola glabra (assembly GCA_964017045.1). NCBI lineage: Eukaryota > Metazoa > Mollusca > Gastropoda > Lymnaeidae > Omphiscola > Omphiscola glabra. The sequence continues at coordinate 27,442,950 of OZ024794.1, read as the reverse complement.
GATTTTAAAATTTCAAAATTAGGTTACTTTGGGATCCTGTGATATCAAAAGTATTCAATTTCTCACATTTTTCTTAGTTCATGCCATAGCTAATCCATATTTCTATATGGTTAAAAAAGTATAATAAATTTGAGCTTAAAACATTCTATCTAATTTTTTTAGTCTGACATGCCAATTTTCAACATCCCATTTTTCTTTTTTTTTTCCAATATAAGCAAACTATTATGTATTACTTTTTAATGGTTATTTTTTGTGTTATTATGGTAGAATGGCTATTCCTCTAGCTTCAGTGCAAATTTGACACTTGTAACTTCAATAGTTTTTTTTTTGGTGAATTTTTTAGTAGTCGACCTATGTTCTGGGTGTACCTCCCCCCTTAAAGAAAGCCACCCCCATGGCGCTATCATGGGTTGAACCTTTTTCCTTTTTTTTTTTTTAAACGGGTTTTCCCGAAACCCAAACAAGTTTAGCTTGTTTTGTCAGTCATTCCTGGAATTTTAAAAATGCTTTTTACCCTTGGTCTTGGTACTATTACACTATTAATTGGGAACCTGGTTGGGACAGGGGCGAAGTTGTGATGGCCCTGGGCGGCGCTGGAAGGGGAGGGGCGGGGGGAGGCATGTTTTGTGTTTTTCTTGAAAAAATTTAATATTATTTAAATTCTTAATAAATAAATTTAAAAATATACTAATACATGTATCTGTGTAATTAAGTTTTTCTTTCTTTGTTTATTTTTTAACTTTTATAAAAATGATTGTGTTTTGATATTCATGGGTTTACTTATGTGAATGTACTTACGTTTTGGTAACGCCATTGATTTTCCTAATTGGTAAACATATGCTTATTTCTAAAATGAGAATATAGCATCTATTTTTCACAATTGTAATATAATTGGATTTAAAGATATTGTCATTCACGTAAAAATGTACGCAATCTATTTCCTACCCCCCAATATATATGTACCTGAGAAGGATAATTATTTATCAAATTCTTTCTGAGGCGTATTTTGTGCTGCCTGGGGCAAAATCAGTGTATCTTATCCCCCCCCCCCCCCCCAACCTCCAACTCAATTTTAACAGATGAATAAAATCCTTCACGGGATTGTAACCACATTACTTACGTAAAAACACATTTTTTTTCACTTCATATGGATTGTTATTTTTTGGATGAGTGATAAGTGCATTAGTGAATGCCATTTGGCTATGGAGTCTCTGCACTGATTGAATTAAATGGCATCTTCTTATTAAAAATATATTTAAAGGTTACGTTTTTATTTATTTTTTTTTTAATTTAATAAAAGTATATTTTTGGAAATATAGATAAAAAGTAAAATTTATTAAATGTTAAAAACCCAAAGGATTTTTTTTTTTTTTTGTGTGTGTTTTATTAATAATTTAAAAAGCAATAAATTATATGTATTAATTTTACCTATAAGAAGAGGAAAATAAATTATTAGTTCTGTCACGCGTTGTTATTAAATAAAAGAAACGGAGGTTTGGCTTATGTAGGCAATTGTGCTATATCGTTATTTGCGGTTTTTTTTCTTTTTGATCAAATTAATTTGATTTTTATTTCGCAATATTACAACACTCTAAAACGCACTAAAACAACAGATGCTGGGGTTTTCATGATGTTATTCTTAGATCATAATGATTTTATTTTTTTTTCATTACTTTAACATTTGGATAAAATGCTTTAAATAGTTCCTTAGTTGTTACTTTTAATGTATTTGTAATTTATGATAATAATACTTAAACTTTTACTAAAATAAAAGTAGAGATATAATATTTTATTTAGCATTTAAATTTATTCGATTTCCATAAAATAATAGAAAATAAGTATGAAATAACCATGACAGTTTTTAAGATTCCGAACTTATTTAAATATCTTCGTTTCTTTTGGCGTTACGGTCAGCCTATCTCATTTGTATAAATAATCAAATTAAACTTGAATAAATTTTTTAAACTTTTTTAAAAAATGCATACTGGCGTGCACTGAAAAATAACCCTCATAATTTGTGGACATATGATGTTGGGTTTGTTCATATTGGCAGTTTGAGAATTTAAGCTGAAGCAGAAAAGTGTGCACATATTTGTAACGGAAGGAACTGTCATTGAATGATATATCTATATCAGTTCTTACCAGTAGCATTGCTACACGGAATACACTGATGAGCCTTGGTTGGGGGGGGGGGGGAGGAGGGGGTTGTGGAGCGCACACATTTTTAGGAGTTCACCCCGGGTGGCATTTAGGTGGGCCAATGAAGTAAAAAGAAATACAACAAAATAACAAACAATACAAACAAACAGAAAATTTGCCAAAACAAAAAAGCAAAACAAAACAAAAAGTCAATCATTATTTCTATGTTCAACAACACTCTGCGCAGGCAGATGTGAGTCAATGGCAAATCGTCCCCGAAAAGGTTTCATAAAATGAACAAAAATAAGAAACAACCCATTCAAGGTCACTGAACTCCCCCGGGATTCCGGTTGACAAGTCTGTAGTGGCTTGCCGATTTGGAAGCGCTGGCCACCGACCCCCTCGGCGTTAACCCGGGGCGCATTACCACCATTGCGTGTCCCGCGTGGCAGACACGGCCATGCATGGTAGTTGCTGGAATAAACGGCTCCTACAGGGCTGCCACCTGTGATGCTTTACAGGGGGAAGAAAAGGCAAACACAGGGTAGGGATCATGATTACAAGTTGCCGTTAAGGGATATGAGGCGATAGGCTGTGGTGGAAGCCTATGGCCGGTGATTCTAAATATGCAGCCCTGAGAAAACTGCTCCTAGGCAACCGTTTCGTCCCAGCTACTTCGCGAATTAGTTGCGGGGTAGAAACCCACTGTAGAATCCCTATTAGAGGGCGTCCGATGCTTCCCCGGGACGGGTGGGGGGAGATATTAGGACGTTAATTTACCGTCCCGACTCCTAAGAAAGTGGACTGCGGACGCTTGAAACACAGCGTCTTCGGTCGACCAGATGTCTCCGGGCGGGGAGGGCCTCCATCGGTAAACCCGATCGAGCGGTTGCTGGTGGGGGCGCTCCACGCCCGGGGAGATCTCTGACGTTCCTCCGCACGGCCTGACGTCGGGGAAACCCGGCGGCTGGCATGTGTGTGTGGACGCCAGGGAGGGCATAAGGAGCGCAAGCTCGACGGCCCGCTGACGCCATTTCTTAATGATATATTTCAGGTCACTGAACTTCAGTGAACTTTATATGATTTCTTGCTACATATTTTTTAAAAAAAATAAACGTCCTGAAAAGTTTAGATGAACTCTTTAATCACAGAAATTTTAAACTGACGCTTATTAAATAAGGATTTATTTGACCGAAGAAATACAACAAAATACATTTTGGAGTTTGGCTTTACATTCAGTCTTCACTTTAAATCTATAACAAACATATGATAGTCATTTTAGCGGACATATTATTTACTGTTTCGCGGTTTACCTTCAAGCCAATGGCCCCCCTCCGCCCCCCCCCCCTTTTTTTTCTTTTCCAAAATGTTTGAAACTGGGGACTCACCAATCATTAAGAAAAAATTATTGCAGCGTTTAAAAAAAATGACCCCCCCCCCCCCCCCACATCCCCCTCACCGACCCTTAAAAATATCTGGGGTTCACTAATGAAATGTTTTACACTTCTTATGAAGAAAAAAAAACGTGAGCGTTTAATTGTCAATAGTGGAAGGGTGGGGGGAGTGGACGAGTTGGGGGAGGGCGCACCAATAAGCATTGCATACAGAAAATGATCACAGCTCCAGGTCGGTCGTTCACCAGCACATTCTGATCCTGTCCTATTAAAGGTTCAATGGAAGTCATTTCACTACTGTTTTAATCTACATCACCATCTGATCATACCTCCCGCTACATCATTCTATACACCCGTCCCACCACTCCGTCCCACACATTCTCGACTCACCCACGCTCGTTGTTTTTTCTTTTGGTCTCGACATAGAAATACTTATTCAACTATCATCATATAGATTATTTTTTTTCGAACCCATCCTCTCTCGCCCTCTCTCTCTTTCTTCTCTCTCTTTCTTCTCTCTCTTTCTTCTCTCTCTCTCTCTCTCTTCGCTTTCTCACTCGCTCTCTATTTCTTCGCTTTCTCTCTTCCTCTTTCTTTATCTCTCTTTCTTTCTTTCTCTCTCTTTCTGTCTCTCTCTCTCTCTTTCTCTTTCTTTCTTTCTTACTCTTTCTTTCTTTCTCTCTCTTTCTGTCCCTCACTGTCTCTCTTTCTTTCTCTCTCTCTCTTTCTCAATATTTTTCTCTCTCTCTTTCTCAATATTTTTCTCTCTCTTTCTCCCTCTCTCTTTCTCTCTCTCCGCTTTTCTTCCTCTCTCTCTACCTCTTTCTTCCTCTCTCTCCCCTCTCCTTCCTCCACTCTCTCCTCTTTCTCCTCTTTCTCTCTCTTTCTTTCTTTCCCTCTCTTTCTCTATCTCTCCCGTTACTTCATCTATCAATAACTAGCATTGTTTAATGTCTCGGTCTCCAACGCTTTCCAGTGAAACACGTTTTTTTCACTACTCTCTCTCTCTCTCTCTCTCTCTCTCTCTGTCTCTCCTATGTATCCATCTGCAGATTCTACTCACGACTGCTAGAATAACAAAGGTGCCTGTTTGTGTTTAAATAGTCGTTGTTGTTTTGATCCTTGGTAACATACATATTTTTTTATGTTTTTTTTATTTTTGCTAACTCCAGTAAAGTACAGGAAGAAAGCTCACTTTTTTTTCCCAATGCTGATCAAATGATTCCAAAGAATAAATTACAGGGGACATTTTTTTTTTTACATCCAACACCGGACCAAAACAGTTTTACGACGTGAAAATGTGTGTACTCTCTAAACGGCACTCGTGTAATGGAAAATAAAAGTGTGCATCACGTGATCTCCAATTTTCCTTCTCTTTGATCAACAAGATTATCCATATCATATGAAACTGCAGAAATTTATATATATACTATATTATATATATACTATATATATATATATATATATATATATATATATATTCAGCTTTCTAAGCTAATTAGCGTCTATTACTATTATTGTATTGTTTCACTTCATTCACATCGCATATTCTTTCATGATTATCGATGTCCTTTAAGAAAATATATTGTGAGTTCTATTATCGATAAGGCTATTGACTCCCCCCCCCCCACTCCCCCACTCCAAAAAAGGCAATCTCTCACCGTAACGGATTGCGTTAATTACGAGATTCCCAACTTCAAATGAATAATTCCCAGAAAGGCAGAGCTCGCTAATTTGATGCCAGGCACAGATAAATCGATGCCTTGTTCTCCATTCAACATTCATTTATTCTCATGCACTCTTACAATTGTTATTTAACATCTCAACAGGCATCGCCCTCTCTCCCCCCACCCCCACAACCTCCGCCCCACGCCCCACACCCGACCCTGACCCCTCTGACCCCCCCCCCCAAATGTATCATCCTGATGTCTCTCTGGTCCAGCGCTTTCATTGAGGTAAACATGTTGTGTGAGCCTTTAACTACGAATACTCACCCCCCATTTGCGGTCGTTATCATTGAACCCCCCGCCCCCCACACCACCTTTTAATGCTGTTGTGGGTCAAATATGGCTTTGAGCGACTAACTGCCTTCAATGCTCGTGTCGCGTGCCCGGGAACACGAAACGTCAATCAACAGCTGCAGATAAGGAATATATAACCAAAAATAAAAAAAAAAAATTAAAAATTTACAATACAAATTGGCTTTAAAAATAAAAACCGGTGACATTATTTATTACTTGTTCTTTGAAGAAAAAAAAAATCCATCGTTCTCTTAATCTATATTTACGCTTTAAAGAAAAAAATATGTATTTATATTTTTTTTTTTGTCACGGTGAACGTGGTCACCACCTGAATTCGCCAATATCCGTGATTAAATTTAATCATATAAAAACACATTGATTTCACGTTTCAGAAAGCGCAAAACATGTTTTCACATTTTAATTAAAAAGCCATGGAAAGAAAAAAATGTATGCTCTTCTGTAATAATTTTATTTTTAATCAACAGCCGAGGTGAAGTTGTTGGGTTTTTTTTCCCATGTTTGTTCCAATATAAATCAAATCAAATTCAATCACGTGACTATTTATTTTAAACTTTATTATTTTTTTTTAAAATTTAATTTTATTCTGGAAAGAAATTTTAATGAAAGAGAGGGGCTATTTCTGCGTGCTGTTTTTAAGGGGAGGGGGGGGTGGGGGTGATAGCATGCTTTTTGAATTTCATATGTTCAAGTTTCTAAACAGTAAGTGAAACAAAATAAGATGATTTCATCCAAGTTACCAAGTGCATCGGACTAGAAAACTTTTCATGATAAGAAGCTTGCGTTTTTTTTTAAATCGTTCTGCATTATGAAATCCCTCTTATTCTTCCTACACATTTTTGTGGCTTTCCTTCTGGCTTCATTATATATTTGTCTTGTACTTCTGGTTTAGCGTGATCATGTGTGCATTTGTGCCTTTCTTGGACACTCTCTCTGCATTCGTTATCAAACCAGCCCACTCTACTGCAGTCGGACTACAGTCTCTGTGCATTCATGATCAAACCAGCCTACTCTACTGTTAGTTTTCTGAAATCCTACTACTTTTTCTGCTGATATGTCATTGCATTTTTTATCCTATCCCAATGTTCATTTGTGTTGTTTTCCCTGTTTATTTCCTTAAAAATTATGCTTCTAGCCGTGCTTCTACTTCATTCTGGTCAGCTTGTGCAGTCAGTGGTTCTTTGTTACATTTTTGGGGTAATCGTATCGTTTGCCTCTGTCATTTTGGCTTTTGTGTATTATGATCATACTCTGCTTATAATTAACTCTTACAAGTAGATAGTCTTACACGATTGATATTTATAAACATGCACACATAATATATACCGTTGAACACGTCACACAGACGTTGAAATGGGCAGAATTTCTTATTGATTTATTTTCATTTATTACTGTGCACCAGCTATTCATAGAATAACAGTAAAAGAAATGATATTTTAAAATAAAAAGTTTTCAAGCTGTGCAGATCTTTTTTGAAACAGATCGTAACGCTCATATATTTATTTAACTATGTATGTAATCTTTAATTTTTTAATTTTGTTTTACGTTGTTTGATCTCGGTTTGAAAAGGGCAAGAAAAAAATCATCTCCCCCCTTCACTTTTTTCTTTTCTTTTTTCCAGAGGGTTAAGTCGGATTACCCCGCAATGATTGATTGTCCGCTTTGCTGAAGTTAAAGACCAGGAGCTGTCAAAAAGAACAACAAATTATGCAAATGGCCAGCTTATATATTTACGTGCTGTCCTTGGAGCTGACAACCAGGCAACGTATGTTGACTGGAAATTAATTCGATCTAGAATGAAACATTTTTTTACAACGGCACGCGCAGGCAGGCCCATAAAAATCAATATCTTCATATTTTTAGCTCGATCACAAACAGAATTGACATTAATTATAGAAAACGTAGCACGCAAATTTGGTTTCTTTTAAATTAAAACAGGAATATTATTGGAATAAAAATTGTATTATATGTGTGTATATATATATATATATATATATATATATATATAGAGACGGCCTGCAGAGCCTTGTATCCAGCTTATCCGCTGCCAGCAAAGAGTTTGGCCTGATTATCAGCTTCAAGAAAACCAACATTATGGCTCAGGACGCTGACTCTCTCCCCACTATCTCCATCGACGACTGCAACTTGGATGCTGTTGACAGCTTCACATATCTGAAGTCGAACATTTCGAGCACCCTCTAAATGGAGGATGGGATAAGTGGTAGGATAGGGAAGGCCGCAACTGTCGTGGCTAGACTGAAGAAAAGAGTCTGGTCCAATGCTAAACTCACAAGAACTAAGCAGTATGTATACCAGGCCTGCGCACTAAGCACACTCCTCTATGGAATCGAGTCTTGGACCACATACACCAGGCACGAAAGAAGGCTCAATGGCTTCCACCCCAGATGCCTGCGCCGCATCCTTGACATCAAATGGCAAGAAAAAGTCCCCAACACGGATGTCCTGTCTCAAACAAATATGTGCAGCGTCCCAGCCATATTAATCAAAAGACGCCTCCGCTGGCTTGGGCACGTCAAACGAATGCAACCTGGTCGCATACCCAAGGACGTGCTGTACAGCGAGCTGGCGACAGGGAAAAGGTCGGTTAGACGGCCTCGTCTCAGATGCATAGACATGTGTAAAAGAGATATGAAGTCGGCCGACATTGACATCTCAAACTGGGAGGACCTGGCGTAGGATCGATCCACATGGCGGGATATCGTGAAGGAAGGATCACTACGTGCCGAGGAGCAAAACAGGGCGACAACAGCTGTAAAGAAAGCTAGGAGGAAGGCCAGAAAACACTGCTCCACCGCATACATACGTGTGTGGGACATGCAAAAGAGACTGCCACTCGAGGATTGGTCTCACTAGACACACCGATAGCTGCAATCACAAAAGATAAATATATCGTCTCTCGTAGACGGAAAAATGCCTATATATATATATTTAAACTCTTGCATTCTTAATGTAACCAAGAAATGTGTACGCTTGTTTCACCACAGGATCAGTGAACCGAAGATCCACCAAGCTTTTTTGTCAGATTTAACTGTGCACAAATATATAGTGTATAACATATATTTAATATAGTAAAATAACTTCAAAATAATATTATTATAATTATTATTATTAGTTGTCTTATATAGCACTGTACCCCAACCTAGGACTGGGCTCACCACGCTGTACATAAAAATATTAGAAAAAGAGACATAATCGTGACAATAAAATAAAAAATATTACTCTTTCTGCAGACTTTTTAAAAAAACACATCAAACTGATCCGTATGTTGGAACTCTAAAAATGATCTAACGTCCTAAATAGAGTTTCTCATAATAAACTTTTATTTCACGTGATTTCACTTAGTCTACTATTTTTTTCCTTGTTTAAAAAAAACATGTTCAGATATTTTAGCGCGCTTTGAGGGACATCAAGCATTTGGCGACCAAACGAAAATTGAAATAGCTCCAATTCATACGGGGTTCTCATTTCAAGAACTTGGTAAGCCTATGTAAAATCATGGTTTATTTTTTAAAAATTTTGAATCAACTTAAAAAAAATACGCTCAGTGATAAAAGTTTATTAGTTTTACCATAAGTGTGAAAAAGAAAACCACACATACACAATGTAACATGTTTTTCATCTGTGCAGGGAAGCCCGAGAAATACAACTTTGTTTGTCGGACTCACACTCGTAAAAAAATATTTCCGGTTCCTGATCAAATGTCGTAAAAGTGCCAAGAAGGAATAATATTCTACAGTTCTTGTCGATCAATGCAACACTCCCCCCCCCCCCTCCCACCAAAGCAGACTAGAAATCTTCCCAGCAGTCTAAGTCACTACTCGGGTAGCGCTATTTATTAAAATATATAATGTATCTGACATAGCCTTAGTAGGTCGTAGTATCATCTGAATTAGCTGTAGATATTTTTGCTTTGGTCGTAGTATCATCTGAATTAGCTGTAGGTATTTTTGGTTTGGTCGTAGTATCATCTGAATTAGCTGTAGGTATTTTTGCTTTGGTCGGAGTATCATCTGAATTAGCTGTAGGTATTTTTGCTTTGGTCGCAGTATCATCTGAATTAGCTGTAGGTATTTTTGTTTTGGTCGCAGTATCATCTGAATTAGCTGTAGGTATTTTTGCTTTGGTCGCAGTATCATCTGAATTAGCTGTAGGTATTTTTGCTTTGGTCGTAGTATCATCTGAATTAGCTGTAGGTATTTTTGCTTTGGTCGTAGTATCATCTGAATTAGTTGTAGGTATTTTTGTTTTGGTCGCAGTATCATCTGAATTAGTTGTAGGTATTTTTGTTTTGGTCGTAGTATCATCTGAATTAGTTGTAGGTATTTTTGTTTTGGTCGCAGTATCATCTGAATTAGCTGTAGATATTTTTGTTTTGGTCGTAGTATCATCTGAATTAGCTGTAGGTATTTTTGCTTTGGTCGTAGTATCATCTGAATTAGTTGTAGGTATTTTTGTTTTGGTCGCAGTATCATCTGAATTAGTTGTAGGTACTTTTGTTTTGGTCGTAGTATCATCTGAATTAGTTGTAGGTATTTTTGCTTTGGTCGTAGTATCATCTGAATTAGCTGTAGGTATTTTTGCTTTGGTCGTAGTATCATCTGAATTAGTTGTAGGTATTTTTGTTTTGGTCGCAGTATCATCTGAATTAGTTGTAGGTATTTTTGTTTTGGTCGTAGTATCATCTGAATTAGTTGTAGGTATTTTTGTTTTGGTCGCAGTATCATCTGAATTAGTTGTAGGTATTTTTGTTTTGGTCGAGTATCATTTGAAATTGCCGAATTATTTTTTTACTTGGTCCTAATTTAATCTTAAATAGTCGCAATCGCTCTTTATGTGGTCTTAGTATAATCTAAAATAGCCGTAGTTATTTTTGACATGCCTGTAGTATATTCTGAAATAACCGTAGGAGATCCTGACTTGGTCGTAGTATAATCTGAAAAAGCCTTGGTAGATATTGACTTGGTCGTTGTATAATCTGAAAAAGCCTTGGTAGATATTGACTTGGTCGTAGTATAATCTGAAAAAGCCTTAGAAGATATTGACTTGGTCGTAGTATAATCTGAAAAAGCCTTAGAATATTTTGACTTGGTCGTAATACAGTGGCACCCCAATGGGGCAGCTGTAGTAACTTATGTCTTTGCTGTGATCGATTCCCTCAAACTGAAGTTGCAATTCAAGAATCTTTTTCTAGTAGTCTAGTCTCAGAGTCAGGAGTATTTTTACAACAATAACAACGTACAAAAAGTTTCTTGCCGTATTAAAAAATCTTCCAACTAGCGGGCGCTAAACCTGGAATTGGCTCGCCGTGTTAATAAGATTTTATTAAAACACCATAGCAATCTGGATTTGGTAACACATCTTCAAATTGCAACATGACAGGTCTACACGGGCAAATGTGCACATTGCAAGGTCTACACGGGCAAATGTGCACATTGCAAGGTCTACACGGGCAAATGTGCACATTGCAAGGTCTACACGGGCAAATGTGTACATTGCAAGTCTACACGGGCAAATGTGCACATTGCAAAGTCTACACGGGCAAATGTGCAAATTGCAAGGTCTACACGGGCAAATGTGTACATTGCAAGGTCTACACGGGCAAATGTGTACATTGCAAGGTCTACACGGGCAAATGTGTACATTGCAAGGTCTACACGGGCAAATGTGTACATTGCAAGGTCTACACGGGCAAATGTGTACATTGCAAAATGCTGGCGTTATAATGGATAAAAAGATATTTTTTTTTAAAAAACTTAAATGATATTAAAGAGTAAACACACCAAAAAAGTCTGATTTAAAAAAAAATAAAAATATTATTGCAGTGATATACTTGGTATTACAAAATAAAACTAAGACTTTTGTTTTGATTGTAAAACTTACAAACCTCTGTTCAAATTTCGAGTCGTAATTTCAATGTATGTGTGTGTGTGTGTGGGGGGGGTATTTGAGTGTGTATGTGGGTTTGGTGGGGGGGTGATTTTTAAAACAGCAAAAAACAACACACAAAAAAGAAGTAAAAGAAAATTCGAATCTACAAATAGCAAGCCGTGCCGGGCTTCTTCGTTGTACAGTTGACAGGGGCCCCAAAGCAATTATGAACTCAGCCACAGGAACACTTCGTTGTACAGTTGACAGGGGCCCCAAAGCAATTATGAACTCAGCCACAGGAACACTTCGTTGTACAGTTGACAGAGGCCCCAAAGCAATTATGAACTCAGCCATAAGAACACTTCGTTGTACAGTTGACAGAGGCCCCAAAGCAATTATGAACTCAGCCATAGGAACACTTCGTTGTACAGTTGACAGAGGCCCCAAAGCAATTATGAACTCAGCCACAGGAACACTTCGTTGTACAGTTGACAGGGGCCCCAAAGCAATTATGAACTCAGCCACAGGAACACGATTTCGACATCAAGCTCCAGTTCATCAAAACAAAGACATATTTTTGGGGTCTTTATTTAAGTTGTTTTTTCAGAATCATTTTTTTACCCTTTTCCTCTAGACACAATGTCTAGTTTCTTGTTTTTTGTTTCTGTGAGTTAAAAGCATGTTATTGAAGGAAAAATTTTATTTCATTCCGGTACTAAAAAAATTTTAAAAAATAAATTTTAATTTAAATTCAGGGAGAGAGAGACAGAGGGGGGAATCCACTCCATTATAACATCGTCTCCCTCTACGTCTCGTTAAAAACGGAAGCAATAAATGTTTACAATCAGCGATATCAATTATTCCGGCAAGAAACGCAAGTCTGTGACGAAAACAACACATTAAATCATGACGTAACAAACGTATTAAAAAAGATGGAAGGGAAAAAAAAAGAAAACAAACTAAAGCAAAATTCCCCTGTTTTTTCACCTCAAATATTTATTTTGCTTTTTTTTTTTTTTCAAACAGAAGAACAATATTTAATGAGATGCATGGTCCATTTTGAAATTATCCTAGCTTTTTATATTCCACCGGGAAAAAAATGTTTTTAATTGAGGCTTTGCAGTGATATGAAGAATCGTTAGTCCAAATGTCGGACTCACGTTATAGTGTATCAAAGTAATTTAAAAAGCAATCTGCAATAAAGCATTGTTCAGACATTCTACGTATAAAGTCGTGGATGTCTGTTAGACCTGAAGCAACGTAGTCAATTCTTTTCTACGCTGACTTTGCCCGAGTGACGTAAACTGGCCATTTGGTGACCAGGCAGATCAATAACATCGCTGCTACCAGACAAGTGGTGGTTGGCGAACTGGGGTAGATTACCCCAAATGGGGTAAAAATGGAAATCTTGGGGCCGGGGGTGGGGTAATGGGGGCTATATAGAAATAAATTTAATATAATTATTTTAAGAACATTTGTTTTTTTGCAACTCTGGCTGCATCTGGTAGGTGCAATTTAGAAACGCCCCGCAACATGTTATGGCTACACGTTTACAAGTGGCTTAGCAGCTAGCATCCATCACCTCTCTGAGGTCCCTATCAATGCTCATCTGTCTATGCTGGCCTCTTTATGCCGACCTCTCTATGCTGACCTCTAATTTCACCTATCAATGCTCACATGTCTATGCTGACCTCTAATTCACCAATCAATGCTGACATCTCTATGCTGACCTATCTCTGCTCACCCCTCTAACTTCACCTTTCGCGTTGTATTAGTCATTTTGACCTGGTCGCCTATTTCAACTGGAGCTCAAGGGCGTCCCTAGATCTGGTGTCACCCAGTGCGGTGAACTCACGGTGTCACGCCATTCCGTCTTCTCCATGGTCCTCCTCCGATGCGACCTGCTCTGGTGTCCACCTGCTCTGATGTCACCCTGCTCTTTGGAAAAACCTGCTCCGGTCACACCCTACTCTGATGACAGGTAGAGCCCTGCTCTATTTTATGTTTTATCAGACCGACTTAGATAACTGGGCTGCATGTTTCTATGTCCATACATATGTCAGACTTAGACAACAGGCTACATGTCACCATTTATCAGGCTCAGATAACTGGGCTAGTGGTTGATATTAATGTATATTTCTGTAAAAAGCTCGCGGTGGACTGCAAGTGGAGAATACAAACATTCAAGCTGACGAACGCGATTCATACTGATGTATGTTGAAATTGAGACCATACACTTATTTTTCAACAAGGGTTCATCCCTGCCCTATTTATACCATCTGCAGCGGTTCTAAAGTTTTGTCATTTTCTTCACAAGGAAAAACTCAGTCTATTTTTTATTTTTTTTACTGTAAGTTCATTTCTTTTTTTCAATGGATTATATGATCTCCCTTGACCTAGGGATGATCTCCCTTGACCTAGGGAGGATCTCCCTTGACCTAAGGATGATCTCCCTTGACATAGGGATGATCTCCCTTTACCTAGGGATGATCCCCCTTGACCTAGGGATTATCCCCCTTGACCTAGGGATGATCCCCCTTGACCTAGGGATGATTTCCCTTGACCTAGGGATGATCTTCCTTGACCTAAAGATGACCCCCTTGACCTAGGGATGATCCCCCTTGACCTAGGGATGATCTCGCTTGACCTAGGGATGATCTCCCTTGACCTAGGGATGATCTCCCTTGACATAGGGAAACATTTATAATAAGGCCGCTACTAAAATTGTTAAAATGAACAAAATTAAATATATTTTTAAACACCTACCATCCAGACATTGAATACACCCAGAAATATTAACTTTAAAGAAGTCTAAAATCGCAAAATCCTGCATAACATTGGGTGAACTTCACAGTAGGAAATAAATAAAATGAACGTTTAAATTAACAACAAGGTGTTCTTCGTAAATTCCAAAGACATGCGCGCAGCGGTTTCGCTAATTTCATTCCGCTTGTCAAGATCACGATCGATGGGCGCACACATAAGTAACATAGAGCAGTTGTGAGAACTCATATTACCATGCTTCAACAAGCTGAATCATAACAGTTGTGTCACATAACACTTACTTGTAGCAAGGTAAACGTACAGATGTGTCCAACATTGTATTTGTCAAGTCATACGACATCACTTTATTTCATGGGAGCCCAATTCATTACTTTGAGTTATATGACAGCAGGGCCAGATTAAGCCATTTTAGTGCCCAAGGCACAAACCCACATGGGTGCCCCCTTCTGCCCGGGCCCCTGAATTTTCACTGACCGTGACCGTGACCGCTGGTATGTTCAATATTATTCAAAGAAAACAGTTGTTAACAAATATGTTTGTAGTTTGTATTACTATCTCTTATATAAAACCTACAATAAAATATTTATGTATTAAAATTAATAGTTAATAAATTTTAAAATAATAATAGACAAAAATACTTTATTTTTTATTAGATGAAAAAATCAAAAAGATATTGTCATTTACATTTTAAAGTTTTTTTTCCTGCATTTACATCTACCGAAGTTTTTGAGTATATCGTCAAAGTTAATTTTACGCAACACATCTGCCTCGATCATAAGCAGAAATAAGGAATCGAGCCTTTCTTGTTGCATTGTTGATATATTTGGATTTTTTGTACGTTTCAACTGAGAAAAAGAGCGCTCAGTTGAACAGTTAGAAACCATTAATTTTAAAAATATGC
The DNA here is from genome assembly GCA_964017045.1 of Omphiscola glabra. Classification (NCBI taxonomy): domain Eukaryota; kingdom Metazoa; phylum Mollusca; class Gastropoda; family Lymnaeidae; genus Omphiscola; species Omphiscola glabra. Next base: position 27,427,804 of record OZ024794.1, on the reverse strand, counting down.
GCAAGGCGATTTCAACATTTGGAAAGGCACACTCGGTGTTATCTCTAACTATTACTTTGTATAATGCTCCATGATTGATCGTGTTGTTTTTCGATTTTGATGCAGGAAACTTGTGGCGAATATATGAATGAAACTGTTGTAGTTCAGTACATAAATTATTGTTCAGATCTTTAGGATAAGCATTTATTAGTTCTTCACAACACTGAGATGTTTGTGATAGTGATACATCGACCAAACAAGAAAACCGAACTGCTACATCATTATATACTTGTCCTCGTCTACTCATTTCAAGTTTGTCAACAATGGCGAAGAATGCAGATATACGAAATTTTCTATGGCATTCAGAGATACCTCAGGGGCATCACCATCAATGACCACTGTTGTTCGTTTACGAGTACGGGTCAAAGTTGACTTTTAATCTACACCTGGTGTTATTATTTTTGCAACTTCTTCAAATCTTTCAAATTCATTCCAAGATTTATGCAAGTGATCCGCTAGTGAAGAATACAAAACAGCACACGTTTTCGAGTTCACATGCTCATTTTGTGTCTATTACTAAGGGGTTCCCGGTCGAACTAATTAATTAATGTTATTATTTTAATATTATTTGTTGAAAATATAAAAATGGTTTAAATTTTTTTATAAAACTTCCTAAAAATTTAAAAAATTCGAATAGGAACGCATTATTTATTTACTCTCCCCAATATCTCCATCGACGACTGCGACTTGGATGCTGTTGACAGATTCACATATCTAGGGTTGAACATTTCGAGCTCCCTCTCAATGGAGGATGAGATAAGTGGTAGGATAGGGAAGGCCGCAACTGTCATTGCGAGACTGAAGAAAAGAGTCTGGTCCAATGCCAAACTTACAACAAGAACTAAGCTGCAGGTATACCAGGCCTGCGTAGTGAGCTCACTCCTCTATGGATGCGAGTCTTTGACCACATACACCACATACACCAGGCACGAAAAAAAGGCTCAATGGCCTCCACCTCCGGCCTCCGCCGCATTCTTGACATCAAATGGCAAGAAAAAGTCCCCAACACGGATGTCCTGTCTCAAACAAATATGTGCAGCGTCTCAGCCATTTTAATCCAAAGACGCCTCCGCTGGCTTGGGCACGTCAAGCGAATGCAACCTGAACATGCTGTACAGCGAGCTGGCGACAGGGAAAAGGTCAGTTGGACGGCCTCGTCTCAGATACATAGACATATGTAAAAGAGACATGAAGGCGGCCAACATCAACATCTCAAATTGGGAGGACCTGGCGGAGGATCGATCCTCATGGCGGGGCATCGTCAAGGAAGGATCACTACGTGCCGAGGAGCTTTACAGGGCGGAAACATATGTAAAGAGAGCGCAGAGAAAGGCAAGAAAACACTGCTCCACCGCATTCATGTGTGGGACATGCAAAAGAGACTGCCACTCGAGGATCGGTCTCACTAGCCACACCAAGAGCTGCAATCAGAAAAGATAAATCTATCGTCTCTCGTAGACGGAAAGATGCCATACATATACATACATTTATTTACAAGCTGAGTGAGTCTGCATGGTCCGCATTTTGCTCATTACCATTTACCAGGAGTTTTTTTTTTTTACATTTTTATGCGCTTAATTTTTAAGCATTCAAGATTGTACAAAACTTGAATGTGAATTTTTATTATAATGTATTTCTTCATTTTCATAGCACTTGTCAATTTTCAGTTGTTTCTGGACTTAAATTTGTTCCAAAAAAAAATTATTGAGGACTTGTGGTGCCCCCAAACGCTTGGTGCCCAAGACACGTGCCTTGTTTGCCTAGAGGTTAATCCGGCCCTGTATGACAGTATCAACTTAGAAGTTTTAGGGGGACATTTATTTTATATTTTTCAGTACATTTTTTTAGAAAAATCGTCTTCTTTAAAATTAGTTTTAATATATTTTTATTTCATGCTTTTTTAGTCTCGGAAGATGTAATAGGAGACCTGGAAGTGCGCTGAAACATACGACTAAAAAAAGCGTGATGCGCCCATAACATACAAACACGTTAACGGTCAGTGGTGACCTGTCTGTGGTAAAAAAAATGTGCTTCTCATCGTTGAGTCTTATCGGGTAAGATTAATCTGGTATAAGCGTCAGATCAAACAATGAATTTAGCTTCAAATCTTACGTCCAATTTGTGTATGAACGCATTTGTGTATGAACGCATTTGTGTATGAACGCATTTGTGTATGAACGCATTTGTGTATGAACGCATTTGTATATGAACGCATTTGTGTATGATCGCACTATTTTGCGCGTGTTTTTTTGGGGACAAAAATAGGAATTAGATGAAATAGTAATTTGAAAGTTGTGACAAGACTCTTTAAAAAATCGCATCAAATGCACGATCAAAAATGTTATCGTGTGAAATGATGCTTAAGAAACAATGTAGTGAAAACCTGACATCCCTTTCACTTTCCGTTCCTGTGATATCTGCAGAAGGAAACTCAAGGGTAAATGAAAGTCACAGGTGACCTACTGATCATGAAGGGTTTTATTGTCATCGGCGGGTGGGTAAGTGTAAAATGTTTCAGCTCAACTGGACATCAATAAATGGGTCCGAATTGAGATGAAATATAGAGGTCAGTCATGGTTAAGTGGACGTCACTGGTGACCTACTGATCATGAAAATATTTCTGGTCATCGGAGGTGGGGGTAAGTGTACAAAGTTTCTGCTCAGTTGGGCCTCAGGAAGTGGGTCAAGACTCATTAAAAGTCGGTCAAGACTCAGGAAGTCGGTCAAGACTCAGGAAGTGGGTCAAGACTCAGGAAGTCGGTCAAGACTCAGTAAGTGGGTCAAGACTAAAGGAAGTAGGTCAAGACTCAGGAAGTCGGTCAAGACTCGGGAAGTGGGTCAAGACTCAGTAAGTGGGTCAAGACTCAGGAAGTCGGTCAAGACTCAGGAAGTGGGTCAAGACTCAGTAAGTGGGTCAAGACTAAAGGACGTAGGAAGCAAGATTCCACCACAAATAAAATGACAAAGCAAGCAAATAATGAAACAACCCCCAAAAAAACAATATTTTTCGTAAAAATCCTTTACAAAATGTAATATCAAGCAATGAGGATGGGGCTGACAATTTGACAAAATATGCATAAAATAACGTTCTTTATAAGAATCCTAATTAGTTCTCACACCTTCCCCCCCCCCCCCCCAAATGCTCGCAACTGAACATTATTTTCACGCCCCTGAACTATATTTATATACAAATGACCCAACCGCTTTACACCGCAGATTTATTTCACCAAATATTTCAGAAAAAGAACAGAAAATAGTGCGCACCAAAGGCACTTGCTACTTTTTTTAAAAATCTCATTTAGCGCATTTATCGGGAATATTATTTTGTGAAATCAGTGTCATCATATTTCCTTTTTGTCTATTTGCTAACTTTCAGCTGGATGGATTGACAGAAATTGGGCCAATTAGCCGTCCGAAGATTTTGCCATTAAACACACAAGCGCGAAAGTTCATAGAAAATATTTTAAAAGCGTTAGGTGAAATAGATTAAATTTGTAAATTTGCTTTCTTGAAAGCTGAAATGAGGCGTACAGCCATGTCGGCGGTGACCATTCAATTTAAACCGATCAAATCCGCCCACACACAAGTCACAAACATCTTATTTCCTGGTCAGTTTTAACTATTTTTCATCTTTCTATTTCCTTGTATAAATATTTCACTTTAAGGTCCCAAAGTTGGGGAAATGTTGCATAATTTTCTTTTCTTTAAAAATGCACTTTCGGTAAAAAATACATTGGCATGAATTTATGCGGCTGTGTTTTTTTTTGGACAGATCCTAGACATATCGATTTCCTCCATCCCATTGATTAATCCAAGATCCGCCAGTTGTACACGATTATTAAGGACACGTGTGGTTACCAATTCGTTTATTTTTTTTTCATGAAGTCCCTTGCGTGCCCTTATGAGACTTGGAAATTGTTCAAGAAGGAGACCAAAATATTAAAAAGACTTGTCACAGGCGCGGCTAGAATCCCCCTGGTGTCGAGAGTAAGTCCGGATATTGTGTGTCTGTTTTGGCAGGAGAGATTTATGCCGGCACGTCTCCTTGCTGGTGATGACAGGTAGTCTGTACCAACTTCAGGACATGGCTTAACCCTCTGTGCCATCTTCAGGACATGGCTTAGCTCTCTGTGCCATCTTCAGGACATGACTTAACTCTTGCTCCTCCCCCCCCCCACCCCCCACTTTTTTTTTGGAACTGAAATCCATTTTATATGTGTGTTTAGGTTTACTCTCATACACATTCAATACACGTTTTTTTCTATGGTTGTTTCAATAAACTCATTTTTCTCCATGGCATTTTCAATACAAAGTTTTTTTTCCCTCACAATGAACATACCTGTTTTCACATTCATCGAACTGATACAAATTGTGTTACAGTTTTAAGATAAAAAATATCCCCAAAGCTGTGGCCGATGAGCACTGGATAGAACCACTGATTTGTTCTAAGTATGTTCCACTGCTATGTTCTAAGTATGTTCCACTGATGTGTTATAATTAGGTTCCACTGATGTGTTCTAATTAGGTTCCACTGCTGTCACTAGCCTCACGTTTTACCAACCCAACTGCTTAACATCACTGTCAGTGGTGTGGGTAGTGGTTTGTAGACCGGGTGGATTTCCGCCCCCAGGGGGTCCTTTTTTAATATTAAAGGGCGGCATATTTAGGCCAACAGTAGAGGTTTTTTTCGTGGATGGAGATCGGCAAATAGCTAGGCCGGTCCGGGGTGCACTATACCTAGCTACGCCACTGACCACAGGGATCGTTCCGCAATCATGTGTTAATAATTTGATAGGGAACCTTAACCCCACCCCACACACAAACGCACACAAACACACGCACACCCAAACACTCACAAACACACATACGCGCACGCACCCACGCACAAATAATTAACTTTCACGGCAATGAATTATATTTGCAAGTGATTTTGAACTTTAAAGTCAGTGTTTTGAGTGCCTGTTTAAATTATAGGAACCAAATTTATTTCCCGGGAAGAGCTACTGCAAAAAAAAACAAAAAACAGCCTACTACATAATTCATGTATACAAATCCATAAAAATGCATGACATATATGGACGTCTAGTGATTTTGGTCAAGGAATGACAATCTCTGCTTTAACCTAGGCGCGCAACCTTGCGTAATACCCAAGTGGCTTAGAGCAAGGGCCTACTATTTCGTTTTATAAAATTCCGACAGACTGCCTGATGTTTGTTTTTTTCCCGGCGGTTATCGATCACAAATCCCCATTTAGCGTGGCAAGTTCGCCCGTAGCATCTGGTAACAGAAGTTCAGATGTAAGACTCACTATTTGCGAAATGAAATACAGGCTATCTTGGCGTGGGTGCTTGTCCTTGGAGATTCCCGTTATTGACGTGATACGATTTATACACACAATAAGGGCGATGTCACCGTGGCTAAAAAAAGGGGGGCCCGGGGAGGGGTGTGTGATTGCACAGATTCTAAGTTGGTCAAATGGGATTGTGTTGTGTGGCTCTAAAATTTCAATCTGGTATTCTACGTTCTCGAAGTTGTGCTTCTTAATAATTATTTTGTGCTGTTAACGATCAACGCGCTGCCAATTAGAAAGAAACGTAGGATGGTGAAAGAATAAGTTGAAATCGTCATAGCTCACTAAAGCTCACTAAAAAAAACCTGTTTTAACAGTCACTGCCGTGGAGGCAAACTATTGACCAACGGGCATTTCCAGTAATTGGCCTCCGAGGAAGAAATTTCACAATTCCTTGCAACACAAAAATATAACAAAACAATTTATAAAAGAAAAATTCGTACATTTCCCTTATTGGTTAAAATAGATTGGTATATATATATATATATATATAATTCTAAAATATTAAAAAAATTCCACAATTTCCCACCTACCCTAATCGAGCGAACTTGGGAGTAGGGGCGAGGGCAGATATCGGAAAAGTGTGTGTGTGTGTGGGGGGGGGGGGTAACAGGGGAGAAAGTGAAACATGAGAACTGTTGTAGAAGGCTATAACTATTTTCAATTATTCCGATAAGAGACTAAATATGCCCGCGGCTGATAAGAAGATTAAATGACCCACGCCTATCAAGGTCTCAAGTTAAATGGGGACTCATCACAGAATCTTTCGGTTCTTTGGCAATTTTTTAAAGACATTTTGAGTTTTTTCTCATAACAGTACAAATTATTCTTTTTTTAAGAAATTCGGTTTTCTTGTAAAGCAAGCTATGTTTTATCTCATCACTTGGTGATTTCAATTGAAATAAATTTAAATAACGAAAAAGCCTGGACATCGACGTTTTGTTGTAGACATCGGCGAAACATCAGTGTCATTTTTAGATATTAGGTTAATTTGACTTATTAAAAAAATATATATAAATGACTTTATGTAAATGTAATCTAAATTGGTTCCTGAAATAACATCTTCAATAATAAATGCCCCGAAACTTATAAATTGTAATATCATTTCATTTTTAAAATGTTATCAAGTTTTACTAAACAAAAATCAGATGACTTGAATAATGCACTTAAGTAATGCACTAGAGTAATGTACTTAAGTAATGCACTAGGCCAGGCCCGCACAACTCAAAGTGTAAGGCGGGACGTACTAATTTATCAAAAACTTGTGCGGGCCGAAAGAAAATAGGACAGGGGGAAAGCTATTGAAAAAATAACAAAAGATTTTTTATTTACTTCGCTGGCCGCAAAGTGGGTGCAGGCGGGCGGCATGGGGCCCGCGGGCCGTATGTTGTGCCGGCCTGCACTAGAGTAATGCACTTGAGGAATGCACTTGAGGAATGCACTTGATGGATGCACTTGAGGAATGCACTTGAGGAATGCATCGAGTACCCGAATGTAATGTGATCGGAGACATGACTCGCTGGCAGTGTTGACAGTTTATGAATCTTCTCAAATACAACTGATGTTGACGGGGGCTCCACACTTTTAACAGTGTGTCATTTGGTCAAAGAAATGCTATATGTATTTAAAGAGCTCTACCGCTCTTACTAAACCTTCACCGCCCAGAGAAGGCAAGAAAATGTAATATAATGGCATATTTTCTTATTTGGGCCGCAAGGGGGGGGGGGGGGTGTGGATGGGATGAGCACAAATAGAAGACAAAACACCTGGTGCTCAAAAGATACTAGAATTAACAATTCTAAAGAAAAAGTATTATTCCTGAGAGAGAATAGATGTCTCCTGACTAAGTATTTTTGTGTGAGTGCGTGCTCGTGAGTGTGTATATGTGTGTGTGTTGGTGCGTGCCTGTGTGCGCGTGCATGTGCGTGTGCGTGAGGGAAATGGGTAAAACTGAAGTGTCTGTCGCTGTCATCTTTCGGAAAAGTTCGTCTTATTTTTAAAGTGCACCAATGTCAATGAAAATAAATTTGCAAAAGATTTAACAACGTTGTAGAGGAAAACCGTGCGGCACATCATCACGTTTTTAGAATACTTTACAAGTTTGTAGAAACATGTTCGCTATTTGTAATTAACTACAAACTGGTCGAGGAAACTTTCAGCCAGTACATGTATTTCAAAATATTTAGTCTATGCCTCGACGTTACTTCCCATTCGAAAATAAGAAAATCATAGATACTCTATTTTAAATTCAAAGAAAAGCTCTTGAATACATTTTATATGGATAAATCACTAATATATATGTACAAATTATATTTTTAAAATTTAAATATTTATAGATTATTCTTGAAATTGGGATAGCGACTAAATAATTGATTTATCTACTTTTGTGTGTGTGTGTGTGCGTGTTAGTGTGTGTACACCTCAGAGCGGAAAATCCTTGTGCTCCTCATTGCCTCATCTGCAAATTGGAGGCCTTTGAAGATTTGAGCATATGCAGTGGCGTATTGGGATGCACGCCTAACAAAGTGGCACCCTCACTTCGCGGATGGTACCTTATTTGAAATTATTTATTTGACAGAGCTCGATCAAGTCGGAATCATAACAGTTCTAGGTTAAGTACAAAATAGGGTGCCCTCAGAAAATGGTGCCACAGCAGTGGAGTACCCCCCAGAGCAGGGTGTCTTCCCAGTAGGTAGAGTCGGGATTCAACGGGAAAGCCTGGATGTTTTGACATCAAGAGCTCACCTCACATTGTTGAGCTAACCCTGGTGACGACCCTGTGCATAAGATAACATATGCGAGAAAGCCAAAGTGACGTATGCAAGGCCAAAGTGACGTATGCAAGGCCAAAGTGACGTATGCAAGGCCAAAGTGACGTATGCAAGGCCAAAGTGACGTATGCAAGGCCAAAGTGACGTATGCAAGGTCAAAGTGACGTATGCAAGGGCAAAGTGACGTATGCAAGGGCAAAGTGAGATATGCAAGGGCAAAGTGACGTATGCAAGGCCAAAGTGACGTATGCAAGGCCAAAGTGGCGTATGCAAGGGCAAAGTGACGTACGCAGGACAAAGACGTACGGTTACGATAAGCTAGCGATTCACTAATTAAATAAGAAACACACGCAAGATGTTGACTGCATTTCTCTATTACACCGGCTTTAAAGGAACGCACGTTTAATATACTTTTATTCATGCTCATTGAGCCCTGTCTAGCACCACGAATTTCACCCCCCCCCCTTTGTCCAATTTCGGGGTAATCTTCCACGGTTGGTTAACCCGTGAAACTACAACAAGGGTAATCCAAATACAGATCTGTGTTGTATCATTGAAACAACTCTCCGGAGATCTCTCCTAACCACTGAAGTCCCACAACGGTACACCAGAGAGACAGGGAATCCTCAGAGATTACCCAACAGACGCGTTACATGCCTTGCCTTTGTCAACCAGACACGATGACATCACGTTGATTGTCTACTCCTCAAGGCTTAACCAGTGAGTCGATTAAACAGAAAATCACTGGCGTAGGGAGAGAGAGGCGGAAGGGGCCGGTTACAAACCGGGCCAGTGCCACCTCAAGGCATGGGCACACCGGGCAGTTGCCTAGTGCCTCACGGTTCTAGGGGCATCATACTGCTCATAGTGTTGGAGAATATTGAAATATCTTTTTGGCAATAAATTGTCTTTAAAAATTCCAGTGGACCGGGCGCTTACCGGGTTTTGTGAACAAGTTTTTCGATTTCTAAATCAGTAACATATCTGAAGAAATGTGTAGTATTATATTATACTAGATATAGCCCGCCAAACACTGGCGACAGCAATGCGTGAATTTCCTATCTACTAAAGTTACTGGACAAAACATGAACTCAAGTAACGCACATTTAAAAATCCCAATTTGCTACACCCCTTCCTTCCACGTTACGTCAATGCACACTTTTTATTTCACGCCCATGAACTCTATTAAATATTTTGATGTCCCAACCACTTTTAAACCTTATATTTTTTACACTATGAGACGATTTAATTTTCCGAAAAGAAAATATTACGCGCCAAGTGCAGTTGCGTTATTTAAATAAAAAATATCACTTAGCGTAGTTATCGGGAATTACTTTTGCGCGCTACTGAACTCATTATTGAACCATACTTTCTTTCAAACATATAGAATTATTTGTAATATGCTCTCAATACCATATTAGGAAGAAGCCGGAAATGGAAGCAGTCCACGAGTCACACCAGAAGAGTAATTTTATATACGAGAAAATATAAAGGATTTTAAAGCAACATTTAATTCTCAAGATATGAATTAAAATTTAATGTCAGTGTGAGTTCAACAGCGCGCAAAACAAATTCCCGATAATTGCGCTAGCGCTACGTGATATTCTTTAAAATAACGCAAGTGTGTTTGGTGCGTAATATGTGCTTTTGTTTTATGGCTGTGCAATAAATATACGATTTAAATCAGATTTGGACGTTAGAATATAAATATACTTCAAAGGGGGGGTGGAAAAAAAGCGTGCATTAAGCGGACCTTGGTTGGGGGGGGGGGGTGCAGGGAGGTTAGCTCTAAATGGAATCTTGTTAAGTGCACTAGTTGAATGCATGATTTATGCTGTAACTTTAGTAGATGGAAAGTTCAAACATTGCCACCGCTGCTATTGTTACGCCGGACTTCGTATATAACAAAATAAATAATGAAATGAACAAAACATTTGTTTTTTCTTTAAAAAAAGTATTTAATTACTGAGCAATACTGGACAGGTCACTGTGTCCAGACGTTTTATTATATGTGTATATTTTTTTTTAAAGTCTTGGTGAAGGACTTCAGGCAATAAGTAAATAAAGCATAGAAACTGTAGAGAGATACTAAAATAATATCTGTTATTACGAACCGTTATAGGCAAATTATAGAGTCGGCAGTCAACATAATGCAGGACCAGAGAAGACAGGGTGGGCGTTCAATGATGCACCTGGAATGTCGTTGATTTAAATCTGTTTTAAGATTAGGCTTGTTTGTCAACAAAACGCAACAAAGGACCGGACACCGAGCATACAAAGGGAAGGCGATACCAAAGCTATTGATATTAACACTATTCAATTTAACTGTTCTATTAAAATTATATAAAGATTCAAAATCAAATGTAGAGAAATGAATCTATATTAAATTACAGCACAGGAAGTGAACAAGTTTAAACCTCAAAATATACACATATTAATACACACACAAAGCTGCTAACCATATAACATCTCGTAAATGTAAAAGAAAATCAGAAGAATATCTTCCGTCTTGGAAAGATGCTGGCTTATTCAAAGGGAGGAAGTTGGAACCCTCCAGGTACGAAATGGCTGAAAATCGCATTACCTGATAGCAATATTTAGAACAATTTAAAACGTAAACAAAGCCTTTGTCCAAATCAAGGAGAGTGGGCGGTGTGATACAGCGATACACATTTAAACCGGTGACCTCTACATCAAAACAAACACAGCAAGGTGGCGAGAAGCGCTACGTTGATTGCAAAGTTAGGTTAACACACAGGCTAAAAATGTATATCATTCAGGTATTAGATTTCCATAACAGCGGAGGGTGTGTTTGAGGTGAGGTAGCAACCTTTTCATTCTAAAACACGCACTTAGCCATGATCTATTCTATATATGTATCGGAAGCCCATGCCGTAAGAGACACGATCACACGGAATTAGTGTAAACCGTGTTAGTACTGATAACAAAACAATAACAGATAGTCGACGCCATTAAATTTCGTGTTGCCTATGTTATACTTCCGTTACTGCGAGTAAACAGTAAAGTACCCGGCCATCGGGAATGTGTCCGGATAGCCGAATGTCAGAAAAAACTAATATCCGGATATTCGAGTAGCTTGAGTATTGTACACATTATTTAACTTTACTCAAGAGTGAACACATCATATATCTCTTATATTTCTTAAAACATGTTTCACGTACATAAACTTTATCGTCTATCTCAAGGCTGTCTCGGTTTTAAGCCAAAGTCAGTGCCTCGGGAGAGCCATTTACGAACTTCCGAATTGGAGGAAGCCTAATTTGCTTGGGGGAAAATTAATTCCACCGTTTTCCGGTGCCTGGACAATTCGGGCAATGGTAATTTCATGGCGTGTTAAGTCGCGTATGTGTATCGACATTTCAATTGAAAAGCGGGGAGTACTCCATCGGATGGGACGAATCTACAAGTTAATGAACAGGACATGTCAGTTCTTCCAACGGACAGGACATGCCAGTTCTCCCAACCGACAGAGCCTGTCAGTTCCTCCATTAAACAGGACATGTCAGTTCTTTCAACGAACACGACACATCAGTTTTTCCAATGAACAGGACATGCCATTTCCTCCATCTGGTGTCATCGGCGTGTTTCATTTAGCCATCTGATTTCAAGGTTGGCATTTAAGTTCACATACCCGGGGTTCAAAGAGTTCATCTCTCTTCAAGCCCAGATGTTGAAGAAACGTTTAGATCACGGTTAGTGCTCATAGGCTCCTCTTCGTTTTTCTTCATCGTATACTTTTAGTCAGCTGTTGAGCACATGCGGCACATGACATCTATCACAAGCATTACAATTCCATTTTTGTTGGATTATTCGTCTCACTGTACTATTTCAATCAATCGCTTCACTATTTAATAATAATAATGGTTACCGGAAATTTGATCGAACGGAAATTTGATCGAATCTTTTTTTCAGTTCACACGTTAAAATTTTCGTCAAATTTCTTTTTGAACGCACTGTAATAAATAGTAAAACAAAATAATGCATCCAAAAATAAAATTGAAGCAAAATCTTAACGTGTGGACTGAAAAAAAGATTCGACCAAATTTCCGTTCGATCAAATTTCCGTCGATCAATTTTCCGTCGACGAAATTTCTTTCGATCAAATTTCCGGATACGAATAATAATGGAATAGTTATGCTTTGCACTTTTGGTCAATGGCCGGAACCATTTTTTAAATTTTAGTTTTCCGCTTAAATGACCACAGGATTACTTTATATTTAAATATTTAATCCCACGGCGACTTTCTAACAATAAAATAAGTAAAACAAAATTAAACATGAAAGAATCTCTTCACTATCTGTAACGGTCTGTTGTACGACCATTTCTTTGTCTTTTAGCAACTTCAAGATGTTTTTAAAATGTAGATCTAAATATTATCCCTTCGGCAGCGGTTGATATGTAACATCAGGGACAATCAGAAATAAACATTAAAAAAACTTTATCAAATGCGCATCTCTGCCCTCGTTATTCATAAAAATTTAATCGATTATTAAGCAAGTGCCACACGTCAGCTCACGGTCCGATACTTTCTTTGCATAAAGCCGACATCGGCTGGGTGGCTGACGTGGCGGATTTAGGTGTTACTAGCGAGCTTCATGTGTCATAAAGCTGTTATTATATTTCTCTCTATGCAGTTTGGAATACAAACCCTGAACAGTGTATCGCTTTGACAAGCAGAAAAAGCAGAGCATGAGAATCGGGACCATGTTTCATCATAGCTTGCTTGGGGTAGTGTTTGTGGATCTCGTGGTGTTGTGTCTTGGGGTGCTGTGGTTTGTGGTGCTGTATCTTGTGGTGCTGGGCCTTGGGGTGCCTTGCCTTGGGTGCTGTCTTCGGGTGCTCTCTCGATGGCTGATGTATCATGTGGTGCTGGGCCTTGGGGTGCTACGTCTTTGACTGTGTTGATGGATCTTGGGGGGGGGGAGGGGGCTGTGTCTTGCTTTGCTGTGTTTTGGTTTCTTTGGTGCTGAGCTTAAGAAAGTTTCTCCATAGAAGGTTACAACACATATAAACGTCATTGTCTAATTCACATTACCTTGCTGTTTCAAAGCTCGTTCATATCGAGGGATTTAACGTGTAGCTCAGCTTAACAGCTTTTAAGAGTTCCCATCTGTGTGTGTGTGTGTGTGTGTAGGGGAGCAGCATTGTATGTAAACATATCTAGAAGAATCAGGAAATACATTGTTAATCCTGTGTGCACACTTCGATGGATTGAAATGGAAAAATAACACCTCTTGATCATATGCGATAACTTGATAAACGCAAAACAGTGGACGATCTCTTGAGCTAGGGGGGTCGCAAACTTTTTAGTTTTAAAGAGCGAAGTGCCTTTGTATAAGTTAAATCTACTATAAGTAATATTTAAGGACCCACAGTAATGGGCGGGTGTAATAATGAAAAATGTATCATTTATTCAATTGTTATCAATTTATAGGTTAATTTGTTTTGTTGTTTTTTTTTGTTGTTTTTTTTTTTGGACATTGTAAAGGTTCGCCAAACAATGATCGCAGAAAATATTTTTTATTATTATTTTTTTTTAGCATTGACTTTACTGGGTGTCAGGTGCTTAAACACTGCAACACTAGCATATGGCGCTAAGTTTTTTTTTGTTTGTGTGTTTGTATGGACGGTGCGGAAACCAATCTACGAACTAACCACACCCGGGATATTTCCCATCAACACACGGTAGCTGCAGACTTTTGATGTCGGTAATGAAAAAATAATAATTTAGTCAGACGGATGTCCCACTCAATTACTAGTTTAGGATATGCGTTAAACTGAGTTGGGTGGGGGGGGGGAAGGCTGAACAAAAAAGAGTGTGTGGGGGGGAGGCTGAACAAAAAAGTGTGTGTGTGTGGGGGGGAGGCTGAACAAAAAAGTGTGTGTGTGGGGGGGAAGGCTGAACAAAAAAGTGTGTGTGTGGGGGGGAAGGCTGAACAAAAAAGTGTGTGTGTGTGGGGGGAAGGCTGAACAAAAAAGTGTGTGTGTGTGGTGGGGGAAGGCTGAACAAAAAAGTGTGTGTGTGTGGGGGGGTGGGGGAAACCAGAGTGAAGATACATGTTATAAAAAATATATTTTGTAAACAGTTTTTGCAGATACCCAGGCAGGGGCGGTGTGGAGGATTGAATGTTTACATGACACCCAGGGTGATGTTCTTACTCTGATCCCTTAAGTTACGAGACTGCTTTGAAACAAAATTATAAAATAATTTATTATTCACTCTCCTTTTAAATCCTGTTATATTAGCTTTGCCACTTCCCGTCAAGCTATCTAGCTGAAACGTGACACGTGACTCGTTGCCAATGACAAAACATTCTTTCAAATTTTCAGCCCCACCTTCCAGCCCCTATCCCTATAAATCAGTTTTTCCTGTTTTTCAAAGGTAAGTTATAATAAAATTCCTGATAACTGCACTTAATGATATCTTTTTTTTAAAAGAATATTAATATAGTTCAGGGGCGTTTAAGCGGGGGGGGGGGGGGGGGGGGGGGGAGGTAGCGCTAATTGGGATTCTTATAATTTGCGCTACTTGTTTGCACTTTTTTTCAAATTTTCAGGCGCCCCCACCCCCACTGCTCGATATTATTATTATTATTAATATTATTAGTTGTCTTATAGAGGGCTGGGCTCACAGCGCTGTACATAAAAATATTAGAAAAGAGACATAATCGTAACAATAAATAAAATACGTATATGTAATAAAGAACAGCTCTATAAAGACAAAACAAAAATTAATGCATATTCACCCCAGAACTTTTACATGACAAGCCATGGACGACCGCCAGCAGCATCGTTTATCGGTCGGATGTGGGGAATCAGTGGGATAGTAGAGTTTAAAGAGATGTGTTTTGAGTGCAGTTTTGAAGGCTGTGATGGTTGATATATTGCGGATGTGTAGTGAAAGAGAATTCCATTGTTTGGGGGCACAGTAAGAGAAAGATCTTTCACCGTATGTTTTGTGCGTATTTATACGAAAAACTTTGTTGTTAGGGTTTGTTTAAATATAGCACAAAAATATAATTTTTAATCAGGAGTAGAGCCGCATTTATTCCTTTACAGAAGTATAGTAGCTATGGAGCCAGGGCTCCCCGTTTCACGCCATTACTTTAAGCGACAAAGATTGATCACTGGAGCTTGATTTTAAAGATTTTACTGATTAATTCTTTTACGACTGTCATAGCAGGCACGCGTCCTAAAAAGTCGACATTCCTTGTCGAGGGAAATATTCATGGCTGGCCTAATGTGCGTAACAACTGCTAACCATGGGCATCAAGATTGGGCTCATCTAACCGTGATGACCTAGCGATGTGAGGTCATCAATGACGTCTCCACTCTTTTTAAACACGACAAAACGACCGGCATGACGACGAATGTTCCCATTGCTTGGAATCAACGACATTCCAGGTACATCATTGAACGACCACCCTGTCTTCTCTGGTCCTGCATTATGTTGACTGCCGACTCTATCATTGGCCTATCAATAGTCACGCGCACTGGGTTATGTCGTAAATACGTCTAGAGGTCTAGCAAACAAAATTTTACCTACATTATTGACTGATATGTAGAAATAGTTATGGACATTTAAAAAAAAAATTAATTTATAATTCCTAACTTCTCTAAAAATATGAAGGGAGGTAATGCGGTTACCATTGGTGAGTTCACTTATCACAAATGCTACTCATCGAGACACTTTTTTAGCAGGTTAAAAAACACAAAAAGAAGTCTATTTTTTAATGTAGAGGGATATGTCGAGCCAAGCGGCGACATTTTAAACTACAAGTATTGGGAGAGAACACTGCCATGTCAGAGGACGAAATAAGATGACCAGACAAAACTTGTGCAGTACTGTCTGACAAAAGATGCCAGAGAGGCAGCACTGCTCAAAACAAGGAGCAGTTAAACGTGAATAATTGTGTCCGGCATGGGGACAATGTTTGTCAAGATCTGCAAACAGAGAAATAATTTTGCCACTACATGTGACCAGAGGTATCTACAGTGCGTGGAGGGGGATATTGGTGAGTGTTTTCTCTTTATCTTCTAATGATGAAACTGTGCTAGCTGTACAGAGCAAACAGCAACGATAACAACGCTGAAATGATAATTGCTTGGGAGAAGACCGTGTGTCCGATTGACTCAGAAGCCTGGAAAGGCACCAAAACCGCACGAACATGTCATCACCACCAATACTAAACTACGTGTGTATGACGGACGCACCAAGTGATTCCCACTAATACTAAACTACGTGTGTATGACGGACGCACCAAGTGATTCCCACTAATACTAAACTACGTGTGTATGACGGACGCACCAAGTGATTCCCACTAATACTAAACTACCTGTGTATGACGGACGCACCAAGTGATTCCCACTAATACTAAACTACGTGTGTATGACGGACGCACCAAGTGATTCCCACTAATACTAAACTACGTGTGTATGACGGACGCACCAAGTGATTCCCACTAATAATAAACTCCATTTTTATGATGGAAGCACAATCTCGCCTATTGGCGAGAATAAATTAATTGTACAAAAATCCCAGAAAAGGGAAAAGACGTTGTGATGATTGCCTGGTTGTGAGGAAAAAACAACTGACACCAAAATGAAGGAAGCTAACGTCAGACAGTATGGAACTTGTTACTGTAAATTACAATACTTTATCTTGTGTCGAGACGGACCATGTCTTTGGCGAAGATATAACATCCCTCCCCCCCCCCACCCCACAGTCTGGAATAAGATAAAATGATAATAATATAACATTATGGAAGATTGTTAAACAGTTCCTTATTGTGAGACAGAGTGTAGACTGTGTTGATGTTGGACTGATGCAATATACAATGGAGGGGGGGGGGGGGGCATTGTTGCAGGGACGGCATGAAGCACAAAGTAAGCAATTGTGCGTTTGTTCATTAAAAAAACAAGAGAAAATATACCGTCATTTAACTGTTTGAACAAACTTACCTTGAATGGTTTGAGAAACATGCAAGATATGAAAAAATATCCCGACTTTGAAAAAAATAGATTTTAAAAGAATTTTTTCTAATTTTTTTTTTTTTTGTTGAAATTCTTAAAATTAACTTCGCTTTTGTTCGTGGTTGGCTGGGTGGTTGGCTGGGTGGTTGGCTGGGTGCTTGGCTGGGTGGTTGGCTGGGTGGTTGGCTGGGTGGTTGGCTGGGTGGTTGGCTGGGTGGTTGGCTCGGTGGTTGGCTGGGTGGTTGGCTGGGTGGTTGGCTGGGTGGTTGGCTGTGTGGTTGGCTGGGTGGCAAAATCTTCGGACGGCTACTTGACCCGATTCCCGCCAGGCTATTCCACTGAAAAACTTGACACATAGACTAGTTTCTGACTACAACACATTCTATCAAATGTTCGATAACTGCACTAATTGAGATTCTTAAAAAATGTCGTAAATGCGTTTTTTGCGTAAAATTTTCTTTTCTTTTCAGAAATATTGAAATAAATCTGTCTTGTAAAATCGGGTGGGTAATTTGAATAATAATATAATTCAGGTGCGTGAAAAAATGTGAGTTTGCGAGCCTTTGGGGGTATGGGGATGGGGGGGGGGGGAATTGAGCACTAACTAGGATTCTTATAAAGAGCATTACGTGTATTAAAATATTTATCAAATTTTCACCCCCCCCCCCCCTTCCAAAAAAAAATTGCTCGCTATCACATTTTATAGAGGATTTATAGGAAAAACTTTATTTTTAGTGGTTGTTTAATGATTGATATAAGCCAATCAAAAGTCATCAACAAGACTTTGGGCTAATTGCTCGCCATGAGGATAGGGGAGGCAGGGCCGGCCTTAGGCCATTGGAACCGATGCGGCCACAATGGGCCCCGCACTTTCATAGGCCCCGCCCCGAATTTATTTTCTAATACAAAATCTTAATTTTCACTTATTATCTTTATTCCTACCCAGAAAGGGCCCCACGCAATCCGTTTCGCATAGGGCCCCGCAATTGTTAGGGTCAGCCCTGAGGGGAGGGTATCTTTAATCTTTAGTTACTTTTAAAAATTGCTTTAGAAAATATAAGAATACATGACATAAAATTATTTCGATGGCAAACATTGACCATACAAAATAGTTTGCATCGTTCAACCAGTGCGAATTATTATTGACAAATGGCCTACCCCATACGAACTGATACCAGTTGCATCACTAGATGGTGGTTGATGTAAGGGGGGGGGGGGGTTGCGGACCGCACCGGGTTTTTTTCCCTTAAAGTGGGGGTGTTATCCAATTGAAAATTTCGACGGAGCTCGCTCGCGTCGGTTTCATAACACATCTAAGTTAAATTTTAATACAAGAACAGAGACTTAAAAGATAAGTATCTTATCTTGCAGCACAATCTCAAAATGTTCTTAATAAAATGTTCTGGCAAATCACGTGAAACAGATACTGGTCGTGGATATAAAATATGCGATGTATTTTGACCAGAAGTCTTCGGGTGATCAGATATGTGGACAGCCACGATGGGAAGGTTGGCGTGAGTGAAACGTTTCAATGATATTTCTTACAGAATAAACCGGAAGCTGGTGTGCCGAGGTCAAGGTTACGATAACGCTGAAACAATGGCGGTGTACAAGCGCCAGAGCAGGTGAAACAACAAGAACGCCGTCTTAATGGTAGCGTGGATAAGTCCTAATGGATGCGTGGATAAGTCACTCCACTTGTCTGTGTGGGGGGGGGAGGGGTCAACACTCTACTGCTGAATAAATTTATTTTCATGCTTTTCTACGTCCACTCATAGATGGGATGTTTTAAATTGAACACACTGGAATGTCAGCGAAGAGACTATCAACAAGGCGCCGTAGTGCTCATCATGCAGCTGTAAAACAAGTTTGATGAGCATGTGGCCGTCATATGTTACCCTCTCGAAAATTATGACACCCGAAGCAGTTCCGGCGCCAGGTAGGTGCGGGGCCTCGGGAAAATTGAATTTTGAAGGGCCGTCGACGTTACACACCCCGGTTGATGGTATACTGAGCCATTTCCTATTCATAGCATGTCTTACATGTCCCCATGTGATGGAACGCGCCGTACTGTGGATTTGTTAACTCGCTTGGTTATCGAAGTTTTTGTTTTAAAAAAACAACAATTATTGTTACAGATGAATTGCCCTGAGCCTAAATAGGCATCGCCCTCGCCCCACCCACCCCCCTTTTGGGGGGGGGGGATTTTTGCTAATCTCATTGTGGGCAAAGAAAAGTCCTGAGAAAGCTGAAAGTTCTATAGAACCTTCTTCCTTTAAAAGACTGTATGACGTAAAAGTAATATTAATAAACAGTCAGTAATCGGTGGCCTATTGAACAGAAAAAATGCTTATCGCATCACCGTTAAGTCAGAAAAGAGAAAATCTGCCGCATATTAACCCTGGAACAACGAAAGAAATGAACTTATGGTGGGATTATGCAATTCTCCTCATATAGCGTAAGAGCAAACAGGTCTGATCTACACAATCTCAGAAATGAAATGGCATAATAGTTTCTGGCTAGAATTCATCTTTGTTTGTGTGTGTATGCGTGTGTGCGTGGCATGCATTGCGGGTGATTGAGTGCGTGTGTGTGTGTTTGTGTTTTTTGTGTGTGTGTTTTTTGTGTGTGTTTTGTGTGTGTGTGTGTGGTTTGTGTATGCGTGCGTGCGTGTGTTTGCGTGTATGTGTGTGTGTGCGTGTGCCTGTGTATGTTTGTTATTGTTGGTAGTCTATTCCTTTAACTTTCATACAAAATGCTATTATAGATAGTTAAAAAAATTATTCATGTTGATATTTTTATTCAGCAGGAAAGAAAAGGCATCCGGACAGAATGGAAGTGGAGAGAAAGAACGAAAACGTTATTATAAAAGAATGAAGGAATTCCAGGAGGAAAAAATTGATATCTTGTTATTGTAAAATGAACCAAATAAAACGCAATGTACATATTTGTGTTGATTATTTGTTTGCAAAATCAAAAGCCATTAAAATAGAGGTTCAAATTCATAGTGGGCGGTATCGCCTCCCACGGGTAATGGGTTGGCCCGGGGAGCACTGGGGCTCCAAAAGTGGGTGATAGGAATGTCTACCAGAAAGACGTTTTTTTAATTAACATCAAATATTGAGGGGGAAAAAACAGTGTTGTGTTTGCCGTCAACAAATTAGAGTCGATTTTAAACAGACTGGGGTCATTATTTTTGTGTCTTTTATAATATTGACAGAAAAAGGAAAGAGAAACGTTATCTGATTCAACTTTCAAACTTTGAAAATTTTTGTAGCTAAATTGTAGCTTTTTTGTAGCTAAATTGTAGTTTGTTTGTAGCTAAATTGTTGCTTTTTTGTAGCTAAATTGTAGCTTTTTTGTAGCTAAATTGTAGTTTTTTGTATCTAAATTGTAGTTTTTTTGTAGCTAAAATTGTAGTTTTATGTATCTAAATTGTAGCTTTTTTGTATCTAAATTGTAGTTTTTTTGTAGCTAAAATTGTAGTTTTATGTATCTAAATTGTAGCTTTTTTGTAGCTAAATTGTAGTTTTTTGTATCTAAATTGTAGCTTTTTTGTAGCTAAATTGTAGTTTTTTTGTAGTTAAATTGTAGTTTTTTGTATCTAAATTGTAGTTTTTTTGTAGCTAAATTGTAGTTTTTTGTATCTAAATTGTAGCTTTTTTGTAGCTAAATTGTAGTTTTTTGTATCTAAATTGTAGTTTTATTGTAGCTAAATTGTAGTTTTTTGTATCTAAATTGTAGTTTTTTTGTAGCTAAATTGTAGCTTATTTGTAGCTTAAATGTAGATAAATTGTAGCTAATTTGTATGTTTCTCTAGCTTATTAGCAGCTTATTAGTAGGTTAAGTGTAGCTTATTTGTAGCTTAATTGTAGCTTACTGTAGCTTACTGTAGCTTGTTTGTAGCTTATTAGTGGTTTATTAGTAGCTTATTTTTGGCTTATTTGTATCTTTTTTATTTTTTGGTTGCTTATTTGTCGCTCATTTGTAGCTTATTACTGACCACCAAGGTGTTGAATGTTTTAACCAATCACCGTGTCATTCACGGCCAACACGTGCTTGCTGAACATTCGGCTACCACCAGACTGAACGTCCCGACTATAGCAATGAACTCGAGTTTAATTCCACGCTCTCAGTCGCTTTCTAATCTTGAGAGGGAAGAGGGGTGATTTTCAGCTTACGCTGCTTCATGCTAACGTTCGTTGCCCCATCCACTACAGGCAATCACAAAATATTACAAGTTTGAAAAGATTTTTGACAATGTTGTGCTGATTTTTCTTTTTTTTTAAAATATGATTATTCTTGGAGCTGAACTGAATGACATCCCACACGGTGCTGCTTATTTATTAGACATAGGTTTCTTAATGAAGTAAAACATTAAAAGGCTATACAGAATATAGTCTGTTCAAGCGCTACATTGGCCAACGAGATTTTATTCGCTACTGATTTCCAAGACTGTTTGAACTGGGGGACAACGTTGAAGGTACATTTGCGAACATTTTGACATGCTACGTATAGGCTGTGGGGAACTTAGGATTTTTATGTTGATGAAAATCATAGTTTGAGTGATAACTCCATATTAGGATTGAGACAGTCTGTAAAGTTTAGGAGGTGATAACTCCATATCCTGATTGAGTCAGTTTGTAAAGTTTAGGGGGAGATTATCCAGCAAAACAAACAGTGAGCGCTTGCCAAAATTTTAAGAAATTAGAATCTAGGAATTTTGCCTGCCAAGGGAAATTTAGTTCGATATCATGCCACGAGGAAACTCCTCATTCCTTCCTAACATGGTATTATTATATTTTTTTTTTTAGATAATGGCTTTAGTGTGGCTGTCCGATATGGCTAGAACCAGAGAAAGTGAATGAGACATACCGTCATAGTGAATTAAGTTTCTGTTGGGAAAATCTACACCAGGTATTGTCAAACTATAATTTTACCCAAGCTCCTAATGTCACTTCAGGATAACTGACAAAATATAGACGCTATATCTCTGGGAAGAGCTAAAACAATCACGTGATCAGAATCATCAGCCTTTAATGAAAATTTTAAAGTAAAAAAAACAACTACATTTATATTTTAAGGAAGCTTGTTACATTGTAGCATTCAATTGTATAAATGTATTCAATAGCCGATCGAGCAAAGCGGTATTCTAGGAAAGCTTTAATAGATTTAAGGCAGGGGAGCACTCGTTTCGGGGTTTACAGCCCCCCCCCCCCCCAACATGACGGTGGTCGCAAAAAGTTTGAAAATTACTGATTTAAATTACAGCTTGTGAAAAATACATCTGGTACAAGCAGATTTTGTAACAGGCTCTTAATTTTGTAACCAGTCGTTAATTTTGTAACAAGTTGTTAGTTTTGAAACAAGCTGTTGGAAGTTGTAACCAGTTGTTAGTTTTGTAACCAGTTGTTGAGGTTGCAACCAGTTGTTAGTTTTGTGACCAGCTGTTGGTTTTGTAAGAAGCTGTCAGTTTTATAGCAACTTCTCGCCAGGCCTTGTTTTGTGTACTCTCTATGCCCATTTATTCATTCTCAGTTGATCAAACTGAGCCTACAATTCGGTTCAACGGTCCAATTAATTGCTTCACTCATCCTACAAATACAATCAATTACTCTGGCACGAAAACAGATTTTTATTGGGGGGGGGGGGGGGGTCCCCACTTTAAATCAACGCAAAAAATACATGCACAATAAATTGGCTACTTATTAATATAATAATTTAAATAAAGGTAATTTAGGTAGCCCCATTACGGATTCTGATCAATCTTTTCTTGCATTCTATCGTTAACTGTCTTTAAATCGTGGTTTATGGTGGTGAAGATATTTGACAGCCTCATCGTGGCTTAAGAGACGAAACATTTTGGTCAATTTTAATTTGTCCTCATGGGAATTTTTATCCATTTAAACACGATTCACCTTTGCAGAACACTCTCCACCCCCCACCCACCCCCACCCCCACTCCTCCGGGCCGCCCTTACATTTACTCATGCTCCTCACAGAAATCGTGAACTGTTTAATTTGTTCGTCTAACTTGTAAACAGATTGTTCTGAAGAACGTGACATTTTTAATGACTGGGTAAAGTCATTTCAACCTTAAGCAATTAACGTGCAAGACTGGAACTATTTTTAATTGAAGGATATTTTCATAGTGTTTTAATTCGCAAATTAAAACAAAATATTTATAAAAATACAAAAATGAAGCAATTTGGGTCTGAGAATAAAAATGGTTTTCTCAAATAAAAATTTTAAAAATAAGAAGAAAAAAAAACGTTGAGGTAAATAAATCATAAAATGTATCTCTTATTTTTATAATTTTTTTTCCGGAAATCGAAAATTAATATTTTTACCTATCGATTTACATCAGCAGAAGATATCAAATGTAACATGATTAGTTGTTTCATTTTATGTTGTTGGTTTTTATCTGATCCCAACTAAAATCGTGGGGAGCTTGTTGTTGCTTCTCTTCCGATTTATCAAATGTGGTTTATGAAAATGGTTTTTACTCGAATGGGATTTGTCAAATGAGATTTATCAAATGTGATTTATCAAATAGGATTTATCAAATGGGATCAATCAAATGTGATGTATCAAATAGGATTTATCAAATTGGATCTATCGATTGGGATTTTTCAAATGGGATTTCGTAAGAACGAAAAGGTTCAGGCTCGCAGCTTCCTAGTACTCTTTTATCATTTCTCTTATTTTCGCAGCCATTTAAAAAGAGTCCCGGCTGCTAATGTGTCAATGCGCTCAGAAAACGCGCACCACAATACATAACACTTATCGTGTTAAACGTGATGGCTCGCAAGTATGAACACAAGAACACAGAGTGTACGGTGGTAGACGTTGTAACCGCCACTGGGCATTGTGGCGGGTATACGAAAAGAAATACTTTTTAAATTTAAAAAAAAAAAAAAAACAGTTGTGATATTAAACAAAAATTTAAGCCAGCCGCTATAATATTTGTATGAATACATTTAATTCCTTTGAAGGACGAAGGAATTTTTTTTTATATTTAAGTAAGGAAAACGCATTAGTCAAATACAATCGGGGAAATATAAAAGCAGTTGGTTACAGGGCTTTAAACGACTTATTGAATTCAACATTCTATTTATAGAGGACCATACAGGACTTACTGAATACACGATTCTATTTTAGTCGTGCTTTTTTTTATTTGTTGTTTTTGTTTGTTGTTTTTTTTTACTGTTAAGCGCAGTTAATGGTACAATCAGTATGCATACCTCAATAAATGCGTGAGGCAATTATTCAATCCATCAACTGAAACACTACTTTATAAAGAGAAGAGAGAGAAACCATGAAACGTGAACAACTTTTAACCCCCCCCCCCCTGATTTGAACTGAAACCAATGGCACAGTTCTTGGCTCGCTGCATTGTCAACGCGATCACTTAAGAGAAGATCTACCGGCTTAAGATGTCTGGGCGAATTTGAGACGAGCGTGAGATAATTTGTTATGATATCGAATTATTTTAATATATTTATTCAGTTGCGATTATTCGGCCAGCGTTTCGATAAAACTAATGATTTAAATGAGGTCCCATAAAAAAAACATTTCTTTTCTTTTCAATACAAGTTAAGGCATTATCTTAGCTTAAAATATTGAAAGCGCGTTGTTACAGAAGACGGCTGACTTTGGTTCTAATGAACAACACTCGCTTATGCTCTCAAAAAAATTATTTTTTAAAAAAATAATGCACTTTCTGGTCTTAGCGAATTAACTTTTTGATCGTAACAAAACGTCTCGGTAGCGTATTTCATCAAATTTTTAATCATGATTTTTTTTTTTAAACAAAAGAAATAACTTTTTAACAAAAAAATTCTTATAAAATCGAGTTTAAACGCACTTAAAAGAAGAAAGTAATTTTCTTAAAAATCCATTACACGAAGAAAGTATGAATAGACGAAGACAAAGCCCCTTGCATTCAATCGCTATTAAAAAAAGGAAAAAAACACCTTGTGTAGGTGATTTTTGTGGAAGTGTGTGAGGGGGAGGAGGGGGGGTATAATTACCAGACGGTTGCCTTAATGACCTGGCTAGGCTCCCCCCGAAGCGTTTCCTGCACGACTTGTATCATCGAACGGCACTAACTATACGACAGGAAGAATGGCTTATCTTCGATCGGCGCTGAAATCAAGTGGAGGCCCTTGTCTCGTGTAGTGATTGGAATGATTGAGACTTGACTTTAAGGCCCTTGTCTCATGTAGTGATTGGAATGATTGGGACTTGACTTTAAGGCCCTTGTCTCGTGTAGTGATTGGAATGATTGGGACTTGACTTTAAGGCCCTTGTCTCGTGTAGTGATTGGAATGATTGAGACTTGACTTCAAGTCCCTTGTCTCGTGTAGTGATTGGAATGATTGAGACTTGACTTCAAGGCCCTTGTCTCGTGTAGTGATTGGAATGATTGAGACTTGACTTCAAGGCCCTTGTCTCGTGTAGCGATTGGAATGATTAAAACTTGACTTTAAGGCCCTTGTCTCGTGTAGTGATTGGAATGATTGAGACTTGACTTTAAGGCCTTTGTCTCGTGTAGTGTTTGGAATGATTGAGACTTGATAACCTTTTTTTTAAGTGCTTACCCATAGAACAAAAATAATGCAAAGTCATGTAAATTGTAATAAATAGAACAAAAAAGGCAGTCATGTAAAATGTAATGCATAGAACAAAAACTGCAGTCAAATAAAATGTAATACACAGAAGAAAAAAATGCAAACTCATTTAAAATGTAATACACAGAAGAAAAAAATGCAAACTCATTTAAAATGTAATACAGTAAACAATTATTAAATAGTGAGAGATCGGTATTGGAAAAAAGCCTCTTTGGATAAACTTAACCGCCTGCCTGCAATAGTTGTCACCTTCATGCATAAGACCATTGTCGCCAGAAACTATTGCCAGTTCGAATTTAGAGTGTGCATACTGATTGTACCATTGCACCTAAATTATTTATGATATTCAACGTAATATTTAACTCTTCGATATATAATGTGTTTATACTTCAAGATAACTGAATGTACTATACGTTTGAAATGTTAATTCTTCACTTAAACTAAAGTAAAACATCACAAATGACATCCGAATAGCATTACTCAAAATGGACCCGGACACGCAGCGCCGCCATTTGCACACGGGTACCATTAAGCTCAGTGCTAATCGGATGTCATGTGTGGTAGTTTATTTTAGTAAAACTGAAGAATTAACATCTCAAACGTATAGTCTATTCAATAACCTTTAGTTGATACTTCATTTGGCCTTACAAACCCAACAATAATATTTTAAATCGTTTTTTTTAATCCCAACCTCTCACTTCTGGTACACGTGTACTAATAGCCACTTCGATAAATACAACATAATTCTCCATCATCTAGAATGCGACAAATGGATATAGACATGCAATCTGTCTTGTAAAGTAGAATTAAACTGAATTTGGGCTGGGGCAAAAACCTAGAACGCCTAATGAACGTGCTAAACAAAAAAATCAGGGAATAGGTGACTTAGGCGTGAGAAAGAACAGACTTAACTCGATCTTACCACCCTGAAAAGTGCAACATGTTAACCAAGGTTGCACCAAAGTACCAAGGTACCAACGCAAAGCAACAGAGGCGCAGCTAGAGTGTTTGGCGCCCGAGGGATAAAATTCATTTTAAAGAGCCCATCTTTTCCTTGCTCAACTCTCCAACCCATTATTTTCATCAATAAAATAAGATCAAAGCCACTTTGGCGCCCCTAATGACATCCGGGGACATCTTTCCTCTTATACACCCCCTTTAGCTACGCCTCTGCAAAGCAATATGACTTTACTTTGTGTCATATTCCCTAGTGCCATAATCGCTAGTGTCATAAACCCTAGTTTCATAATCGCTAGTGTCATAATCGCTACTGTCATAAATCCTTGTTGTAAAAACTCTAGTTTCACAATACCTAGAGTTATAATCCCCTGTGTCGTAAACCCTACTTTCATAATACCTAGTATCATAAACCTTAGTCTTATAAACCCTAGTGTCACAAACCTTAGTGTCATAATCCCTAGTGTCACAATCCCTAGTGTCATAATCCCTAGTGGCCTGATCCCTAGTGGCATGATCCCTCCTGGCATAGCCCTTAGAGGCATAAACCCTAGTGTCATAAACCCTACTGTCATAATCCCTGGGGGCATATTTCCTAGTGTCATAAACCCTTGTGTAATAAGCACTCGTATCATATTCCTAGTGGCATAATCGAAAAGTTGTAGGCGTCAGATTTATTGTTTTCTCGATGCGTTCTTTGTACGCTCAGAAAGGACTTGAATACGCTCTTTGGCTCTTTTAATGGCGTCTAGACCAACAGATTTAATTATAGTGTTGTCTCATTATTCCCGTACTGACCCCGTCATTCTACTTTGTTTGTAATACATCAAAGACACTTTAACCTCAAGCAGGACGGACATTAATCGGTTTTCTTTTAGTTTTTAGTATTCGCGGCCTGTTCGAAACAGTTCCCGGGCGTTTGTTCTAGACCACTATTTTTTTTTTATCTTCGTCAGCGAACGGCTAGGTAAACATAATTCATTAGACGCATATCTCATTAGCCCCGTTCTGACAATGTTGTGCATGATAGAACAAAAAAAAAAAAAACAACTGTAGCCTAAAGTCGTGCTCGCATGCGGTTCATAACAGTTCCAGAGATTTATGGTTCGCTCAGTGCGTTCTTTGAAGACACCAAAACCCCCAACAACAATTTTTTTTTAAATGCCTTTAATACAATAGGAGAATATAGTCTTGTCTGCGAACGTTGTTCAAATAGTGTTCTCGGTTAAATATAATTCATTAGAGGCACATCTCATTAGCCCCTTTCCGACAACGTTGTGTGTCACAGATCAAAGATACTGTCGCTTTAAGCAAGGCGGAAATGTGATATTTTTTGTGGTTTTTTTTCTTCTCCGGTGGCGATTTGCATCAGTGAGACAATGAACGTAATTATAATGTTTTATTTTAGAAGTTGACATCTTTTGCTATTTACAAAACTTTGGACACTGAGAAGGATCGTTCAATATATAACAGTGAACCACTACCACGGTTGACAAGTCATAAATGGCAAATTTACTGATAAATATCATGAATCTGAAGATTTTTTTTTCTGACAAGGAGAAATCATTTTTAAGAAGGGACACATCAAAAAAATTTAAAATAAAAAAAAGTATTAAAATATCTGTACCATTATGTTATGTTTCTTTATGGTTATATGCAATAATTTGTCAAATGTTTCTGTACGATTCTATGACATAATTTGTCACATGTTTATGTACGGTTCTGTCATAATTTGCCATCGGAACATGATGCTAGAATTAAATGTACAACATTATATTGTTATACAGCATTATGCCCCTAATTCTTAACAGTGTTGAATTTCTTCTGATTACGATCAACCAAGTTGCAAGCAAGGAAAATTTTTTTTTTTTTTTAAAGTTGAGACGTCCCGTTTTGTTTCGCTTCCAAAAAATTATTTTTTCAATAACTGCTTTTTTTTTTTTACCTTTTAAAGATTCACGGGCAACTCAATTTAGTTGGCAACCCAGAGTACAACCCGAAGGGCATAAAGAGAACCCTGAGTACAACCCAAAGGGCATAAAGAGAACTCTGAGTAAGAACCATAGGGCATAAAGAGAACCCTGAGTACAACCCATATTGCATAAAGAGAACCCTGAGTACAACCCATAGGGCATAAAGAGAACCCTGAGTACAACACAAAGGGCATAAAGAGAACCCTGAGTACAACGCAAAGGGCATAAATAGAACCCTGAGTACAACGCAAAGGGCATAAAGAGAACCCAGAGTACAACCCATACATAACAAGATAGGTTAAGCGATCAATGGCATCGGCTCATCATTCCGAAATCCATCTTTTTTGTTAAAAAACCCCACGAATTTCGAAAATCAAAATTTCCAAGAATAGAAATTGTTCCAACGCAATATGCTGACGTCAGATGTTAGGGTGTACATCAATCTAGGGGGGAACTCTGTTTTTTTTCTTTTCTTGTCTTTTTTCTTTTTGTTTTGTTTGTTTGTCGTTTACAACTTTGTTTTGAATTAGTGGGGGTGTTTTTTTTTTAATGTTTTTTTTTTGTTATTCTAGGCTGTAAAAAGGAGGATATTGTCATACGGTTTATCAAGAACTCAGCCTCTATGGCATATGGGACACTGCGAATCTAAAATAGTTGATTAACTCAATATGGCATCAGATCGGCGGGTCGGAGAGATTAGATGAAGAGACGGCATCATTAAAGGCGTGTTGTTTTGTGGTTTTTTTTTTTATAAACCCAGCGTTTGGATTGGAGCGCTAAACGAAATGTTACCAATCCGTGAAAGAGATCCTATCTTAATAAAATAAAAAACGTTCAAATTCTTTGTTGAAGTCCTTAATTTATTGTTAACCAGGTTGATTTTTACTTTCGTTTCCAGATACTTTAATGCAGTAGTTCTCAAACTTTCTAATGCCGCGACCCTTTAATCCAATTCCTCGTGCTGTGGCGACCCCCAACCACAAACCTATTTTCTTTGATACTTTATAACTGAAAAGTACATGTGTTTTAAGATGGTCTGGGGCGACCCCTGTGAAAGGGTCTTGCGACCACCAAAGGGGTCGCAACCCACAGGTTGAGAACCGCTGCTTTAACGGATTGAACCCTGTCGTAAAATAATTTTAAACGAGCCCCCCCCCCCCCCGCCCCCTAACGCACGGAGCTGATTGAAAGTTTATTATAAACAATTCATTTAGCTATTGAATCGACGCTCAGTGGCTAACCTTTAAAAAAAAGTATAATAATAAGTATACAAATTGGAGAAGCACCTTCTTCAAGAAAAAAACAAGTGAGGGTCTCAAGAAAAGAAAATAATGCTGCCGCACCAAGTGAGATGTGCGGTGGTTGTACTGCCAATGGGTTGGAAAGTACCTTAGACGATGCCTCACTCTAGCGAATTTTACGTATAAAATTGAAAAGGAATTATGCTATTTCTACAAACAAAATAATATCTTTGCTAACCCTTTTTCCCCCCACATTTGGAATTGATTGTTTTAATTTTTATTTATTCATAAAGAGTTGAGAGTCTTTGAAAACTGGATTAACCGAATTCTCCCAAAACAGATTTGTGCACAGAGCATCAGTGTGTCGCGTATGTTAACTAAATGTATTTTCTGTGCTGAATGTGAATAGTAAAAAAAAAAAAAAAAAAAAAAAAAAAAAAAAAAAAAAAAAAAAAAAAAACAAGTGGCTATAGGTACACGGGTACCAGAATTGAGAGGTTGGGATTAAAAAGCGATTTAAAATATTATTGTTGGGTTTGTAAGGCCAAATGATGTATCAAATGAAAGATAATTGAATGGACTATACGTTTGTAATGTTAATTCTTCAGTTTTACTAAAATAAATCATCACAAATGACATCCGGATAGCATTGAGCTTAATGGTACCCGGGTGCGAATGGCGGCGCTGCGTGTCCGTGTCCATTTTGAGTCGGTGAATTTCATCTGGCGAAGGAGTCGGTGAAATTCATCTGGCGAAGGAGTCGGTGAAATTCATCTGGCGAAGGAGTCGGTGAAATTCATCTGGCGAAGGAGTCTGTGAAATTCATCTGGCGAAGGAGTCGATAAAATTCATCTGGCAAAGGAGTAGCTGAAACTCATCTGGCGAAGGAGTCGATGAAATTCTTTAGTTTTGCGATAATCAGACCACTGAGCTGTGAATCCGATTTGAATATATCCAAAGCTAAATATGGCAGCGTTTTAGTATTTTTTAAGATGTAGGTTGCATTATATATATATATATATATACAAAGGGTGTTAAAATCTACAAGTACTGACACTCCAGTGACTCGTACGTGCGTTTGTCTACAGCCTCACATTAACATGGGATATACATGAACATTGGCCTAAAACTCACATGGGCCTCACAATAACAAGGGCTTTACATTCACAGCTAAGTAGACACTGACTGTTTCTTATGGCGTTAAGGCTTTTTAATTATTTAGTATAGCCTTCTTCAGCAGACGAGACAGAAGAAGAAACAAAACGATATAGAAAACAGTTAAAACCTTAAATGTATGGAGTTCGCCATGCATGCCTTAATATTGACGGAAGTTGGGTTTTCAAAAACAGAAATATGTTTTCTACCCCAAAGATAGAAAGTCAAAGATAAGTAATAAGTAAAAGAATGTATGTATCATTCTTGTGAAAAATAAGATTTACAGGAATTTCTTTTTTTTTAAATAACAAAAAAGAAAAGAACTACCAGGAAATTTAGGATCACTAGAAGGAGAGTATTTGATTGATTCCATGTGGTGATATTGTGCCGGAAATCAGGATCAGAGTTTCCTTCATAACTCTCGCTTGTGTGTTAGTGCAGGAAATCAGTGCCGTGATGGAAACGTCTGATATGCCTTTGTGCTTATATCCGTTGAAATGGGATGAGACCTGGGGAGGGATTACCATGTTCGATACCATAGGTCGAGTGAACCTATCAGATAATCTTCCATTTTCGACTATACAATACAACTGGAGCAGCGTCTACGGCTTACAGACGTATATATCTTATTTCTACTTACACATGTGAGGTGGGCAAATCTTTGTGGTTTTGATTGTATAGGGAAAAGTCCTAAAACGTGTTTTTGAGCACATGCGCTAAATCGCTCCGGAACGATACAGGAGGGGTTCCAAAAGAAAATAAAGTTGGCAGAAGGCTTCCAGGAAAAAGCGGGGGCGGTGAGCTGGGGAGCCCATTGAGCCCTTCACCCGAAACATTTTTTATAAACTCTGAGGTACAAGGATTCATTTGTACATATACCTTAAGTTAGTCTTGCATCAAGCTACACTTAATCTAAGAGCACCGGAGAAAGGATGATGATTTGGTTTTAATTGCCACTTAAATGTAATGTTGATTTATGATACTTATTTGAACCAAAAACATCTTCATTAGCAAAGGATGTTTTGTTTAGTCTGCTGATTTGCGTCGTACCGTCGCTTACCGTAAAAAAAAAAACACCAAAAAAAACCCAAATCAACCAAACCCTTTAATACATTTACTACTGCCCGGTTAAGTCAAGTGAGTTGTGTCGCTTCTTATATTAGGTTCAGGGCCGAGTAGCCGAAGGAGCAGTCTTTCCATTTTGGTATTTTGTTTCATTTTTAAAAAAGATAATTGAAAGCATTGATAGGGGAATTAGATTCCATCTTTTTTTTTTAAATGTCGTATTCTTTATAATTGTCATCGTACTACAAGATTCTCATGCGAGGAATGCTTCCGAATCTGCCTGCCATTCCAGGATCGGCTTAGTGAACCATTTGATGAAATGTACATAGCTACTCAAGCGACTCGCCAAGATGGAAGGATGCCATTTCACTACACGTTTGATCCTTTAACTTCACCTTCTTCATCATTGTCATCCTATTATATTGTCAAGCATTTTACTTCGCCCTCTTTGTTAATATTTGTCATCGTACTACATTTTAAATCTTTTGAACCCACGGGTTGCAATGGTCCCCAGCACGGTCGTACTCGCTATCTATCGGGAATGAATAGACAGCCACTGGCCTCTTTGTTGACTGCACCCCGGTCTCCTTTCCTACGTCCCACATAGATGACACACTTATGAGCTACAATTGTCTTTGTTTTTAAGTCATTAAAATTGTAAACTTCAACTTTTAAACAAAAAAATTAAACTATGGAAATATATCTACTTTGTTTTATGGTTCAACACAGTTCGGGGTGACGTCAGACAGTCCGGTTGGCTTATGCAACACACACGCACGAACTTTTAAAAAGCCCCCCCCCACCCGCCCCACTGGCTGATATCTCCCAAAGTGCGATACATAACATTTCGAAAGCTAACATGTAGCGCAATCTAAAGATTAAAAGATAATAATTGATGGACTGCACTAAAGTTGTGTAAATGAAATATAAGATACAAGGTATGCTGAACTTGAATTAATAGACTGGACAAAATATATTGGACGTGTCGGCTTAGAGCCTTCGTCAGCATACAAAACAAAAAGAAGCATGACAAGTAACTATTTACTTCCGGCAAAAAGGAATCTCAAAAAGTTTGTTACGCATCTCTGTTACTTGTCATACTTTTGTTTTTCTTGTTTGCTGGTGAAGGTTCTAAGCCGAAACGTCCATATCTCTCTTCCTATCTATTAATTCAAGTTCAGCATACCTTGTTCCTATATTTTTCAGAGTAAAGGGCTTAAAAACCGTGTGTTTGGATTTAACCTAAGCTCGCCAGTTTAAAAAACAATTCAGTCGAAGTACGGTGACAACACAAGACATTCTCACCTTTATTTATGTTTTGTAAGGGATTACACACTTAAATGCACATTTCTCGCATGACTGAATTCTTTGAAGAAATAGCTTGCTTTGTGTTTACAGTCTTGGGACAATTTCTACGCGAAATCTACACACAAAAAATAATAGCAATCTCCCTGTAGACATGAACTTTTGCAATAAGCCAAATTGATTACATGTGCACTGGCTTTCAAGGTTGCAATAACATTTGTGTAAGCGTTAAGTGGTTCTTAAACTATTTGGTTAATCTTAGTCGTCTCTACTTATTCATCATTGCCATAGCAGATGGTTTGGTATTTAAGTTTTTTTTAAAAAGATAATTAACTTGATACCAAATCTTTTTTTTCCCCAAAAAAAGTCAGTCGGGTTAATTGGGAAAAGTTCCAAGAATTAAAAAGTTGCAAGAATTAAAAAGTTGCAAGAAACTAAAACAGCAAGCAGTTAGCTATAATAAAAAAAAAAGAAATCGATAGTGGCCATCTGACGATAATACTTTAATGAAAGGTCAACAACAAAAACAAGTCATTAGTCTAAGCCGCTTAAGTATAGCAATAGACACAAATCAGCATTTAGTTAAACTAAGACACTGAATGCGTGGGGGACATTGTATGAGTATGGCATTGTATGAGTATGGCATTGTATGAGTATGGCATTGTATGAGTATGGCATTGTATGAGTATGGCATTGTATGAGTATGGCATTCGCACACTTTGATGCACACGGGGCAATTTCAGTCCATACATTGACTTCCCCTTTTTCAAATTAAATTATTTACAGGGTTTACATTTGATTATAAGCTTCTTAAAAGTCAACCACAACAAGTGCATGTCTAGACCTACACTTAATCAGACTTAGAGCTACAGTTAAAAACTGCGCAAGACACTCACCAATGAAAATCCATAAAACATGATATCGGTACTCATCGGTATGTCAATGGTGACATTTAATTAGTTGTAAATGTTATATTTCATTTTTTAAAAAAACATAAAATCTAGGTTTTTCGTGTAAAGCCTTTATATAAAATGTAATATCTAGCAATGGGGTGGGAGATAAGTATTTCACAAAACGTACATACAAATAAGGCATTTTATAAGAATCCCAATTAATGCCTCCCACCAATTTTTTTTTCAAGGCTCGCAACCGAATTTTTTTTTTTTCGCATCCGTGAAGTGTGTTAATATTTTAATGACCCACACGCTTTACACCGAAGATTTGTTTCACCAAATATTTTTCAGGAGGAAAAAAAACGCACTTGCGATATTTTTTTTAGAAAAATGAAATCTCATTTTGCGCAGTTATCGGCTCTTTTATTTTATTTTTTCTTGAAAAACATGACAGACTGATTTTTGGGGAGTTTGAGTTCGGGGGGGATGGAGCTGAACATTCGAAAGAATGTGTTATCATTCAGCTCATTGGGTGGATCAATTAGCCGTCCAAATATTTTGTCCAGATATCCACAAACAAAAGCGAAGTAAAAATAAAGGATTTTTTGGTTTCAAAAAAGGAGACCTAATTTTAATTTTAAATTAAATTAAAACGTATAGAGAAAGCTACGGCATTTCGTTTTCGAACTTTTAGTTTTAAAATAGAGATTGCATATGAGCCATTTTTTTACAAGTTATTTGAAGATTTTTAAACATAAATATAAATGTAATTATCCAGCAAAGTTCTATTTTGTTCCACGTAGATATAAAGATAATGAACACTTCAATGGAATTTAAAAGCTAATGGAAATTGTACGTTTATTTTTAGTTGTAGAGATCACTATTGTTTCATGGTAATTCACTCGGTTAGTTTCGGTGGATAAAGCTCCTTTTTAGTTTGTTTACGTTTCCACCCTATCCTAGAACCTTCACTTTGTATACGTGCTTTAAGAATATTCAAATGAGCTTTTGATGCTTCTTATGTTTCTAAAGAGTCTCTATGGTTTTACACTAATGTTATGAAATCACTTTGCAGATAATTTTTGAAGCTTCTAACTAACGCACTTCTTCTGGTGAATGTCCGAGATTACTGTCTTATGGCCCCGGCTAGGACATAGACTACCAGCTCCATCTGCTGGGCTGAGCCGGACAACATTTTCCTCACGTAGGGTTCTCCAACCGCCCTGGCTTCCCTCTGGACATCTATAGAGTGACATTCGGTCAGCAGGTGCGCTAGTGTTTTGAAGCTCCTAAAAAGTTCCAAATGGAGAGTAGGAAGGTCTGCAATGCATTTTCATAAGAATAGCCAACGCTCAACAAGAAGACGTTCGTTGCGATGAAAGAAACCATGTGAATTGTTGCATCTCGTCCGAGGTTGTTTAACATACCTTTCAAAATCACTTTTAAAATATTGGTGGATTTCAAACTAATAGTATCCACATCATTTTTGGTACAGGGGGGCCGACACTTAATTTTTTTTTTAATTAAAAAAGCTTTATCTTTTTTGTCTTTTAAAACGATTTAGTTGCAGTCTTTGAGGGTACTGCTCCTAGGCGACCTCTTATCTTTCCCAGCTGCGATGTGAGTTAGTCACACCGCAGAAAACCACGTAAACCCTATTAGAGTGCGTCTGTAAAACACCTGCATGTCTCCCCGGGGTGGGAGGGGGGACAATAGAGACGTAAAATATATCCACCCAGCCCAAGAAAGTCCGGCCCGTTTGCTGTGTGAAAGCAGCACCAGGGCCGGCCGTTCTTTCTCTGGTGCCGCCTCACTCACATAATCAATCGAGTGGAAGGGTGGGTGAGGCTGTCTCAGTGGCGGAAAGCCCCCGAAGTGACGCTTCGCGGCCTGACTGGAATAGAGACCACTGGGGGAGTGGTTGACTGCCGGTTGGGATTGCCGGGGGTGCGCTGGGAAAGACTTTATCAGCTTCGGCTCGATATTTTGCTGATTTTCTTAAGTAGATTAGATTATTGGGACAATTTTAAAAATGAATTATTTTTTTTTGTTATCCAACCTAAAAAACTCTCTGCTGTATACTTTTAAAGGTGAAGGTCATTGGACACCGAGAACCTAATAGTAAACATTTAAGAGGCTAACATCTTTGCAAAGCCATCTCCCCCGCCCCCCCGGGGGGCGAGGCGTCCGCTAATTGTTTTGTCCTCTATTTTCAAGCCTAAAGAAGTCTTGTTCAACTGTTTGTGTACTTTAAGTGTCTCAAACTGTGCAGTCCATCATAATATACTCCCCTGCTAAAATGCAGTGCGAAACACAAAAAACTTGACCAAAAAAAACAGAAACAAACTAAAAGACATGCTCACGAAACAAACCATGTCTTTTTTTTTTTTTGGCATGTTATTCCGGCTTTGGTCAGTTTAGGTGATGTGACTCTTTTCAGTTCACTCCTGAAGTAGAAGAGGAAACACCATACAAAACTATATCAAATCCACGGGTCTCGTTTTGTTCTTTTTTAAATCTCGTTAATAGTCAGTGAAGCAGTGATAAAGTGGTCTTTGGTTTTTAGGTAATGAGATTACGCACATAAGCTTGGAAGGGCTTGCATTGTTTTAAAGAACTATTATTTAAAAGAACTATTATTTTAAAGAACTATTATTTAAAAGAACTGTTATTTTAAAGAACTATTATTTAAAAGAACTATTATTTAAAAGAACTTTTATTTAAAAGAACTATTATTTAAAAGAACTTTTATTTTAAAGAACTTTTATTTAAAAGAACTATTATTTTAAACAACTATTATTTAAAAGAACTTTTATTTTAAAGAACTATTATTTAAAAGAACTTTTATTTTAAAGAACTCTTATTTAAAAGAACTTTTATTTTAAAGAACTCTTATTTAAAAGAACTTTTATTTTAAAGAACTCTTATTTAAAAGAACTTTTATTTTAAAGAACTATTATTTAAAAGAACTTTTATTTTAAAGAACTATTATTTAAAAGAACTTTTATTTTAAAGAACTATTATTTAAAAGAACTTTTATTTTAAAGAACTCTTATTTAAAAGAACTTTTATTTTAAAGAACTCTTATTTAAAAGAACTTTTATTTTAAAGAACTCTTATTTAAAAGAACTTTTATTTTAAAGAACTCTTATTTAAAAGAACTTTTATTTTAAAGAACTATTATTTAAAAGAACTTTTATTTTAAAGAACTATTATTTAAATGAACTTTTATTTTAAAGAACTATTATTTAAAGAACTATTATTTTAAAGAACTATTATTTAAAAGAACTTTTATTTTAAAGAACTATTATTTTTTAAACGTCGAAGAGTTGGACACCTTCGTGTTTATACCATTTAAAAGCTGTAGTTTCATATTCACAGTTTTTTTTCTCCTTTTCAGCTAATTGCTTTTATTTATTTTTTTTTTAAACTTTAAAAATTCGCGAAACTTTATGGATTAACACCTTTTGCTAAGTAAAAGATAATTTAATATTGTCCTTTGCATAAAAAAAATATGATATTGTTAAGCCAATTTATTGAAAATAATGTTAAAGTTTAGCAAAGTTATAAAAATAATGATAATGTAAGCAATTTGTATGTTAAATGATAGTTTTAAGCATAGTTTAAAAATAATGGTATTGTTAGGCAAAGTTTTAGAAATAATCATGAACTTAAGCAATTTTAAAAATAATAAGGATACTGTTAAGCACGTTTTATATTAAATGATATTGTTAAGCATAGTCTAAAAATAATGAAATTGTTAGGCAAAGTTTTAAAAATAATCATCATAAAGTCAAGTATAGTTTTACGAAAATTAATGATATTGTTAAGCATATTTTCAACGTTTAAAAAGCGGAAGGTAATTTAGTTGAGTCATTCTCAACATCAACACACAGAGTTGAGATTTAGATATGATTCTTAACGCACAGTTATTTATTCTGAATTACCCCCCCCCCCCCACACACACACACACACACACACCCCAATTCCCCACCGAATGCATTTGGCTAAAAGCATAATTTTATCAGATTATTTAATTGGTACAACATTTGAAAAGTTTGTGAGTCCGTCAATAGCTAAAAAAAGTTTTTTTAATAATTTTTTTTAGAATCTTTCCAGTCTCCATGGATCTTCCTGAATCCCCAAAAGGATCTCCCTTTTCTACAACTTCTAAACGTTATCACCCCTGTTTTCCCCCAACAAACAACAAAATGTGGCAAACATCTGAAACCATGACAACAAGCACTCATTTCCCATAATTCCTGTAAACGTGATGACGGAATAAAACTTTCCGCTGTTCCGTCCACCCATGTTCGTAAACATCTATTAGTTATCATTATTGGAGCTGCGCGCGCTAAAAGGGTCTTTGGACGGCAGTGAAAAATCAAAGCGAGAGAGGTTGTTCCCCCTCCTGCCACTATAATCTGGTAGGAGTTGTTTGGGTTTGATTGCCTCCCTGAATGAAGTCCTCAAAGCGGTCCTTGTAATTGGATTCAAAGCCCAAATTGAGTTATTGCTCTACATGTCTTCTTTTCTTTTTTCCCCCCTGTCACCAAACAAGTTGTCAATTTCGCTCAATACGTTTTTTTCATTCCATTTATTCTCGTGTGGGGGGGGGGGGTAATTTATTTATTATTTAAAAAAAATAAAAAAAACACTCTTTATGCAATTTACCGTGTTAAATGATGAAGTATTTTTTACCAGAGGTGATGTCTGATGAAGTTCTTTAAATAAATTAAGACCCAATATGTCGTCATTCACTGCAGTCGAATAGGAGTTACGCTTGGCCCTGCTAAACTTTGCTCACCCTGGTCAGAATTATAAAAATGAATCAAAGTTCTTGTCTGTGAAGCATATTATGTTTGCCCTGTGCTATTTTACACGACGACATTGTAGTCTTGTGTGTTGAAATAATTTCTTTAGTAGAGCAGTGCGCATTCACGTGGTGTGTGTGGGGGTGGGTGGACCACGTACTGCGCATTGCTGAGAAGATATTCTATATATATTGTTTAAATGGCCAATTTACAAATTTTTCAAAAATAAATTTTTAACATTCGAATGTTTTCCTTTCAGTCGGGATTACTTCAGCAGGTAGAACATTTTCAATCACAACATGAGAGAATGCATTTCAATGGGGATCTTATTCTTTACAAACATGAATTTTTCCATTAATTTAAAAAAAAATTGTTTAGACAGACTAAGTCTCCTTTGCAATAGCATTCTCTGAGAGAGTAACGTACCCACTGCCAGAGTAACCCCGACTGAAGAGATTTATCGTCGGGCGTCTGAGGCATGTTAGCTTATTGCACTTATTTAACCCTCAACCTTCCAGGACTAAGTTTCTTTTCTTCTCATGCGCACAAAATAATAATCTCGGAGCCTTGTCACTGCATCAGCTATAAAATGATAGAGGGGTCATGCGTATGATGAGTCTTAAGATGCTGCTTATGATGTCTTTCTATGAATCTTATGTTGAAGTGCGGAACTAAGATATAAGAAGATTGGTATGCTTGGAAATAACTAAAGAGTTACTGCAATCCAAGAGTTCAGCCAAGTGCTAAGCGTGAGTAAGATGACATAAGGATTCATAAATTATGGGGCAGTGCTTCACATCTTTTTAAGTTTGGCGGACCGCTGGATAAGTTTCCCGTTGCCCCAGGGACCGGTGCCACATTTTATTAATGCGTTATCGGCCTTTTATTTGACTCTAAACTTTATTATTTTTAGTCATGGTCAGCCAACGCGAGGACTCTTATTTACTATTCAGATTAAATGCTAGTCATTGTGAATTTTTGTTGTTTTTTTGGTGTTTTTTTTCTGTTATGACTGTTCAAAACGTCCAGTTTCTCGTCTCGTGTTGTGCCGATCTGCAACGTTAGGCTAGCGGACCGGCGCCGTTAGGCTAGCGGACCGGCAAAATTAGGCTAGCAGTAAGGCGAGCTGACCGATGCCGTTAGGCTAGCCGACCGGCAACGTTAGGCTAGCGGACCGGCAAAGTTAGGCTAGCAGTAAGGCGAGCGGACCGGCGCCGTTAGGCTAGCGGACCGGCAACGTTAGGCTAGCAGACCGGCAACGTTACGAGGATCACCACTCTGGTTTCTTTGTAGACATTTATTTAGTTTCGTGGTGATCGGTATCCGCTTCATGAATCTGATTAGCGTCGAAAAAAAACGTTGATGAATGGAATAAGGATGTTATGTTATACGTCGATTGCTGGGCGAATCTGTGATCAGCCTTGGTGCTTTAGGGCGGTTGTTCTCAAACGTTTTACAGCAGCGTATCCTTTGCATCATAAATTCAATACCAGCTTAACCCCAGTTTTTTTTTTTTTTTTTTTTTTTTTTTTTTTTACCAAAGATGTAACTATTTATGATAGTAGTTTGCACAGCTGTGTAAGAAAAACAACATTACATACAATGTTGAATTGGTAAAGGAAGTTGGTGTTTTCATTACAATTGAACCAAATAAACTATATACAAAAAAAAAAACAACAACAACTTTTTATTACAATTATTTCCGAACTAAAGTTGAGTCAGGTCTTATGCTTTAAGTTGTCATTTCTGTGTCTATTGAATGCATGGCACAATGTGTCGATGGCTTCCCTCTTTAAAAGCATCCTTGTCTGTTTCAGTCATGGCCGTCTTAGGGTAGTCCAATAGTCTAAACCGGGTCAATCCCAGGTATGTGGTCTGGAGTTGAATATCCAGCAAGGACCACGTGGAGCAAAAAAAATATCACCAGCACCTAGGGTGGATGGGACTCGTTAACCTCGGATGTCAACTCGTGTAAGAGGAGGAAACTCTGAGTTTAAAACCCGGCGAAGGAGTCCCGTAGGCGGATACAATAATACAATTTAAAAAATTCCAACAACTCCTGCGACGCAACAGATGCAAAGCTGTATCATCCATACATAGTGCCCCTTTGTATCTTCTAGGTGCGTGGAGACAGGCGATTTGATGTATAGGGAACCAGCCTACACTCCTAAATAAAAAAATATCCCAGGTCTTGTCATTTCTTAGTGTTAAGTCTACACCATCCTCACATTGTGACAGACGGATGCGATTAAAAAAAATTAATAAGGCCGTCCTTATGATATAGGTTCAAGGTCTGCTTCTACAGACAAACTATGGCAGTACTTATGATACAGGTTCAAGGCCTGCTCCCACAGATAGACGAGTACTTAAAAATAGCCGGAAGCTTGGTGTCTGATCAATTTTCTTTTATAATTTGAAAAAAAAATGTTTTCTTGTAAATGAAGAGTCGTCCACAATTACAGAGCCGCCATCTTCTTTTTGATTGTCATTTACTTCAGTCACTCTTGGGGAAAAAAAAAAGGGGGGGTGGGTACTGACTTTAAAAATGATATCTTAAAAAGCACTGCTTTAACCGAGTTTCCCCCCCGTTAATCCCTTCACTTTAAAGATGCGCAGTCACGTGACAGTTTGCGGACAACAGAAACAAGTACATTTTCTACGAGTCGTCTGTTTTAGTAAAGTTTAAAGTGTACTTAGCAAACAAGAATGTGTGTCATGAAACAAATCAGAAATCGGATTCCTAACTGCGATCATTCTTTATTGAAACAAGCCAACGACCTGAGAACTTAATGCTGTGTTACTCCCATATCCAGCTTGAGACCTAGACTTAAACAAATATATTTTAGAATATTTTAACCAATCCTTTTTTTTTAAATACCTAGAAAAGTTATTTCAGAGCTCCCAAAAAAAAAGGCATTTGTTGTGAGATTTACATTAGACTTTTGGAGATGCACTATCAGAAATTGAATGGCAATTAAAACGAGTATTTTTTTTTCTTTTATAAAGTACTTTTTCCCCCCCAAACTGTTTATTTCTTTTGGTTCCCATTAAAAATATTAAACAACTTCAAGTGAATTAATTAAAACTCTGTCTGTGTCAGTTAAGTGTGATCACCAAGGATGGTGAAAGCCTTTTCATGGCGCCGAGGTTATGTCATAACTGGACTTTAATTACTCGCGGCGATTGTGTCCAAACTGTACCTTTGATTAGCCATTGTGATTGTGTCATAACTGTACCTATCATTAGCCGCAGCGATTGTTTCATATATGTA
Organism: Omphiscola glabra; assembly: GCA_964017045.1. Lineage (NCBI taxonomy): Eukaryota > Metazoa > Mollusca > Gastropoda > Lymnaeidae > Omphiscola > Omphiscola glabra. The sequence goes on along the minus strand of OZ024794.1, from coordinate 27,385,344 downwards.
GCCATAAATGCTCACTGTGATTGTGCCATATCTGTACCTATCATTACCCCTCTGTGATTGTGTCAACTGTGTCATAGCTGTACCCATCATTACACGTGGTGATTGGGTCATAGCTGTACCCATCATTACATGTGGTGATTGGGTCATAGCTGTACCCGTCATTACACGTGGTGATTGGGTCATAGCTGTACCTGTCATTACACATGGTGATTGGGTCATAGCTGTACCCATCATTACAAGTGGTGATTGGGTCATAGCTGTAACCATTATTACACGTGATGATTGGGTCATAGTTGTACCCATCATTACACGTGGTGATTGGGTCATAGCTGTACCCATTATTACACGTGGTGATTGGGTCATATCTGTACCTATCATTACACGTGGTGATTGGGTCATAGCTGTACCCATCATTACACGTGGTGATTGGGTCATAGCTCTACTTATCATTATAGGACTACATCACTGCAGGCGGCCGCCTACACACCTAAGACCGAGTGTTCAGCCATTTTGTCTGGTGTCTGACCTTCACCCAGTAGCCTATATCACAAATTGGAATTATTTCTCTTCTATGATGCTTTAAGTTGATTAAGAGTGATCTGCGTTTAATATTATTCTTACGCGCTCGTCTATTTACATGACTGTCTGGCTGTGCAATCAGGCCAGGCTATTTCTTACACCACGTTATCCCTAGAATTTATTTGGATACCTGGGACATGACTGGCGGCTGCTTAAATGATGTTTCAGATACTAGTCGACCCCCCCCCACCCCCCACAAGGCACCGCTCCCGGGATCTGAGATGGAGAAGGCGCCGGTAACATGACATAAATCAACATAGGAACTAATTCTGTCGGGGTAACTGTTAAGGTGGGAATCGCTGTGCCCACAACTTCTGCATGTACGTTAATCAATCAGTGACAGATTAAAGGACCAATGACGTCCATTTATTTTAACAGGGGCATAAAACTAGTTTCTTGTTTAAGTTTCCTAGGGTCTAGGTTGTTTTGTCAAACTTTGAAGCTACTGGGAGCATTCTTTATATTGCTAGATTAGGTTTCAGAGAAGGGTTGTCATACTGCTAGATTAAATTCAGAGATGGGTTGTCATACTATTTTATTAGTTTAAGAGAAGAGTTGTCATACTGCTAAACTAGTTTCAGAGATGGGTTGTCATACTGTTCTATTAGTTTCAGAAAAGGGTTGCCATACTGCTAGATTAGTTTCAGAGATGGTTTGTCATACTGCTAAATTAGTTTCAGAGAAAGGTTGTCATGCTGCTAGATTAGTTTCAGAAAAGGGTTGTCATACTGCTAGATTAGTTTCAGAGAAAGGTTGTCATGCTGCTAGATTAGTTTCAGAAAAGGGTTGTCATACTATTAGATTAGTTTCAGAGAAAGGTTATCATGCTGCTAGATTAGTTTCAGAAAAGGTTTGTCATACTGCTAGATTAGTTTCAGAAAAGGTTTGTCATACTGCTAGATTAGTTTCAGAAAAGGTTTGTCATACTGCTAGATTAGTTTCAGACAAGGGTTCGCATATTCCACATATTCAGTTACCCCTTTAAAAGAAAGCATGCTTTTGTCATTATTTTTTCTTCCTCTCTTAAAACAGTTCACCGTGATACAAACTAATAGTATACTAGCTGGGGTAAAGTTAAAGCAAACCACGTTGTGGGGCGTGTACATTACTGGAAGTGGTTCATAATCTATGACAGTAATTCCAGCTGGCGCTCCATATATCCACCAATGCATAGCTTATAGAGTGGGTGGTAACTGGCACTGGTGCTGTTTTCGTTGGGTATTGACGGTTAGCTGTGCAATTTTTGTAAGGTGTTTTTGTGTACTGACACATGCTGGCTTTAATTGTCTTTTCTTGTGTTTGTGCTTTTGGTGCGTGCGTGATCAAGCGCACGAAAAAAGTGTGTGGGGTGGTTAGGAAGCAGGTAATGAGAACGCATCACTGTGCGCAATGAGAGCGTGACGGACAAGATCTACCTGTGAATTGTTGTTCTATACAGATACTCTATATATTGGAAATAGTGTGGCACGTGATGTGTGTTCTATTCACGTGTGTAGAATACATTGACCAAAACGTTAAACACATTTGGACTAATGATTATCCAAACTGATGCACTGACATGATGACACAATGTTCTGACAATGTGAGCCGTAGAAAAATTAACAATCTAAAACGTGCGCATATTACAAGGTTGGTTTCCGCAAAGGATTGTTGATTAATCTAAAAGTTTGTTGTTGTTTTTTTTTGCGTTGTCATGGTGGACGAGACGCTCAACAAGTGGTCGAGTTACTCTGTACTAACTATTTTCCTGTGATAAAAAGGATAAAAGGATATAGATATTAAGATTTTAAAAGCTAAAAACTACGGTTCGAATGGCTCGTGCCTGCTGCATAGGGCACATTTTTTTAAAACCCGGTTTTAAATAATTAATCATTAAAATCCGTGTGCTGTCTAAATCTCTTGTTGGATAGAGAGAAAGTGAGACTCTAAAACAAAACTTTTGGGCTACGCAGACCATACGACGTCACGCAGTTTTCACCTATCAATGTCCAATCAAACTAAGATGAATGAACCCACTAATAAATAAATAGAAAAACCGCAGCCAAGGAAACTTTACCAATATAATTTAAAATTGGGAAAGAAAAAAGCGGATGTGGATCGGAAACTCATCCGAAACGAGAATATCGCCAACAGCGGCGGATTTATTCCTTTGTACGCCGATGACCCGGGTTTGCCTATTGGAGGAAATCCGACCCTGATCATGGGAAGCCTGGCAAAAAAAATCGGCAGAAGCGGTACTGAGCAGGAAGCTCATGAGAAGCATCTGGCGCGGTGCATACACTGAAGAGAAAAAAGTGGGTGTGGGGGTGGGCGTTAACGGCGGCGTGGAACGCCTGCGGACACAGAGTAAGGATGTGGCTATAGAGCAGTGGTTCTCAACCTTCCCAATGCCGCTCCTCATACAGTTCCTCATGTTGTGGTGACCCCCCCCTGCCCCATCATAAAATCATTTCGCTACTACATCATAAATATATATTTTCCGATGGTCTTAGGCGACCCCTGTGTAAGGATCGTTCGACCCCCAAAGGGATCACGACCCAAATGCTGACAACCGCTGCTATAGAGTCTGAAGCGATGAGTGTTGCTCGAAGAAACTTGGTAAAGATAACAACGGTAACAAAGATAGCAACGATAACAAAGATAACAACGATAACAAAGATAACAAATATAACAAAGATAACAAAGATAACAACGATAACAAAGATAGCAACAAAGATATCAACGATAACAACGATAACAAAGATAACAATGATAACAAAGATAACAACGATAACAAAGATTCAACGATAACAAAGATAACAAAGATATCAAATATAATAACGATAAAAAAGATAACAACGATAACAAAGATAACAAAGATAGCAGCGATAACAAAAATAACAAAGATAGCAACGATAACAACGATAACAAAGATAACAAAGATAACAGAGTTAACGATCAAAATGGTCAGGTGTCCTTTAATAAAGGCTCCCATCCCCGCATCATGGCCTTTCAGAACAATGTTGTTTTTTTTTTTAAATTACTTCAGTTTGGGCCAAGAATTGTTAGTGCACATGTTTCAAGCAAACGCATGAGAATATAATCACAAAAATCAACCATCAACTTTTTTTCCAGTCCAGTCGGAAGTGGCTTGTTTTTTATCTTTTTTTTATTGTAGTCATTAATAATGTTAATATTTCACTTTAAAAAAAAAAAAAGAAGTATGTTGTAGTTTCAAAGAAAGTAGAATACTTATCACATTCAAAATCAAGACCAAAATATGTCTTCGGTATTCACGTCAACGGCCGCACAATGGATTTTTTCTTATTTAGAACTCAATCAAATGAACATGCTGACAAAAAACGTCCTTCTGGTGCCAAGACTATGTATCTAACGTGTCTTGACACGATGAATGCAAACGATACCTCGTGTTGGTACATGCAAGCGATATCCCACGATGACATGTTAACGATACCTCATGTTGGTACATGCAAGCGATATCCCACGATGACACGTGAACGATACCTCATGTTGATACATGCAAGCGATACCCCACGATGACACGTGAACGATACCTCATTTTCTGCAGTTAACTGTGACTAGAAAGCACGCCACTCACGCATCTATTGATTTCAATTTCAGCTTTTCCTTGATGACTGATGTCTCATGCGCCTTGATGACTGATGTCTCATGCGCCTTGATGACTGATGCCTCACTCTCCTTGATGACTGATGTCTCACGCCTACCTACGACGTCTGTCTTGCAACGTAAGATATGTCGAAAGATTTAATATTTTCTCGATTCTACATTATTTTAAAAGTGGAGGGTAAACAAACATTCTGAGACAAAGTTCTCTATTAATATATACAACATTTATATTTTATGTAATTTTTTTTTTCTCTGTGAATTAAACGCGTGTCGTACATTCATTTAGCTGGTCCATTCATTTTGCTGCAGACATTCCAAGGCATTTTAACGTGAGTGACGATAAAAATGCAGACACCCTCTCGAAAAACCGGGGCTTCCCAGCCTCAGCCAGATGTACCAGTCTCATAACTAGGTATCAAAAAGTAGTTGGCAGACCATTTTCATCAAAAAATGGTACACGCAATGGGTTGACAGCACGAATGCTAGAGACGTTTTTGCTAACATGCTTTCTCCTAGCAGACAAGTCCCTTGGTAGAAGTTAGGTCGCAAGCGCAGACAGCAGAGTCTAGTGACCCAAAAGCGTACCGAGCATTGCCACGATTATCACACACTTCAATAGGCTAGATAACAACAGGGAACCGAACTGCCGGCATTGTAGCCTGGTCCCAGAGACTCTAGCGCATCTGTTGACCGAATGTTTATCACTAGATATTTCAAGGAAAGCCATGGCGGTGTGACAGCCCCACGTGAAAACAATGTTATATGTCACAGCTCAGCAGATTAACTGGTAGCCAATGTACTAGCTGTCGCAGTTCAGCAGATTAACTGGTAGCAAATGTACTAGCTGTCGCAGTTCAGCAGATTAACTGGTAGCCAATGTACTAGCTGGCGCAGTTCAGCAGATGTAACTGGTAGCCAATGTACTAGCAAGGGTTTTATGAGAGTAATCTCAAACCCTCACCGGATTATGTGTCTTATTTAGCTGCGGGGATATACAAGGGATTAGCTTAATTAAATGCTATGAAACAAGGCCGTAAACATTCATTAGCGACCCTACATTGTATGCATCGGTTCTATTGAATTTAAATAAATTAAGATACCTTTCAGAGTGTTGACATTTTAATATGTGGCTCGTGTACCATCAGACTTTATTAGGTTTGCTTCCAGGACTTACGCACAGAGATGTAAGGTAACCAAACGCTATATGTGGACAAGTCATTGCACATTTCAGCTAAGTGTTATTTTTATTCTCTTTTTATTGTTATCTCTCCGCTGTAAAGGCTTTTCGCCAAAACGTTCGTGGTTTTGTTGCCTTCTTATGTTCAGGTTCTCCCATACTTTGTTTCGCTCATTTCCATTTATCAGTACTCAAAGTTTTAATAGCCTAAAATTCGTACTCCTAACTTTTTATTTTTATTTTTAAATTGTCATTTTCATTAAAGTTTGTTCGCAAACTAAATTTAAATCATCCTTAAATATTGTTTTCTTATTTCTTAACAATGGCTATTTTATTATTTTTTTTTTTTTAAACAGATAATTTCATTTCATATTTCTGTAGATCCTATTTTTTTCCCTAAAGTGAAAATAATTATTGATATCTCCAAAGATATCTTCACTGAATCCTCCTGACTTCCTGTCACGATCCCCCACAATCTTCACGAAGACAATAATTTGTCCGCAAGGAAATGATGTTAGAGATCTCAGGACAAAAAAAGTGGAGATGAAATCTATAACACTGTGTATCCCTCGGCTGCTCGCTACTAATATCTATCACAGCCCGGTTAAAAAAACAAAATTAAAATGAGATTTTTGCCCCATTTTTAAGAACTTGTTGGAAATGTTTGTGCCAAGTCAAGGATTTTTTACATAAATAAAATATATTCTTATTTTTCTGTTCAAGTGTTCAATATTATTGTAAGTCACAGAACCATTCGAGATAAATGAATAAAGGCAATTGGAGATTTCAGTTTGATCTCTACAATTAAAAGATATCCTGAGTCTTCGTGTCTCAGATGGTGACCACATAGTTTACTTGAATGGTGACATCATAGTTTACTTGAATGGTGACATCATAGTTTACTTGAATGGTGACCTCATAGTTTACTTGAATGGTGACATCATAGTTTACTTGAATGGTGACCTCATAGTTTACTTGAATGGTGACCTCATAGTTTACTTGAATGTGTGGCAGGAGTATTCGATGACTTGCTTTTCACACAGCACCATCAGTAAACAAAAACAAAAACAAAAATATGTGTGCGCTGTAAAAATACGTATCTTTCTAGAGTAGACCTTCCCCGCCATGCGTATGGCTCGGAATATCTCCACAGCTACAGAAAATGCACCCAAAATTCTTACAGACTCCCCTTTCAAAGATAAATTCCGTTACTTTCGTTAAGAATTTCATCAAGGTTCCAGACTTGTAACACCGAACTTCGATACTTTCATCTGATTCACCCACGATCCGACCAATAATTTCATGTCGAGTATTGATAACCACTGGTGTAGGAAGGGTGTGTTGGGGGGGAGTACGCCCCGGGATGCTATTTTTTTAATGCACTTAGTGACGGCAAAAAGAGTGGTGGTGTTTACCACTGTATTTACTAAAAATCTTGTTCAAATAAGTTTTAACACGACTATATTCTATTTATAGAGATGACTTTATCCCACCTTGATAACATTAAAACAATATTCCTCATTATGTTTTTAATTATTATTTTATGTGGGGGGGGGGGGTTGATTAATTACCAGACGCACTGTTTGGCCTGGACAGGAAATGTAAAAAAAAATGAAGCCATGACCATATTGGACGCTACTTTCTCGGCACCAATATTACCGATAGGAAAGAAGATTAATCCTGATAAGTGAGAGATAGAGCGAGAGAAAGGGGAAGATAAAGCGAGAGAGAGAGACAGAAAAAAAGAAAGAGGGAGAGATATATAGAGAGGGAGAGAGATCGAGAGAGGCGAGAGAGAGAAAGAGAGAGATATAGAGAGAAATAAAGAGAGAGAAACAGAGAGAGAGAAAGAGAGAGATATAGAGAGAGATAAAGAGAGAGAAACAGAGAGAGAGAGAGCAAAAGGGGGGATACGTCGCCCCAAACCCTCGATGAAAAAGCAATAGGGATTTCTAAAGCCGAACTTCTTATCCTCAAAGTAAACCAGTTATTTGTGAAGGGTCAGTGGGTTACACTGAACTGGTGAAGCCAATAACAAGATTAGGTGCCCATGTACTGGTTACAGTTCATCATTAACTGTAGTCAGAACACGAGGGTCCAATGTTGCGTTCAACTGGTCTATCTTAAAAGAAAAAAATTGCTAACAACCAGTATAAAGTTGATTAAATTATTTATTTAAAAAAAAAAAAAAAAATTGGAAACATTTATAATACATGAAAGGTTTAAGTTGGAATCACATCGGATTACAACCTAAAACTTTAAACTGGCATGTGATACCGAATTCGGAGAAAACAATCACGAACAAAGTGAAGATACTCAAAGAAGCTTAATCAAATTCAGTGCTTCACGGACGCGTAGCAACGAACTTCGGTTGAAATCAAATAACTTTTGTCTTTTTTTCGGCAGAAATTTCCCATTCAAGTGTCAGCTCTATAATTTCGTCGTAGAAATTTTCTAGTATTAAAAAAAAGCCAGACTTATGATAATAACTTTTATTAACATTGAATTCTGGGGGGGGGGGGAGGGGGGGGGACAGTCCGTTTCAATTAATATTCAAGTTGGGTCGGCTCAAAAACCATGACACCAATCTAAATTTAAAAGATGTCCCATTAATATATATAATATCTTTTTTGAAAGCGGGCTATTCTATGGACATAGGACTAATCCTTATTAACAATGCGTGCACCAAATAAAACACATCATTAAACTACCTTGACTAAAACTTGACCGATCCCAACTCACCAACTTGCACCCCAAAAACTCACTTCTTTGTAAGTTTCCTGAAATTACAAATTAAAAAAAAAGTCACCCGGGGCGGTCGACTTAAGCCCTAGTGCGGGTTAAAGTTGGACACTAAGGATGACTATGTTTTTCTTCTCTTCAATATGGTGTTCGGTCAACGGTGGTGCCTGAAAGGCTTTCCTGACCAGCGGGTGTTCTTCCATTATCTTCAAACCCATTTCAGGTGTAGATTTCCTAGCGGGCGGACTTTCCTAGCGTGCCGCTTCGTGGTCGGCTAGAGGGTAGAATCGGCTGGGGGGGGGGGGGGGTACGCTAGAAATAACATAATGAGCAAAGGCTAGAGTTTTATTAAAGAAAATTAGATTCGATTCGTTTGTATATCTTGAACAAATTTTCTCATTTTCTACATGACGCATTCATATTATTTTTTAACCATTATTTTTAAGTGGAAATGAATGCTAAGTGAGCAAAGCATTGTACTCTGAATTTAAATAAAATGTTTCCATCTCTCTAACGAATGTAACGCCCCTGTAAGGAATGTAACGCCCCTGTAAGGAATGTAACGCCCCTGTAAGGAATGTGACGCCCCTCTTATGAATGATACGCTCCTCTTATAAAAGTGACGCCTTCCTTTAAGAACGTGATGGCCCTCTTAAGAATAGGACATCCTTCAAAGAATGATACGCCCCTTTTATAAATACGACACTCCTTTAATGAATGTGACGCCCCTCTTAAGAATGTGACGACCATCTGATTGTTTCAAAAACGAGTTTGGTCCCCTTCTGTTTCGTAGACGGGGACTATGAACGTCTTGCAATGTCGGCCAGTGCTTAAAGACAATGATTATTTGGATCGGTCCACCAGACGCTGGCCTGTCAGTGTCAGTGTAGACAAATAATGGGTGTGTTTACTTCATAGAGACATAGAAAGGGAAGAGATGAACCTAATGGACTACGAGGGCCGTACATAGTCACGTGATTAGCTATACTAATATCATTAGGGACGTGTGGATTAACCACGTCTTGGCTCGGTGTTGGGCATAACCTTGACCCTGTGGTGTGCCACGAAGTCGGTTAAACACTAGTTGTTCGAGATGCTTGGAAAGGTCATTTGGTGGACTAGACACACCATGCTGAGTTATTCATTAATCATTCTAGTGGTATTGAACAACATTTGAGTACCTAATGCAGCTTAAAGTTGGTTTATGGAAATTAAGGTTAGATACAACATCACATTTCTGAAAATGAAAGTTAGATACAGCATCACATATTGGAAATGAAGATTAGATACAACATTACATTTCTGGAAATAAAGGTTAGATACAACATCACATTTCTGGAAATAAAGGTTAGAAACAACATCATCTTTCTGGCAATGAAGGTTAGATACAACATCATCTTTCTGGCAATGAAGGTTAGATACAACATCATCTTTCTGGCAATGAAGGTTAGATACAACATTACATTTCTGGAAATGAAGGTTAAATACAACATCACATTTCTGGAAATGTCGGTAAGATACAACATCGTATTTCTAGAAATATTTCATCACATTTGAAGAGCAGGGTCAATTCTTTGACTATTTTATTTTGTTTATTTATATCTTTTTAAGTGTGATCATAGTTTTTCAACAGCTGCGTTTGTTAAAGATTGTCTTTATTTACCTACTTGGCAATCATTTATCGAAATAAATCTGTTTAGCGTGCTTGTTGGAAAAGTGTGTTTGGTGGAAAAGCGTGTTTGGTGGAGAAGTGTGCTTGGTGGAAAAGCGTGTTGGGTGGAAAAGTGTGTTTGTCGGAAAAGTGTGTTTGGTGGAGAAGTAGGGGTGGGGTGGCGGGCAGGATAGGGGTTTATTTGGACATTTTAAACGTCTCCAATAAAATGTATTCTTAAATGCCGTGTTTGTTTTTTTAAAATAATTATTACTTTGCGTTAATTGAATATTTTTGTACTTTCGTTTTTCAGTTTTTGTATTATTTTTAAAAAAATCGTTTTCATAATGTTTTCATTAAAGCTTTTAGCTAATCACACAAAAAAAATCTGGCGCCTGATTAACATCATCCGATCAATCAAAGGGCAGATGATCAAAAAATGTATTCATGTCGGCTGCCAATACATGATATTTCGCGCCTGGGCTTAATGATACATGTTTAACTAAGGCTCGATACATCAACCACCAACAAAGTGAAGCCAGCTGCAGCCAGCTTTGATTGAACGAATACTGCCTCCCCCCACCCCCTTTTTTAAACCTGTTGTGACAACACTTCCGGTCTAAGATAAGTGAAACACGTTCGTTTTAATCTGTTTGTAGATCAGGTGATTATAGTCTTCGAGCACTTCTAGTGCAATGACGATAACCTGAGCTGTATCACATGAAGTCATAGGAAACACATTTTTGTTTTTGGTATTACTTGAATAGATTTTGAGATTTAATGGCGGGAATCTATTAATAGAACATCCGGGCGTAAAGTCTGGCCAATCTCATTACGATATTAATTTGAACAATTCTGGTATTCCGTTTGGCCAGTCTGGGCAGTCTCTCAACTGATGTTCGGTACTTTTACGTTAATGTGAGCCTTAATCAAGACGAAAACGTGTTTACAACTTTATTTTACGACAGAGTTTACAAACAATTTGGTACGGCTATATATATATATATATATATATATATATGGAAATACATTGTTAGAACTGGCTCAAATACTAACACCGACTGAAGGGCACTTTTAAATACTATCACAGATTGAATAACGCCTTTAAATTCAAATACAGACTGAATAATAATTTACAATACTAATCCAAATTGAATAATACTTTAAAATGCTAATACATACTGAATAATGCTTTTTAAATATAAATACTGATTGAATAGTATTTTCAAATACTAATAAAGCTTAAATGCACTTTCGAATACGCATACAATGTCAAATAATTCTCAAAATAAAAATTAAAACTCTTTTTTTTTCATTTTGTGTTTCAAATATTCTCCATCATTTTGGTCCCGATTTATTTCATAGTTACCGATTGATTGATTATTACCCTATCATTCCTAACGATACATCTCTATGCGTATGCTTAAGGTGTCAATCAATGTGCACTTAAGAGCCGAATAGATTTTAAATGATGAACCTAAGTTACCGGTGTTAAGCAACTGATCGGACAATATGACTGGGTTTGCTGTTTTTTTTGTTTTTTTTTGTGTAGCTTGAAAACATTATAACTGAATTGTACGTCTTCGATTAAAATCAAATTACAATGGAGCATCGATTTTTCTGAATTGCTGTTAACTTTTTAGGATAACCGAACCATCCGACGGAAACTATTATATTACCAGGTGTACTACGTTTTCAAACATTGAAACCATTTTGCAGAGCACACCCTAAAATATTGATACCGAGGACTCGCTAAAATGTTTGCCCTTTGGGGTCTCTGCCCTTGTGGGTCTCTTTTTATTCGACCGATCCCGGCAAACGGGTACTTTGATCTTAAAACATTGTTTCTCATACCTTCTCTTTGATCCCTGATTTATTCTGTAGAAAAAAATTGTTAAAATTTGGATGCTATGAACCCTCGAACTCGTTCAGGATTTAAAATATTGTCTTTTATATGGATTCAAATAGACTTTTGAGTAACGTTGCGATCATCTTACTTGGTTAAAAATAATCTGATTTCCAATTAAAATAACCTGATTTACAATTAGAATAATCTGATTTACAACTAAATAATCTGATTTACAATTAAAATAATCTGATTAACAATGAAAATAATCTGATTTACAATGAAAATAATCTGATTTACAATTGAGAGAGGAAAAAGATCACAAGGAAAAAAAAGGACAGTTTCTCTAGGGTTGTATATTCTTATATGCCCACTTTTTATTAGCTCCGGTTCTATGGTGAAGAAGATTGTATCCCCGGTCCAGTTTTGATGCTAGGTATATATACGCATATCTTTATAAGAACCGTATGGAAGTTTAAGTTGCGCAGCCAATTTATATGATTCCTATTAGCAATTTATAGCTAAAAGAACCAATTATTTCATACAATTTTAAATTAATATATGTAAATCTTAAAATTGTTGCTAATCGCAAAAACAAAACAAAAAGAATTAATGGTGAGGTAATATGTAACTGTATTATTTTGAATTTTGAAAAATACCTTTTCAGTTCACGTTCTCCAAGTGATGGCTGGGTGTTTAGAATATAAAGGGAGGGGGGGGGGAGTAAAAAGTTTGTGCCTCGGGCGCTAGTCCTGATTTTTAAATCCTTTATATTAACGATGCTTTTATTCGTGGTTGTCAGGCAAAATCTTCAGACAGCAAATTGACCCACTTTTCGTCAACCTATCGAGCTGAAACTTGTTACATAGACTCATTGCCGATGACAACACATTCTATCAAACGTTTAAACCCACCCCCAACCCCAAAAAATCAGTTTTCAAGGGGAAGATGAAGTAAATATGATGGCACCGATTTCACGAAATAAAATTCCAAAAAACTGCGCAATATGGTATTCTTTTTTTTTATATCGCAAGTGCATATGGCGCGCAATATGCTTTTTTTGGGTAATAGTTGGTGAAATAAATCTGCGATGTAAAAGCGGGTGGATCATACTTTTTTTAATATAGTTCAGGGGCGTGAAAAAATGTGTAGTTGCGAGCCTGTGAGCACTAGCTCGAATTCTTGAAATGGGCTACTCGTATGGATGTTTTTTTTAAATTGCTCAATGCTCGATATTACATTGTATATAGGATTTATACGGAAACCTTTTGTTGTTTCAGTTTCGTTTAATTTTGTAAGGCCCACGAATGACGCTATAGATATCCAAAGGGCACTAGACAGATAAAAGGTCCCCCCCACCCCTGCAGTAGGGAAAGAAAAAATCCAGCAAAGTCAATGTCCTACAGATCTAAATTCTTTATTACAAATCTATGAATAAAGCTTACAATGCCTTCAAGCGCTGATACTCTCTTCAAGTGGAATTTATGTAATTAGATCGTTGTACGGAGGACTCCTCGTTTGACTCGATGGAAATGATTGCTGAAGGAACACGATGGCCGATGAGTGGTGTTCCTCGTTTGGTACTACCCCCCCCCCTCAGGCTGACCTTCGCTGGTCGATATGGAATTATACAAGTCAGAAGCGATATAGCTCCTGAGAAACCCGTCTACCAGATCGTGGTGTGGGGATTATTATTATTATTGCTTTTATATTCAAGTGGCGAAGACGGCCAAGTGGAGTTGTACATCGAGACCTTTGCATTATGTATTCATGAAGAGACATTGGTGGAGTAGAGGGTCGGAGGTAGTGCCATGAAAGTTAAGAAAAGGAGGGGGAAAATGTCATTCTTATATAGAAGATGGAAACGTTGAAGGACGTGGAGTTGCTTGTACGCACTTGAAAATAAAACTATGTAAACTATGATGACGAGATTGTTTCGATTGAATATATACAAAACAATTTAGCTTTGAAGCGCGTATTAAGTTCGGAGATTTGGGGAGCAGACGGTCCATTAGCGTCATATTGATTCAAGAGATAGACGTCAAGTAAACATATTAGAACTGTAGATCTAGTCCGATTTAGTTAATTTTTTTTTTAAACACCAAAAGGCACGGTAAGATATTTGTTTGTTTGTTTGTTCTATTTAAAATATTAAGTATTAAAACATCTACCTTATCCCCCTCGCAATCCGCAGTGTATCAGCCTTATTTGTTTAAACCTATTCAGAAATCTAGGAGGATGTGTTACAATAAATATCTCCTTAAAAGACGATGTGTACAAAAAAAAAATCCGCGTTTTTTTGTATTGTGTTTGTGTGTGTTTGTGTGTCATTAAGTGTGTTTGGTGATTTTTTTTTTTTTTTTTTTTTTTTTTTTTTTTTTGTTTGTTTGTTTGTTTGTCAACAAAAGAAATATCTCCTTTCCGTGATCACGTCTTATTTGCTAAGAAAAGTCTCACATGAGCCTCCCTCCCCCACACACAAAACTACCAGCTCTCTCGGAAATGACACAGGGTGATGGTGGATACAATAACAAATTATTTCCAGTAGACGTTCGCGGCGGACATTCGGGCACCGTGGCTCTGTATTCATACAAGTCACGACATTATTGCTTGCCCAATTAGTTTATTACGTTCTTAGGAAAGCGGTTCTCGTTTTGAGATTTTCTGGGGCTCAGAAATGTAAATAAAGCCATTTGTGGAATTAAATTCATGATATAAAAGCTTGCATTTCGCATTGTATATTTTGAAAATGATGAATGAAAAATAAACTGAACCTTATGGAAAGTACGAACTTTAAAAAAAACATATTTCTAAGACTAAAACTCGACACGAACTATTAAAGAAATGGAATAATTGAGCATTGATTTGATTTAATTTTTTTTTTTAATTTTATGACAAATCTTCGAGTATTTTAGTCTTAGAAATATAGTCTTAGAAATATAGTCTTATATTTCTAAAACTAAAACTCGAGAATTTTTCAAAAAATTTCTAAACAAAATTAAATCAATTATTCCATTTCTTTAATAGTTCGTGTTTTAAAAGAAAAATTGGATATTAAAATCTTTGAATAGCATTTCATCGTCTTAATGAATAGGTTTATTGTGAGAGTTTTCAAACCTAAACGACGCCACCCGTTTTAGGTTTGAACAAGATTAATTCTGTTAGTTGTTTTATCAGGATAAACAATTTTTTTTTTAAATGAACAAACAAACAAACAAAAAACTAGAAAAACAAAGGTGAAATTAACCAAGAAGTTTGAGAACCACTGACGTCTGACAAGATTTAGGTCCAGAAAAGGATAAACCAACATGGAAGCCGAGACCGCCGTAAGGACGTTCATCTCAGTAGCCATGGAAATTCTATGAGCTTCGTGCGGATATTGGATTCGATTGTGTGCAACAAATTTGCTTGGCCAACACAAACGACTTGGACATTCGTGAACATTGATTTCCTCGTTACTCGAACACCTCGTTGGAGCGACGACAAATGACATCGTCACTGTCAGGGTGTCAGTGAGTAGAATGAGACGATTACTCAAAACTGTAATCGCTCTGACAACTCTTTCTCCGACGTTAGAAAACCGTATGCGAATCTCAGTATATACGTTAGTGCGCTTGTAGACCCGAGTGTACCCGAAACGCTTTGACATTGATTGATTTAAGAGCGTGTGTCCTTTTGTAACTAACGTTATGGTTACACAGCTCACTCTCCGTTGAAGAAGAGAGGAGCATAAGCATCAGCAACCATGGCTGTCTAGAATAAGCCGGTGTGGAATAATCTTTAACTAACTGAAAGTACAACACTAAGCATCCATCAGACATGTGCGTTCAGCAGGGCCGGCCTCAGGCCACTGCAACCTATGCGGCCGCAGTGGACCCCGCACTTTCATAGGCCCCGCGCTATTTTTAAGTGTAAATTATTAAATTAAACCATTATAACTTATAATCATGTATAGGTCAGCGTGTTTATTCTGTTTTTATGTTTTTAATGT
Source organism: Omphiscola glabra (assembly GCA_964017045.1). Classification (NCBI taxonomy): domain Eukaryota; kingdom Metazoa; phylum Mollusca; class Gastropoda; family Lymnaeidae; genus Omphiscola; species Omphiscola glabra. The sequence goes on along the minus strand of OZ024794.1, from coordinate 27,369,731 downwards.
GTATTTTAATCTATTACGTCGTTGTTACAAGTGATTACGACAAGTAAATAAAATTGAAAAAAATTGTATCTCGGGTGCTTTATCTCTAAACTCGTCATTTAAGGGAACTTGGGGTAAGATGAAACAGACACCGTTCTTAAAAAAATAACTCCATTTTAAATGAAGGCTCTTTATCTAATTAATTTACAGAAAATAAACTATAAGCAAGAAAAGAAAATAAAAAATACCTAAATACAAAGAAATGATTAAAGCAAAAGTTGCACCAAAAAACACTTTCAGGGAACCTCCCACTTTGATTTGAGAAAAATTCCCAGACTGGGCCCCGCGCAATCCGTTTCGCATTTGGCCCCGCAATTGTTAGGGCCGGCCCTGGCGTTCAGTATGCTCCTTTGTGGCATTGAAGCGTGGACTACTTATCCCAATCGTGTTTGAACGTCAACTGTTTCCACCAAAGATGTCCGCGTCGTATTTTGAGAAATTGATGGCAGGATAAAGAGCCCCAACCCTGGGATTTGGAATATTCAAAATGTGTAGCAAGTTCTTCACACTTGGCACTGGTGCCTTAGCTGTTTAGGACTTGAAGCTGAATAGAGAAAGGCCGTATTCCAAGGCATCTGTTGTATGGAGAGTTGGCAGACGGGGGCGAGAGTTATTGGACGGCCGCGACTGCGATTTAAGTATGTTTGCACAAGGAACATGAGGGAGGCCAACATAGAAATCAACAAATGGGGGATCATCGCTGAGCACCGTTTCAGCTTGTTAAAGTCGGTGTATGAAAGAATTAAACAGACAGAAGATGCGTGAAACGAAGCCCTCCCAACAAAAATAGCTTCACGGAAGGCCAAAACTGAACCAGGCGTCAGGGTTCTCCTACTAGAAGTGCAGCCGAGAATGTCATTCCAGGATCGGCCTCGAAATCCATTTGATGAAGTTTCAATATCTATTCTATCGTCTCGCGAAGACATAAGGATGCAACACACACACATATAATATATATATATTTATTTATTTATATACAAACATACATATATATTTATATACATATATATGTGTGTTTATGTAATATATAAAATAGATATCACAATATATAAAATACATTACAATATATAATTTATATATTACAACTAAACTGAACTACATAAACATCAAACAAATACATATTAAGATGGGCCAAATACGTTATGCATGAAATAATTCGTGGGTGAAGAATTTGCATTCTCCAGGAAATGGTGTAGCCCTAATGCGCAAGTGTATATAGCACATATCAACACTATTCTTATTAAAAGTCACATTCGCCTAAAACAATTATGGCAGACTCTGTCTAAATTTTGCCATGGTCAAATCCGAAAGTATATTGCCTGAAATAGGCATGTCAGACTCTCAACAGTACATGGAAAAATGCCTCAGAATAGCCATGGCCCAGACGAAAAGTACACTCCGATTGTACTTTTGCTCTCAACCAGTACAGCAGAGCCCTGGAATCCCCTGTGTCTCCGAAATCACACCCAGTGACGTTCCTTGGGGGGTAATATAATTCTCGATTGCCTCCCGTCCTTGTTCGCGATTAAGTGGACAGTTAAAGAGTTAAGCAGCCGACTAGAACACTCACGTTTCCTGAGTATAATTTTATTCCTACAATATTGATTTGACCCCTGGGGTTCATTTCGTTGAAATTTAAAGCCTCAAATCGAAACGATCTGAAATTATGATCTGAGATCAGATAGGCCAAACTAAAATTACACACACAAAAATGTGCGGAGTTTTTATGTGCATTTTCTTCTAAGATCTTTATTTTAATAACAGTGGTATAGAAAATGAATTGAGATAATAGTAAGGAAGCTATGGTTTATACAAAAAATAGAAATTGCTCAGGCATTTGTAATGTGAGTAATATGAGAACGCTTTAATTAAAAACATCGAATTATTTTTTTTTATATATGTCACCATTTTGTAGTTCTGTGCATGTAGACATGGGATAGAGAAGTTCTCCCGAAAATATACGGACCAAGAAAGGATGAATATTGATGCAGACTACAAACCGAATACAAAAAATGTTATATCGAGCCGGGGGGGGGGGGGAGGGCTGAAAATTTAACTTTAACAAACCCTGCATTGAGTCAATGCTATTTGCAAGAATCCCAATTTGTGTTTCCTCACCCCCCTTTCCAAGGCTCGCAACCGCAATTTTTTTTTTACACCACTGAACTATATTTATATTCTAGTGACCCACCCGCTATTACACAGTAGTTTTATAACACCAAATATTTCAGATGAACAAACGAAAATATTACACAGCAATTTTATCTCATAAAATCCACTACATCATAATTCCTGTATCTTCCCCTAGAAAAACGGGAAAAACTGATTTTTGGGGGGTGGGGCTGAAAATTAGACAGAATATGTTGTTGCTGAATATGAGTCTATGTGCCAAGATTCATGACACCATTATTCATGACACCATTATTCATGACACCATTATTCGTGACACCATTATTCATGACACCATTATTCATGACACCATTATTCATGACACCATTATTCATGACACCATTATTCATGACACCATTATTCATGACACCATTATTCATGACACCATTATTCATGACACCATTATTCATGTAACCATTATTCGTGACAACATTATTCATGACTCCATTATTCGTGGCACCATTATTCATGACACCATTATTCATGACACCATTATTCATGACACCATTATTCGTGGCACCATTATTCATGTAACCATTATTCGTGACACCATTATTCATGACTCCATTATTCGTGGCACCATTATTCATGACACCATTATTCGTGGCACCATTATTCATGACACCATTATTCGTGGCACCATTATTCATGACTCCATTATTCGTGGCACCATTGTTCATGACACCATTATTCGTGGCACCATTATTCATGACACCATTATTCGTGGCACCATTATTCATGACACCATTATTCATGACACCATTATTCATGACACTATTATTCATGGCACCATTATTCGTGGCACCATTATTCATGACACCATTATTCGTGACACCATTATTCATGAAACCATTATTCGTGGCACCATTATTCATGTAACCATTATTTATGGCACCATTATTCATGACTCCATTATTCATGGCACCATTATTCATGGCACCATTATTCATGACACCATTATTCATGGCACCATTATTCAAGGCACCATTATTCATGACACTATTATTCATGACACCATTATTCCTGACACCATTATTCATGACACCATTATTCATGACACCATTATTCATGACACCATTATTCATGACACCATTATTCATGACACCATTATTCGTGGCATCATTATACATGACACCATTATTCCTGACACCATTATTCATGACACCATTATTCATGACACCATTATTCATGACACCATTATTCATGACACCATTATTCATGACACCATTATTCATGACACCATTATTCGTGGCACCATTATACATGACACCATTATTCCTGACACCATTATTCATGACACCATTATTCATGACACCATTATTCATGACACCATTATTCGTGGCACCATTATACATGACACCATTATTCATGGAAAATCATTAAGCTGTTTAGGTAAAAATCTTCTTCGATGACCCTGGAGACCACTGAAATCTCAGCGTCCCTAGACTGGTTGATAGCTGAGCCCTTAATGACACTAACCATATTATTTAAGCAATCATCCATTACATGATATGCCCGTAATATTGTGGAATATGTAACAAATCTGGATACGTTACAGATAGGAAATAGACTTAGGATACACCGAACACTTTTTTTAAAAATTGGACATGTCCAGGAGTCAATTCTTTTTACCGACAGATATTTCAGTGATTACAAACTGAATCTATATCAATTTAACCAAACATGATGGGGATCAATTGAAAAAAAAACAACTTAGGTTCATTGTTGTGATTTATAACATCATTGATTTCATTCGCCATTTATCCGTCTTGGTTTTCTGGTGAAAGCGAACATTAACCGAGTCCTCGATACAGACATACACACAGAGAGAGAGAGAGGGAGAGAGAGGAGAGAGAGAGGGGTGAGAGAGATAGAGAGAGGAGAGAGAGACAAAGAGAGAGGGACATGTACAGAGAAAGAGAGATACAGACAGAGACAGGGAGAGACAGAGCGAGACAGGGACAGACAGAAAGACAGGGACAGAGATAGAGACAGAGAGATACCGTTACAGAGAGAGACATACAGAGACAACAAGAGAGAAAGAGAGAGATACGAGAAAGATAAAGAGACAGAGAGAGACAGAGAGAGACAGGGACAGACAGACAGAGAGGGACAGAGAGAGAGACAGAGAGATACAGAGAGATACACAGAGAGAGAAAGAGAGAGATAAGAGAGAGATAAAGAGACAGAGAGATAAAGAGAGACAGAGAGAGACCACATACACATGCAAACAGACTCAGACAAGAGTGGGATGGACGGCTTCGGAGAAGGACAATACAAACTATGACGTCCAGGCGAGAAAGAAAAAAAAATTATTAAGAAATCAGAAATAATCTAAGGGCAAGTAATCCAAGGTAAATACATATGGATTTTTCTCCCCAGCTGAAGGAGATGTGCACGAAACTGACAGTAGAGATAAATAATGAGTCATAAATGGGTGGGAGTGCAGGCCGGGGTCGGGATCGCTTTAAAGAGTTTAGTGTGAACCTTTCGGTATTTCTGTTAGCTGAAGTTACAAATATCCTGAAGTTTGCGAGTAGTTAATTCGTAAATGGAGCCTGTCTTACGACCGTGTCTTACGACGGTGTCTTACGACCGTGTCTTACGACGGTGCCTTACGACCGTGTTTTACAACCGTGTCTTACGACCGTGTTTTACGACCTTGTCTTACGAACGTGTATTAAGGGATGTTATTTTAAACGGCTTTCAGAACTAAAGATGGAATGTGGATCTATTATTTTTTAACGAGCAATGGCCTGGACTGAGTATACGCTTTATAGCTGGAACAGAAGAACAGTTTTCCGTATTTAAGAAAACCACGATAATGTTAGCTGCGTAGAGGAAAAGATCACCTGAGTTATGTGACATATTGTAAGTCAATCCATCAGTAAATAAATGTATGTATGTTGCTAATTGATGTTTTGAATTAATATGTAATACGCAAAACTATTAGGCCCTACAGTAGAATTGTTGTAATGGACACATTTTAAAAAAATAAATAAAAGTAATAATAAGTTAACACATCTACAACATAGAACAATATTATATATATATATAAATAGATAATAAATGAGCTTTAGTGTACATCTTAAATTTTTATCTGGCAGTATACATCTTTTACATAGGAGAAAATCAGACAAGGCGGATGAAAGATAACCTGGCGTGTGCTGTGGCCACTGAAAAATCACACAAAGATGAGGTCAAATGGGGAGACTTACCTGTGGAATGCTTGCAACTACGGCCAACAGCCACGACACGACAAGCATCATTTTGGCACGCGTGTCAGCGTCCGTGATGGACAGCGGCCGCATTATGGCGAAGTAGCGGTCCAAACTGATAGAAACCAAGATACAAGAAGACAGGTAGAATCCAAGGGCCCTGAAGAACATGAGCAGACGGCAGGCCACGTCCCCAGCCTTCCAGGCGACTGTGGAGTGCCACGCTATCTCCAACGGTAACATTATGAACGTGACGATGAGATCGGCGATGGCCAAATGCATTATGAACAGGTTTATACGGGACTTACTACTTCTGTTGCGGAACAGAGTTATGAACACTGTGAGGTTTCCGCAGGCGGCTATAACAAATAAACATGAATAGGCGGCGACGGAGACGGCATTGTCGTCACCGAAGTAGAGAGCCTTCGGCAAAGGGGGAAGGCACTCCGTGAAGTTCGCGAGGACCTCGTCCTGCGTCAAGTGGTGACAGTAGTTCGTGGTGACGTTGACATGCGTGGGTGAGCTGACCTCAGTCGACTGGTCCACGACGACAACCTGCAGCTCGTAGGTGGGACCCTGAGACCTCGGTGTGGAGGTGGGTCTCAGTGGTCCCAGGGGGTGTCTTTGAGGGATTTTCGTCGCTGCGCTCGGGGTTAGACCTGAGGAGTTGGTGCTGGACGCGTAAGCCACTGAGACGATGGCCGAGAGGATGGAGCACAGCGCTGCGAAAGTGGTGACGACTCGCTGAGTGTATTGTCGGGAGTGATAAACGGACATCGTGCGGACATGGACACAAGTCGTTTTCGTCCTGCTGGAAATCACCCGCGTCACATGAACTGATTCTTTCACCGTTCTTAATTTCCTTGGTTGGAGATTTTTTTTTCAAACAGTTTGAAAATGTGGATTTTTTGTTCCAGTAACTAAAGACCCATGATTAATACCATCTTGAAAAGGTATTTCTTCTGTAGCCATTGCGACATGAGTCATGTGGTCGTTTAGAGGGAGTTTTTTTCACTCTGCTATAGACCTGGAAAACTTAAGGAAAAAAACAAAACATTATTTTAAGAAGATAATTATCTTTTTAAATTGACAAAATCAATATAAATCTTAAAATGTTATCTGAACTAAAAAAAATTATACTAGCCAAGATATCCGGTGTTTTTAGGTATTGCCTTTGGAAAATTTTTCTGCAGGCTCATATGTTAAACATTGAAAATAAGAACCCAATATGAAAAGATAAAAAAAAAATGTTTAAATATATATTTCAGGTTTTGTAAAAAGAATGACACAATGACCAAACTAACTGCTTAAAATGTGCCATAAATATAAGATATGGGCGTTTGTGACTTTAAATAAAGTAGGATCCCTGTAGGATCCCTGTGGGATCCCGTTACCCGGTGAATCTCGTTCCATAGTGTGCACTTTTAGCTAGCCCTATGAGATGGGGGCCTTCTAAAAAACCTTCTGATTTATTTTCAAGTTATTTTTTTATTTATTTTCACAATAAAATTGAATATAAATTGGATTGTATTTGCCAAAGATTTTGCCTTTTTAATTATTTTTTTTTCCACGAACCACTTTTATTTTAAAAGTTGTCAACAAAAATCGCTTGAAAATACTGTAATCTAAACTTCCAACGTCGTGTACTTATTTAGCTTGGAGCTGTATGCGAAATAAAAGAAATTATTATTTTCTAGAACCTTTTAAAAAAGTTTGTCCCTCTTATGTCATTAGATTCGAGGAAACTCATTGAAAGTTGAGGAACTCTAACAAAATAATCCTGACAATGTGTATAATTTTAAAACCTACAAATAGAAGAAATTAAAGAGATCTATCAATTTGAATTATAATTAATATTGGGGACCTCGGCCCCAACTGAAGTGGATATTATTAGATTTACATCCATCGATAATTGACAATGGATTTTGAAGGGTAGGGCTACCAAGCTTGGCCTAGAATCATCTTTTCCTCCTAGAGGCCGATACAAATGAACCAAACACTGGCACAGGTATTTACTCTCACCGGCCGTCGGAAACACAATCTAACGCTCAACACAATGTTCTCGTGTAACGAGCAAAACTGTTTTACGCCACACGCAGGTGGAAGACGTTTATTTATATGTACAAACTAAAAATGTATATTAAACACCCAAGTCCCACCTCATAGCCGCAGTGGAAAATCCTAATTTAAAAAATAATAATAATAATAATAATTTGTCGCTTACATAAAGCGATATACGAATTTAGCCAACGTGGATCTCCGGATCCAGACCTTTCCCAGAACCAGAAATGCTTTTCTTCCACTCTACACAATCTCAGGAACACGGGTATCAAAAAGAAATTCAGCTATTTCACACTATTAGTGCCCAGCGTGATTGTTCCGGGTTCAGGTTAGGTTTAATGATACGTTTTGTTCGGGTTTAGGGATAGATTTAGGGTTCAGGTTAGGTTTAGGGATAGATTTAGGGTTCAGGTTAGGTTTAGGGATAGATTTAGGGTTCATGTTAGGTCTAGGGACACATTTATGAAATTTTCTCATTATTATTGAACGTTTTATTCTCAATTTTACGGGTCGGGGCAACCAAGATGGCGACCGTGTGAGACATCGTGGAACCAATACTGGAAAATTACCAAAATTTCTAATAGCCTTCATAATTACCGACATATTAACACTTATTGTCCAAGTACCCTGTTTCTCTAGTCGAGGCTCTTGCGGGTATTTCTGGTAACGTCGTCTAGGGTAAACTATTACACTGTCATCCGATGCTCTAAGAACACGGCACACCGGATACTGCAACAGCAAAACTTCATGAAATACAACGGTTCATCTTTATTCTGTGAATCCATTACACAGATTCACTTGGTTGCAAAATAACCTCAGGAGAAAACATATATATGTGTGTGTGTGTGTGTTTGTGATATATGATTATAATCATATAAGCGTAGAGAGTAATGGAAATAATTTTGCACATTCAGAAATTCACTTATCTTCCAAGAAATACTGACTGCTTACCCCCCCCCCCCCCTTTTTCAGATAAATAATTCCCTTCAACAAACTTTGTGCTTTTCAAAGCTTTAATACGCCTCCAATTTCATGATTAACATCGTCATGGTCTGACGTGTCACTTAGAAACGTATCTCCGATGTCAAGCCTGCCGCAACAAATCTAATGAAATGTGATGTGATGACTGTCTGTCGATGAGATGGAACCTGCTGTGTCAAAGCAACTTTGTAACGAGCTCCGGTTTCCCTTAATTAAGCCATATAACTTTGGTAACTGTTCTTATAACTCTTGGTCATAATATTATGCCTGACACGGTGTGCTTTAGAAGTAATATATATATATATATTTATATATATATATATATATATATATATATATATATATATATATATTAATGATCATTTTCATTTGATAGAATCTGATGTTCAAATTAATTCTACTATTTCCCCAAGTCTTGTGCGTCATTTTACAAAATCAACAAGCAAGCAAAAAGATTCACCAAGGCTTTCATGCTGGCATTTGAATGGAGTCGGATAGTTTTTCAAGCTCACGAATAATATCTTGTTGATGTGACATAATGATTATAAATTAAACCAACCCTAAAAACATAGATTTTGGTTTTTTAAAAAATCCTTTATAAAACGCAATATCGCTTTTGGACAGCATATTTATTTCACCAACTATTTCAGAAAGAAAAAAAAGTTTTAATTTTTTTTTTAAAGATTCTGATTTAGCGCAGTTATTGAAAATGTACCTCCATGTTTTCCTTGAAAAACAAGAAAACTGATTTTGCGGGGTTGGGGGGTTTGGCTGAACATTTTTAAAAATGTGTTGTTATCGACAAAGAGTCTATGTGGTCCAAGTTTCAGCTTGATAGCGGGGTGGGTAGTTGGTCAAAAGCGAAGTTAATATAAATGATTTAATAATAAGAAGAAGAACTGGAATCAAGTTGGCAAAACTGTCTCGCGTGTAGCTGCATTCAATTAATCGTGAGGCTCTCGTGATTGTGTGTGTGTGTGTGGATGTGTAGAGACTTTCGAACTCGAAGTAAATAAAACGTTTTCGTTACATCGGACATTTAAAAAAAACTCATCCGTAGCCTCACGAAAATGCCTATATCTTAAGACGGATCGAATGGGGTCTATATCTTAAGACAGGTCGAATGGGGTCTATATCTTTAGACAGGTCAACTGGGCTCTATATCTTAAGACAGGTCTAATGGGTTAATCCAACCAGATTAATGGAACGTCAGGCCTATGAAATAAAATAAGCCAACTTGTTACATTCGAGCGTTTTAAAAAAAATGTTTATTTTGTCGTTATAATTTGCAGCAAATGTCGGCTGCGGGGCTTTCACATTCATAACATCTATACTGAGCTCACTGAAGTGGTTAAAGGTTCATTGAAGAAAAAACAAAGCATTCTCAGAACGGGTAAGCCACCGAACTTTATATCAAACGAAATACAGTTCAGTCAAAACATCTGGCTATGATCTACTCATACAATATCGGTTTAAATGAGTGAAACGACCGACTTTAATCTCAGTCTTGATTTATTTGAGTCCACATAATATAAAAGGGCAGCAAAAATGTGGCCACGACTCCACTCAAACAAAAATGTGGCCATGACTCCAATCAAACAGCAACAAAAATTTCTTGGTGGATCAAATGCTTTAGCATTTCCTCCCCCCTCACACCTTTTTAAAAAAAAAAAAATCTACTTAAGCGAGGTGACTTAATGACCGGGCCAAAAGTACGTACGATTCGGTCAGCTCTAATGTCATTGGATAAGAGGACTTTTCAATGTGCACTTTAGACTACGCTCTATAAGTCACTATGTATTAAGCAGTTTATATGATTTTTAGAGTATTCGGCGCTTGGTGAAAATATTAATCGTGTTGACACTTTGACTCGCAGAGTCTGTGCTTGGGAAAATTACTTTTATTATTAGTTGTCTTATATAGCGCGGTACCCCAGCCTAGGGCTAGGCTCACCGTGCTGTACATAAAAATGTTAGCAAAAGAGACATAATCGTGACAATAACATAAAATACATTGATGTAATAAAGAACAGCTGAATTGCATATTCAACCCATCCACACCAGAACTTTTACATGTCAAACCATGGACGGCGGCTAGCAGCATCGTTTATCGGTCAGATGTGGGGAATCAGTCGGGGTAGTAGAGTTTATAGAGATGTGTTTTGAGTGCAGTTTTGAAAGCTTGTATGGCTGGTATATTGCGGATGTGTAGTGGCAGAGAATTCCATTGTTTGGGGGCGCAGAAAGAGAAAGATCGTTCACCATATGGTTTAGTACGTGTCTTAGCAACGGACAGAATACGCGTGTCCGCGGAGGAGCGAAGCTGTCGAAGGGGTGAATAGACAGAAAGAAGGTCGGTTAGATAGGCAGAGCATAAATCTGAGAAAAAGTTGTGACAGAGAACAGACAGTTTGTAATCAATGCGTGCCTTTATAGGAAGCCAATGAAGTGAGTGGAGTAGTGGAGTGACATGATCACTTTTTTTTTTGCCTTTAGAACTAGCCTAGCAGCTGAATTTTGAACCTTTTATAGTATTTCTATGAAGTGTTTTGGTGAACCTGACAGAAGAGAGTAGTGTTCATTTCAAAGAAGATATTTTTTCCCCTTTGGGGCTTTAATTTTAATTGGCGATAATTTGGGCTTTATACATGATTCAACGTGGTTAAATAGAGTCAATTCTTTGAACAGAAACGACCCTTTGTTTTTTAAAAATCAGTTTATTTTTTTGTGGGGGGTGGGGGGGGGGGTGGGGGGGATTTATTTGCCTTGAAATATTCATTTCACAGCCAAGATTCCTGCTGGATTTTTTCTACCTCATATATAACAATTTCGTCTCATCAAATGCCTTTCTCAGTGGCACATCCTTAAGTTTTGTTTCCTGCATCCAAAAATAGACGCCGTGCTAGGGCAGTGGTTCTCAACCTTTCCAATGCCGCGACCCTTTAACACAGTTCTTTATGTTGTGGCGACCCCCCAACCAGAAAATTATTTTCTTTAGTACTTCATACTTGTACAGTATGTGTGTTTTCTATGGTCTTAGGTGACCCCGTGGGAAAGGATAATTCGATCCCCAAAAGTGTCGCCACCCACAGTTTGAGGGTCGCTGTGCTAGCGCTTTCCCAAGGTCCTTTGGTTGGTTGGTTGTTTTTTTTAAGACTTTTAGCTGAAGCTCGATATTTGTACCATCTTATGGAAAAAAAATCTCTTTTTTATTTTTAGTGCCTTTGGGTATAAAGGTGTCTGTACTTTTAAGTTCAAAGTCATATTCTCCAGAAGTGTTCTTACTTGTAGTTTTAAGACTTCGAAGAAGTGGTTCTCAACTCTTTTTTTTTTCGATTGTCGACCCCTTGTTGATTCCTGGTTTTTCTTCCATGTCGTTTAATGTCCGATTCTAACAAGTCCTCGGCGAAAAGGCGAATCGTTATAAACAGTTATTATTTAAGAGCTAGAACAATTTAATAGTTCGCCATTAGATTATCGACTTCCTATTGAATTAAATGAGGTGACTATTCTTACCCGGGTACCAGAAGTGAGAGTTTGAGATTAAAAAAAAAACTATTTAAAATATTGTTGTTTGGTTTGCAAGACAAAATGAGGTATCAAATGAAAGATTATCTAATGGACTATATGTTTTTAAACTTAATTCTTCATTTTAACTCAAATGAACTACCACAAATGACATCCGAATAGCATTTTGTCAAAATGGACCTGGACACCGCAGCGCCGCCATTCGCACCCGTGTCCCATTAGACTCGGTGTTATTCGGATGTCATTTGTGGTTGTTTATTTTAGTTAAACTGAAGAAGTAAGTTTACAAACGTATAGTCCATTCAATTATCTTTCATTTGATACCAAATTTTGTCTTACAAACCCAACAATAATATTTTAAATAGTTTTTTTAATCCCAACCTCTCTATTCTGGTACCCGGGTGCGAATAGTCGGAGCCTTAATTTATTCAAATATTCCTAAATTTGGTGCGTCTATGGTCGAAATATTACAGTAGGTTTTTATATGTTTTATTAGTTTCGGATCCCAGGCGACGCCTGTGCATAGTTATTATTCATAATCTTTGCCTTTGATTGGAGATGCACGGGGGAGGTCATTTGATTGTCTCGTCCATACAAACTCGTCCGTGTCAGACTCGTGGCAGTTAGAATGCCAATTTAACGTTGATCCACGCAGCAACAACAAAGATTGCGCGACGCCATGGTGGCCATGACCTTGCTAGAGCTTGCATGCGTTAATGAGGCTGATCAATGAATAATCAAATGCTTAATTTGATCCGTAAGCCTGCTTCATTGGAGCCCTTTAACCAGCGAACTGGCTCGTCTCAAGTTAACTGGAAAATCTCTTTAACAAAATACATTTCCTCTTCTTTCATTTTTTTTAAAAGAATCTTCTCTGGCTAACAGGAAACTATTCATTTTGCATAAAATTAACTCCAATGATCTCTGCCCTTCATAGCTGGTGTCTATATTTAAACAGCAAAAGCAAATTAGCCGCGTGCAAACTGCCTTGAGGTTGTTAAAGCTCTCTGGAATGGATATAAGGCCGTGCGATGTTTGTAAAAGCAATGAACAGTGGCTAACAGACCAAATGCAATTACAGTTTCGAGAGACGTACATTTATTTCAAAGACGAATCGCCCATGCAGATTGCGAGATTCCTGAACAATTGATTTCTCCCGGGTTCAAAAGGGTGTAGAGAGATGTGCGACGCGAGTCTAATGAAATAATCGGTGTAGCTGGTTAGGCTCAAGTAATGGTTGTATCGTGAGATACATCAGGATAGATGACAATGAAAAATGTCTTTTAAGATTCCCACATGGTTACACAACCACTGCACAGACACAGGCTTTTTCAGTTTTTACCGATTCTGAGATGTCCTACGGCTTTGAGTAGCCATGCAGCGATGGGGATGACAGACGGTGCTACACCTTTGAGTAGCCTTAGAGCGATAAGCATGACACAGACGGTCACACAGCTTTGAGCAGCCATGCAGTGATGGGCACGACATTGCGGTGCTGCAGCAATTACCTCAGTGGTTCTCAACCTTCCTACGGCCGCGACCCTTTAATACAGTTCACCGTTTTGTGGCGACCCCAAGCAAAAAATTATTTTCGGTTATACTTCATAACTATAGTGCATATGTGTTTTCAGATGATCTTAAGCGACCCCTGGGAAAGGGTCGTGCGACCCCCATAGGGGTCGCGACCCACAGGTTGAGAACCGCTGAATTACCTTATAACAAACTGGGCGTTTCGCATCCATTCGCTGCAGTGTGATACCAAGCGTCTTGCCAACGTAGAATATAATTTGAAAGTGGTGGTCTCTGAGTTTAAAAAAAAAAATGAGAACCACTGTTGTTTAAGATTAAGATTCTTTCTACCGATACAAATAAGTGGAAACTGATTTTGTTCATGACGTTGCACATATTCATTTTCAGCATATGGATTAACATAATGCTTTAGGTAAAATTTGTAAACTATAACAGTTCAAACGCATGAGGCATTTAAAGCATGTCTCAAGAACACAAAATCGTCCATAACGCATGATAAAAGCGCCAAACAACAAACAGGACAAAATTGACTCTAAGAGTGATCATAACAGCCGGTGGGGGGGGGGGGCGCTGGTCAATTCTGACTTTCCATAAATTGTTCTTTATTCCATCTGTGTGCTCAAACTGTTGCAAGTAACACTACTTGATGTGTCTGTCTTTCTTATTTTCTTTTTTACTCTATACCCAAAGATTGTTTGCTGATCAGAGGGGGGATTATGCAAAGCCGTTTTTCCCTTTTGGTAAAATACAATACGCAGTTATTGGCTTCACCGGCTTTCAAGGGTTAAGAAAAGCATTCTGGTTTCTTTGTTGTGTTGTTGTTATTTTGACTTTTGTACCACATTGTCTATGCTCCTCTATGAGTTTTTACCTTTTAAATAGTCCAGCTATACATTATTTCGATTCAATTCAAAGACGTATCAAGAGTTCGAGTCGCCCGGACAGCGGGGCTAAAATGTCCCCAGCCTCATTTCCACGAAAAAAACGTTGCAGCTGACCGGAAACGCTGTCCTTCCATCTAAAGAATCAAGTGCCCCCACCCCCCCCCCTTTTACGCCACTAAAAAGTGATAAAAGATTACCAGATCTCTAATATTGCTTCATATACTATTTACGAACTTTATAATGGTAGATAATTAGATGTTTTCTAAAACTTTTGTATTTATTTTTTTTGTTACCGCGAATGCATTACTTTCCATTAATGAGTCAGTAGTTATGAATGTGGTGTTGCTAAGCCACTTGGTCTAGCAAACGTAACGAATATTCAAGGGTTGGGGGGGGGGTATCTTAGGTCCTTCCAAAAACAAATTTATGAGTTACTTGTTTGTTGTTGTTGTTTTTTGCCTCGGTACGACCTTGAATTTTTGGTTAACAAATGAAATAAATAAAAATTAATGTGCCAAGTCCTCCCCCGTCCCCTTTCGGACACCTATCCCCAAATGCCCTGGGCCTCGGCCCCTGCCCTCAAACGCCCTGGGCTACGGCCAGCTCTGCCCATATGTAAATCAATCACGACAGTTGGGTACCAGATGGTTAAGCATCTTAGCCTGAGTTAACCTTTTCATCTCACTTGCAGCCTGATTCAACCTTTTCATTACCCGTCCGTCGTAAAACTACACTTACGCGTGCTCGCCAGTGACAAAAGACTTTTCAGGTGAGAATCGAAATTAAGTTTGTTTTTAGTAAGAAGAATGGGCTCATTGAGTGCTAAATGATTCCTGTGGTGCGTAAGCGGCAGCGTCCCCGAGGAGACTTGGGGGCGTCCACATGGGGTTTTGCCTCTTCGTGGCGTGGCAGACTAGTAGGGGGACTTGTCCACCCGAAGCTAAAAAACCCCGGCCAAACGCATGACTCCCAACGCAACGGGAGCTGCCACTAACATGATTAATAGTTGCTGTTAATGGATATGAGGCTTGGGTGGCCATCAAAACCCATGCCGATGATTTTAGCTACGCGGCCGTGAGAAAGCCGCCCCTAGGCAACCGTTTCGTCCCGCCACTACAAACGTCCCGACCGAAAGACTCCCTGGGCGGTGGGGAATGGCAACGCAACACCAACCCCCCGGAGTGGAAGTAAAGCCGTCCTGACCCACAGAGAGTGGACTGCGAACGCTTTAAACGCAGCGTCCTCGGTCGACCGGGCCTCCCCTAGGTCAAGGGGGAAGTTCCCGGCGCCCTTCCGCACGGGCTGGCGTCGGGTTAAGTCCTTCAGTGCGCTGGGTTGTGTGGGGGGCGCCGGGGGGCATTAAGAGCTCACGCTCGACGGCCCACCGACTCCATCTCTTATGCGACATTTTCAGTGCTAAATGATTCAGATGGTATCAAGGAGCGTTTAAACTTGATCGAAATTTGATCGAAAGAAATTTCGTCGACGGAAAATTGATCGACAGAAATTTGATCGAATGGAAATTTTGGTCGAATCTTTTTTTCAGTTCACACGTTAAAATTTTCGTCAAATTTCTTTTTGAACGCACTATATTATATAGTAAAACAAAATAATGCGTTCAAAAAGACATTTGACGCAAAATTTTATTGTGTAAACTAAAAAAAAGATTCGACCAAATTTCCGTTCGATCAAATTTCCGTCGATCAATTTTCGGTCGACGAAATTTCTTTCGATCAAATTTCCGGATACTCTTTATTTTTTAAGTTATGTTTCATTTTTTATAAAATGCTTTTGGTAGGATTGTCTGGAATGTGTCTTTCGTTCTGGTAAAAAATATAACCTAAGAAGTGAACACGTTTTAATGTGACAACCATACGATTTAGAGAAGAAATGACACAGATAGACGTTATGTAAATAAGAGAGAGAGAGAGAGAGAGAGACAGAGAGAGAGACAGAGAGAGAGACAGAGAGAGAGAGAGAGAGAAATATATATATAGAGAGAGACAGCTAGAGACAGAGAAGCGAAAACATACAAGTTGATAAATAGACGAGAGATATGCAAATAGAGAACTTGACGGAGGAGGAGAGGTATACAAGTAGAGAACTAGATAAAGGAGGAGAGGTGTACAAGTAGTGAACTAGACAAAGGAGGAGAGGTATACAAGTAGAGAACTAGATAAAGGAGGAGAGGAATACAATTAGAGAACTAGACAAAGGAGGAGAGTTGTACAAGTAGAGAACTGGACAAAGGAGGAGATGTGTACAAGTAGAGAACTAGACAAAAGAGGAGAGGTGTACAAGTAGAGAACTATACAAAGGAGGAGAGTTGTACAAGTAGAGAACTAGACAAAGGAGGAGAGTTGTACAATTAGTAGAGAACTAGACAAAGGAGGAGAGGTGTACAAGTAAAGAACTAGACAAAGGAGGAGAGGTATACAAGTAGTGAACTAGACAAAGGAGGAGAGGTATACAAGTAGTGAACTAGACAAAGGAGGAGAGGTATACAAGTAGAGAACTAGATAAAGGAGGAGAGGTATACAATTAGAGAACTAGACAAGGGGGAAGAGGTATACAATTAGAGAACTAGACAAAGGAGGATAGGTATACCAGTAGTGAACTAGACAAAGGAGGAGAGGTATACCAGTAGTGAACTAGACAAAGGAGGATAGGTATACCAGTAGTGAACTAGACAAAGGAGGAGTGGTGTACAATAAGAGAACTAAAGACCAAAGAGATATATATATGAAGAGAGTTAGAATAAAACATAGCAATGAAGTGTAAGAGTCGTTGATTGAGAAAAAGACTGATGGAGGAGTTGGCTTAGACAGTTTTGCTTAAACAGAAAATAGCGCCTTTTGTTTGGATTTTAAGAGAAAATGGCGCCTTTGGTAGATATTAGTACGAGAGAGGAAGTGCAGACAAGGACTGGCCAGTCAGAGAGAGTCACACTTGTGGTTCTTCGAGGAATAATCTAATATCCTTGAGGGTTTGGAAGCGGTCCTCTGACTAAATACACCAAGTCGCCCAAACGTGCTCAGGGGGTGTGAAGGGCGTATTAACGACCTTAGCTGGTCCCTTCCTGGCCCCGGGGAGGGACGAATGGTCACCCTTCAAGAAAGAATTGAGTTTGGACAGGACGATGGAGAGTGGGGTGGATGGGAGTCCTTTACAGTACACGAGGATCCCCGCAGGCATTCGTCTGTTCACCGGATCGTCTAGTGAGACTCTTGGGTTTACAACTTAATGCTAATAGTGATGTATAGCACGAATTAAAGGAGTGTAAGGCGTCTTAGTGAACCACTCTATATATAGAGAGATACAGCATATAACAAAATGAACGCTTCAATGTTTCCCATCGTCACACTTGTAAGGCCAGCCAGCACACATCTTGCCACACAATGATGATAGATTTGACTTTGCAATGATAGATTCGACTTTGCTATGATAGATTTGACTTTGCTATGATAGATTTGACTTTGCTATGATAGATTTGACTTTGCAATGATAGATTTGACTTTGCTATGATAGATTTTACTTTGCTATGATAGATTTGACTTTGCTATGATAGATTTGACTTTGCAATGATAGATTTGACTTTGCTATGATAGATTTGACTTTGCTATGATAGATTTGACTTTGCAATGATAGATTTGACTTTGCAATGATAGATTTGACTTTGCTATGATAGATTTGACTTTGCTATGATAGATTTGACTTTGCTATGATAGATTTGATTTTGCTTAGACGTTTGTCCACTGAAAATTGAAACTAGCCACCGATTATTCTAAAAACCGAAAATCGGAAATGCACATCAATGCACACATGCGCTTAACAGAACTGTTGAAGCTTCACGTGTTTCTCGCAAAGTTACTGATATTTCTTAATGTCCGTTTTGTTAAAACCGGAGAGCTTTTTTTTTCAATCGGCCTATTCAACTCACCAACCCACGAAAACTGACAGCATCATCCAGTCATTTTACAGAAAACATTCTGATGTACTCTTCAGAGAGATATCGTTTTGCCGGCATCTAACGTCTTTAACTAATCTTCCCCATGATGCTGCACGTTGAGAAAACAAAATATTTATTCTGTCTTTATGATTTATGATGTCCGTGTGTTGTGTAACTTGTACTCTATCATCCAAAAATTGTCATCGTGGTAAAAGGAACCCAAAAATTTAAGAGAATTTAGTAATTGTTTAAACCCTCTACTGTGGTATCCAAGAGGGCGACAATAGGGCATTGCAGCAAAGTCTTTATTATTTTATTTTGTTTACTTTTTACTGTGGTTTGCTCGCCGAAGAAGGCTTCTAGTCGACACGTTCGTTGTTTTGTTGCGTCCATTTTTTTTCTGCCATTCCTAGTTTCGCTCATTTCCTTTTAGCCAACCTGATTTGAGTCATCTCTCCCCCTTATGTTATACCGTGGCTGGGCTTCCTCTCATCAAAAGATAGGGAAAACATTTCTCTACATTTGTATCTCAATTTAGCAGCCATTTTGCCTTTTATCATTGGCATTTTAAGTCAAACAAGAAAATGCTTAAGATAATGATAATGCGGGTTGAATTTCCCGTTATGAGGTAAATAGGGTGAGTGGTGCAGGAAACAGTGGCTGCAAACAGATCACTTTGCCTCCGTGTATATATATATGTTTATCAAAGACCGTTAATAAATTAAGTGAACATTTAGTTGGCACGCGATGAGGTGGGGGGGGGGCTGAGTGGAGGGAAAGCCCATAACATTTAGGGTGGCCAAATTAAACATGTTTGAAAAGAAATCGATTGGCTGTGAGGTAAGAGAATGGCAAAAAAAGGCATATGTTGTGCTTTCATTTAGCTTACTGTCAACGATCGCTTGCAAGCAAAGACGTACGTGATTATCTAGCCGGAGCAGCCGTCAAAGCACGGAGGGCCTTATATATATATATATATATTTTTATTTATTTATTTTTTTTTGTTGGGCCGAATGTTAATTTTCTACAAGAATCTAGAGTTTAGTTTTAGGATTGAAGATAGGCCTCGTAAATTCTATCCCAGTTCATTTCGATAATAGGCGTAGAATACAGTCATTACGTTTGCAGTGGTTGTATTTTTTCTTTTACTGTTTGTCAAATGTACATTTTAGATATTAATTTTGAAGCTTTTATAGATAATCATTCACAATTGGTTCATTTTACGAAAATATTCATCCAGTTCAGGAGAAGCCTTACGGGCCTGATCAAACGTTTTAACAGGACCGTGGGATGTAGGGTAGGTATCCCTTGATCGAGAGCTTTCTTACTTTTTCAAGGAGACTCGCCGTCAGTAGTGTATCCTTGTGGAACCAGAGACCAGCAACCTATTTAATCATGTTTTAAGTCATATTCTTGCGTCTAAATTTCCTCTTTTTTTCCGGACCTATGACTGGGGATATCGTCCCCGGACATTTACTTCGGGAAACCCTGATTGTGGTTGCCCTAGTACAGGTGTAGGAAAACTTTTTGTGCGGAGGGTCACATTGACAAATGTAAAGCTATGGGGGGGGGGCATGTTTATTATGTCCAATTTTTATGTCGATAAACATTTCTCTATATTAAAATCAGTAATTTCGCATTTTAGCATTACATGGCAAAAGTCAAGGATTGTTAAAAAAAATAAGAAAATAAGAAAGACATTTGATGAGAAATGTTTAAAAAATCTTATCGGTGCATGAAATTCTGTAAAATTCCACAAAAAAACTTTAAAAAAAGATTTTTTTTTAAATTTCAAGAGCCGCATAATATCAGTTGCCGGGCCGCATGTGGCCCGCGGGCCGTAGTTTGCCCACCTCTGCCCTAGTATTTAAGATCTCGCCAAACGAAGACAATCTCACAATAACGATTAGAGGCTGACCATCTAAAGATAACTCCTGTCTACTTGTCCACTTCGTTAGCTGCAGTCACCAAATTTCGTTCTCTATATAACTGATTTAAATGCTTGAACATTGGTAAAAGCCTTGAGTTAGCTCTGGGTCTAAAACCTATTACCACTTGTTAGGTGTATGTGGAAATTAGTCGAAAAGAAAAATATTTTGACGAAAAATTGGTCGACGGACATCTGTTAAACAAATATTAATTCATATATTTTTTTGTAATGTTTTCAACAGCAGAGGAGTGCGAATGAGAATTTTTCTTTCCATTATTTCTTTCGAAAAAATTATGTTTGATCAAATTTCCGATCGGTCTCTAATGTAGATATTACTTTGATCGCATAATTAAAGGCCAGTGATGTGGAGATGCCGGAAAAGAAATGATATTCGGTGACATATACATTTTCTGCACATTCCAATGAGATGACCGAGCAGCGTCCTGTTTGCGGGCACAGAACTCGAACGACAAGGTTTGGTTTCAATTAGACGGTAAAATTATTAGCTTACAAATGACAATTTCAGGATATCTTTACCGATTACAGTGCCATTCCCACTCACGGTCATGTCAGACTGCCCCGCGAAAGGATATGTACATAAATAGAGACACAACGCTCACAGTGCGCTAGAGAAACCAATTATAGAGTAGAAAATGAATACCAGTTTTACTCTTGTTAATTGCTTTAAATATTAATGAAGACTTTCAAGCATTCTCAAAGCTAAAATAGAAATGTTGTAAAATCAGTTATGTCCTTGGGGTGAAACATTATAACATTACAATAAATTGTAATTTAATACGCACATTAACGGTAAAGATGGTTGACACTCTGTGTACCATCATTACAGTAATAACATTTGTTAAAATAATTCAAAATATAGAATTTCTAAAGTGGGCGAATTTGAAAAGTTTCATTAAAATATAAGAAAATGTTTTTGTCTGATAGCTTTAAAACAGATCCGTCAACAATTTTACAAGAAGGAGTAGTTTTCGGATATTAAGTTAATTAATATTTTTCATTCATATTAAACTAGCAAACGTACCCACCTTTTTCAGGGTTATAATCGCAAAAATAAAGCCGAAAGCTTTATCAGAGTACAAATAAATTCAGGGTCACGTCACTTAAGTACAAGTTAAAAATGAAAAATTTAGTCGTATAAAAAGGCAAGATTTATTAATAACTTTTGACGACATAGAAAGTTCGGGCGCAATCTTTTCAGTAAATATTTCAGCTTTGCGCAGCCAAAGAACCATGATTTAAAGACAAGTACAGCGTCTTATAGAGGAGTCTTATATTTAAAAAAAAAAGCTATTCACCAATTAAAAAGCTAATGAATTTTATGAAATTTAAAAAAATAGGATCGCCAGCCGGAGCCCATTCCATCCGAGGCCATTTGAGCTATCCCTAAGATAGAAGCACATAAAAGTCATTTAGATAAATATTTAATTAAATTTTTTTAATTTATCCCATTTAATCGGAAGGAATTTACGAAGATATTGCAGTTTAAAATTTTACAACTGGGGGCCACTGACACCAAAAATGCTCAATCTTCAATATTTTACTGCATTGAGTATTTTAGGTTGGATAATGGAACAAAATTAATTTTCTTTTAAATTTTCCCTTTAAAATCGTTTTTAAAAAGCCAAAGATGGAGAGCTTTTTTAAAAATAAAATATAGGCCCCCATGCACAAAAATAATTAGAAAGTATTAGTTTTAAATCCATCGATATTTGAAAGGGATATTGAAGGTATGCTTTCCGAGTTTTTTCCTAGATTCAACAATTTACCTAGTGGTTTTTCCCATGTAAAACTTTGATGGTTATATAGAATAGCCATTGTATAACCTTCTACGTTCCTTTGGAACTTTCTAAAAACTTACAAAATATATTTAAATCTAGTTTCATAATTGCATCACGCAAAGACAATGTTTTCAGCGAATATTTTTTAAAATATAATACAAAATAAAACAATTAAAATTTCATCTAAATTCAATTCGCATCCTTTGGCGTCATAGAGTGCTCATTTAAACTTCTTCAGAGTATTCCGTAGCATTTTAAGAAATTTTGATTTATTTTCTATCGTAAGTGCATTTGAACTCGTCTTCGATGTAAGTCTTTTATTAAAAGTTGTTTTCAAAATATTTTTTTTCCCTTTTTTTTTTTAAACTTCAAATATCTTGTCACAAAATGTATCTTCTATGTCATCGGTAACTCAATACTAATACATATAGAACAAAATACTGTAACTCTAGACATTTTCATTTTAATTTAAAATAAATTCCCTGATTGAGGACCCGTTCTAGAAGATGACTTTTTAATTAGCTCTAAGAGAGGGGTTCCTATAAACTTCTACATATAAGTAGCAAAGTTTAAATGTATAGGTTGTCACATAGATATGTAGATAGATAGAAAGATATATAGAGGAAGATATTATAATTTGATGAGCGAGAGGAAGAGACAATGAAATTAACTGAGTCATACACGAATTAAAGAGCAAGAGAGGGACAGCGAGAGAGATAAAGGGTGAAAAGAGAAAGAGTTTTAATGAGTAAAAGGAGGAGTGGAAAAGAAACTGAAAGCATCACATAAAAGAAGACAGACAATGAAAGAGGCTGAGACAGGGTGAATATTTCGTAATATAGATTTTCAAGTGAATTTTTACAATGTTTAATCTAGATTTAGCCTTAAAACTGTTGTTATGAAGATGATGTGTTAAAGCACGCCTATCTCGCGTCACATGTGCATGACCTATCGTGAACTCTCGTGACCGCCTTTGAAGTGTGGCTAGAAAAATATCACTTTGTTGACATTTTAGCTACTATCGTCCGTTTCTGTTGAACATGATAGAATGATCTCGAGAATGCGGAAGCAGTAAGACTGCGTATTCCATTTCGAGAATGATCATCTGAAACTGGGTATAAAAGGGCTAGGATTAAATGACGGGGGAGATATTTTTCCTTTCCTTTACCACGAGATGTGCTGTGTCATTATTTAATACTTTGTTGTGTGTAGATTTTTCTATTTCCTCGTACAATTTTGTGCTCATTGTATTTTTATATACAGTACCGGTACCAGCAAATCTGTAAGTTTATAATTTCAATCATATTTCTCTTGCTGTTATTATTTAATTGAAGTTCACAAATTAAAAAGTTATTAATTGAAATTAGCTCTGGCCTTGATTGTCGTTTTATTTGTTATTATTTTAAAACTTTGGTATCGTCCTTTATTATGGACTGTTTCTAGAACGAGCCATCGACAAAAGATAAGAGATTAAATTATCCATTTATAACGTTCCGTAATACTGTAATTATGTAACTCATATAAGAAAAAAATTAATTTGGGCCCTAAACCCTGAAAGGGATATTTTTTAACAAATTCAACCACCTTCATCATTTCATTCTGAATTACGAAGTGCTATAACAATGTATCCAAAGTGTTAACATGATCCATTAATCCACTTCGAAACTAATGTGTTACAACAGACATATTTTCTCAAGAACACAGAAGATACTATTATCCCAGAAAGACACATTGATGAACATTTGAAATCTTACTAAGAGATCTAAATCAACATTTGTTTAAAGTCATGAAATTAATTAAAAATTATTATCTATATACTAATTAATAACGTGATGACGATTTATGTTTTTCCATAGGTCATTGTCGAGCACCGTCTTTAACCGAAACACTGCCATTTCATTATCTGATCTCAGTAAAATATACATACAGACATGAACTTATATTGTGTGGCATTAAAAAGCTAATGATAAATGTACAAGATGTACATAATTTAATTTTAAAATATGGAAATCAAGGATGGACTAAAGTTGTTCCGTGTTTAACAAATTGTGTCTTTGACACATTGCTATACTCATAAAATGCACCCACATATTCAGTGACCTAGTTTCACTAATTACTGATTTGGGGCAAAATTCACAAAAATGCCAGTCTCCTTTCCCCACACACATTTACTATAGAAAATTGGTAATAAAAACTAATAAAACACCCCCCCCCCCCCCCCGTAGGTAAATCCATAGGTTCCCCAAACTATGGGATAATTCTAATCTCATGTTCAGCCACACTGACACAACGCAATGAACTGTAGTTCTTTAAAGTGGCACAGCACATATTTCCGTATCAAAATACATCATTCTCCGTGTAACAATGACACTAACGCTACCAGGTGGCGCTGATTTCATTAAATAAAATTCACTGTATCCGCGCTAAATAAAATTCTTAAGCATACCGCAGGGGCGTATGGTGTGCAATCTTTGCTTTTATTTTCATGGAAATAATCACAATTTATATTATGGAGTAATAAATCTACGATATAAAATGGGATAGGAAAATGGAATGTTTATATCGTTCATGGGTGCGTGAAAAAAAATGTGCGGTTGGAAACCTGGAGCAGAAAGGTTGGGGGGGAGGGGGTGTCACTATTCGGGATTCTTAAAAATTGATTATACATTTTGTCATGGTAACTGTAGGTAGATGGGAAGTTCACTCCTTGTGGTCGCCACTGTTTGGCGGGCTGTAGCTATTATTTTAAAAAAAAACGTGATTGCTTTCTTAAACAGCTAATCTTTTGTTTTAAAAAAAATGACTTCAAATATTTCTTTGAAAGCCAGTGGATCCACGAACATAGAATAAAGTCTCATTTAAAATGCATTCACCGAACGCAGGCGCACCGAAAACCCGCTCCCTAGCAGATGGTTGAACGCGCACCGTTCTGAATAAAGGATTAATTTTTTCGTTACTTTTTTTCCCCCCTCTACAATTTTTAAGAGTTTAGCTACATCTTTTGAAATAAGGTGATTAACACCGGGTACCATCTACAGGTCAGGAGGACAGACCAGGTCAACTCAGGTTGCAATCCATTCTTCGATTTTCTTGTGATTAATCGACCCATTGACAAACCAGCAAACAAACAAAGAAACAAACTGACAAACAAACATGGTCACACTGAGCTTCATATAGGAAGCTAAATAAAAATACAAAAAAGTGTGTGTGTCGTTTGGGTTTTTCCTTTTTTTTGGTTTGGGGGGGGGGGGCGGGGCTGGGTGGATGTTAAAAGTGTGCGGAAATTTTAAATAGTATTTATCTAGATTAAAAAAATGAAAAATATTTTCAATTATTCCTAAAAGATGTGCAGTTTCCAAAACGAGAGAATTAAACGCGCCTGTTTACAATGTGGTAGTGCCATTGAGTGTGTGGTAGTGCCATTGAGTGTGTGGTAGTGCCATTGAGTGTGTGGTAGTACCATTGAGGGGCTGTAATAACACCGCACTTTTAACGTTTGTTTTCCTTGTTAACAAACTGAAGCCCTTTGTTTTTGTGCTCACGGATAATTTCAGTCAACTCTTAATGGTGCGGCTACCGAGACAAATAAACCCCCATAGTGGCAGAGTGAGAGAGAAAGGGAGAAGGGGGGGGAGAAAGAGTGATTGACAGTCAATGAGAGAGGGGGAATATGTCAGAGAGAGAGAGACTGTGATCGTTACAGAGAGGGGCAGATAAGAGACAATGTGAATGACTGGGATACATACACGTAGAGCAGTGGTTCTCAACCTTCCTAATGCCGCGAACCTGTAATAAAGTTCCTCATGTTGTGACGAACCCGGTCGCAAAATTATGTTCGTTGCTACTTCATAAATGTAGAGCATATGTGTTTTCAGACCCCTGGGAAAGGGTCATGCGACCCCCAAAGTGGTCGTGACCCACAGGTTGAGAACCGCTGACGTAGAGGGAGATATAGATAGATAAAGAGAGATATATTATGTTTTAATGAGTGAGAGGATGAGACAATGAAAGTGACTGAGTCATACACGGAGTAAAGAGCAAGAGAGACAGAGAGAGAGAGAGAGAGAGAGAGAGAGATAAAGGGTGAAAGAGAAAGAGAGAGTTTTAATGAGTAAAAGGAGGAGTGGAAAAGAAACTGAAAGCATTACATAAAAGAAGACAGACAATGAAAGAGGCTGAGACATATACAGAGCAAGAGGGAGAGAGAGAGAGAGACACACACACACAGAGATAGAGAGTATTGAGAGTCTAATTGGAACCACCTATGAACAGTTATGGCTTGTGTTTGTGGTTTTGTGTAATGGGGTTTCGAGCGAATGCGCGAGAATGCGGCGTGATATCAATTTAACTTAAACGCGTAGCCAAAAAAGTAGTGCGCTGTCGTAAGATCATTAAACTTCAGAATGAATTTTTTTCTAACACATCATTTTAACAGATCATTTAAACAGATAATTTAAACAGATCATTTGAACAGATCATTTAAACAGATCATTTAAACAGATCATTTGAACAGATTCTTTAAACAGATCATTTAAACAGATCATTTGAACAGATCATTTGAACAGATCAGAGATGGCAGTATTACGCAGACGACAAAACGATGTCGTTACTTTCAATACTTTATCGAAAGATGAATTGTAAACCGGAATCTCAAAGTAGGCCCGGACAAAAACTCACACAAAGACTTAACTACGAGAGAAGCTTGCATAACAATAGAGCAGATAGCTTTAGATTCTATTTACTCTCTCTCCCTTTTTTCTCTCTTTCTTTCTCCTTTCCTCGCTCTCTCCCTCTCTCTTTCCCTCTCTCTCTTTTCATTCTCTATCTCAACTCTTGTCCTCTACTCTCACTCCCTCGTCAATATGTCTAACTCGTGAGTGACTGGCTGTTTGTGAAATGTAGCTGCAATTTGGGTGAGTCGGTGTTTGTGAACTGCATGTGCGTGAGTTAGTTTGTGAGTGAGTAAGCGAGTGAGTGAGTGAATGTGTGAGTGAGTTAGTGAGTGAGTGAGTGGGTGGGTGAGTGGGTGGGTGAGTGAGTGACTGAGTGAATGACTGAGTGAATGACTGAGTGAGTGAGTGAGTGAATGTGTGAGTGAGTTAGTGAGTGAGTCAGTGAGTGAGTAAGTGGGGGTGTGTGAGTGGGTGAGTGAGTGAGTGATTGAGTGAGTGAGTAAGTGAGTGAGTGAGTGAGTGAGTGAGTGAGTGAGTGAGTGAGTGAGTCTTCGTGAACAAGAATTCATGCGGTTGGGTGTGTGCTAACTGTAATTAATCTGTGAGTGTGTGTTTGTAAATAATGGCATTAGCAACCCGGATTCCGCATAATAATACATTTGAAATATATTTTTTAACAGTTTATTTGTTCACATTTCTAACATCTTGAGAATCCCCCCAAAGTAATTTAGAGCCATGAATATTCTTCAACTTTAAGTGTCAGTTCACACGATCAAATTTCGAGCCAAACTGTTGTATGAACGCACTATTTTGTGCGTGGTGTATTTTTTTGGGGTGGATTTGATCAAATAGTAATTTGAAAGTTGTGACAAGGCTTCATACACGAATTGCATCAAATGCTTGAAGGAAAATTTGATCGTTTGAACCGACCCTTAAGTCAACAGAAGATGAACATCTATCATATGCTATTTTTTGTAGCAGGTGGGTTTAGACTTGTATCATAAATCTCATTACTGCTGAACAATGTAAAGAATCGTATATCGTTGTAAAGGTTAGTTAAATGCAATATGTTGTTGCCCACGTGATCACACATATACTCAAGGCACTAATGAGATTCGCCTTTTTAAAAATAAAATAATTGTTATCGTATGATTTATCACATAACAGTGAGAAACCCAACACCGGCAATGATAAATATATGTATATGCACGCGTATGCTACGGCATCGATTTAGCCTTTCGGTGACCTAGGACAGGGCAAAAATACGAAAGAAGAGATAATTTATTATACGAGAATGGGTTTTCGTATGAAAGCTGTTCCCGTTATTCCCTTGTGGTGGTTACTGCAATACTTCAGAGTATTGTCTCCACGAAAAGGGAAGTCCGGTCGACCGGAAAGTGTTTCGATAC
This sequence comes from Omphiscola glabra, assembly GCA_964017045.1. NCBI lineage: Eukaryota > Metazoa > Mollusca > Gastropoda > Lymnaeidae > Omphiscola > Omphiscola glabra. The sequence continues at coordinate 27,341,562 of OZ024794.1, read as the reverse complement.
GTGGGAATCACGCTAAAGTTCTCCAGCAGGGGCTGCATTCGTACTACAGACTCTACGGTGAGCATCGCTGAAACGAAGAATCGCGATACATCCATTCGACGATAATTTAAAGGATATCGATCCAATTTCGCACCCGATACAGGTTGTACAACACTTGACGGGGGACAGATATGCGAGCCATGGTGATGACGCCTTGCTGCCAGATAAAGGTTGTACAACACTTGACGAGGGCCAGATATGCGAGCCATGCCGATGACGTATTGAGCTACAGTCTCGATCCTTGGTATGCGAGGATTCTAATTTTGTTATAGCAATGTATAAGGTCACATTCACTCACTGGTCGATCAGAATTCCCAGTCCATTGACACCGTGCCCTACTAGAGTTGCGAAATCTCTTAACAATGGACAGCATACGTGTTTTACTTGGTTCCAACGTTAAAGATCTCTCTCGGAACTGTCCTGCGACCATTTCCAAACTCAGTCCCCTTCTAGACATTTTACGTATGGGTCTTTAAGAAATCGTGTAACATTTTAAGATTTATGTAGCACGAATTCAGTCTCTAATTAAGCAATCCCTGATAACAAAGTTTTCACACCGCGGATTTCTTTCACCAAATATTTAATGGGGAAAAAATGAAAATTTTAAGCTCCAATCGCACTTGCAATATGTTTTTTAAAGAATCTCAATTAGCGCAGTTATTTGAAATTGTATTTCATGAAATTAGTGGCATCATATCTCCTCCATCTTCCCATGGAAAAACATTAAAAACTGATTTTTTTGGAATTGGACTTGGCTGGTGGGGCCGAAAATTTGAAAGAATGTGTTGTCATCGGAAAAAGAGTCTATGTGCCAAGTTTCAGCTCGATAAGTTAACGGGAAGTGGGTCAATTAAACACCCGAAGATTTTGCCAGAATCACACAAAAACGAAGTTAATAAAAGGATTTAATAATAATAATAAATTAGATCAAGTAGGGCTTAAGAAAGCATGAAACAATTGTTATAGCCCAAAAGTAACACAAAAATGACTAAATGACTTCACTTATGGAACCGCGATCGAAGAAGCCCCCGCCCCCCCCCCCTCTCACTTCCAGATTTCATGACGTCATCGGGCGTACCCAGAATTAAAAATGTCATTTAACACACACAGACTCGTTGGTGGCTTATTTTTAGATTCTTAATTAATTTTTTTTTCTAACGAAAGGCAGGCACGACTACCGTGTCCTTAAAATCTTGCAGACAGCGTTCCGACATCTCTACACTACTCAACATAAGACCGCCATCATGAATCAGCCGAGTGTAATGAATGTTGGCATAAATGCATTTGCCGCCCTTGTTCTGAGGCGGAGACCTCTTGACGATTTCACTTCATTACGGTGCCCCCGGCCTCGTCTGACTCAAAGAGTAAATCACCTTCTTAGCTGCCAGTCTTTATTTATACTTCCTCGGCAAAGAGTGGCCCCAAGGGGGGTGGGGAGGAGGGTGAGGAAACGGCCACGCCAAAACTACTGGATTTCTACTCGTATGGTCTTCTCATAAAACTTATTAAATCAGATATCTTTCCCTTCGTTACGTTCTCCAAAACTCCTATAGGAAACACAAGGTTTTATTTTCAGGAAGCCAACTTTTAGTTCGTTGTACTCAAGAGCACATTAGAAACTACAAATACGCTATACTCTGTACGACCCGTTGATATGATTTTAAAGGGTGTAGGGTGGTTCATCTAAATTACTATAGTACAGTATAAGTGTGAAGTGCAGTTCGATTGAACGATCAGTTTTGTTTGAACAGTGTTACTATTCGAATGCCGTGAACTACTAACCCCGCATCGCTTCTTTTGAGAAAAACAGAATAACTGGATTAACATCTGTATCGCAAGACCTGTTGCAGCTACGCGGGTAACCCCCCGGCAGATATTTGTCCACCGAAGCTCACTGTTTGTTTACCAACAGCTGTCCGTTCAACGAAGTTGTCTGTCCACTCAAGCTCGCTGTCTTTCTACCAACAACTGTCCGCCCACTGCAGTCATCTGTCCACCCAAGCTTGCTGTCTGTCCACTGCAGTCGTCTGTCCACCCAAGCTCGCAGTCTGTCCACTGCAGTCGTCTATCCACCCAAGCTCGCTGTCTGTCCACTGCAGTCGTCAGTTCACCCAAGCTTGCTGTCTTTCCATGCTATCTTGCTTTTCCATTAATTAATAAATACAAGTGTGTTAACCTTTGAATGATGAATTCTTGAAGTTATGTCCCCTCTCCAAGCGTTTTTTGGGCACCACAAGTCCTCAAGAAATATTTTTTTTTAACAAATTTAAGTCCAGAAACAACTGAAAATTGAACAAGTGCTATGAATATGTTTTCTTTGCATAATATTGAACATACCAGCGGTCACGGTCAGTGAAAGATCAGAGGCGCCGGGCAGAAGGGGGCACCCATGTGGGTTTGTGCCTTGGGCATTACAATAGCTTAATCCGGCCCTGAGTGAGTGGTTGATAAACCGACTAACTGTGGGTTGATCCAGTCCCAAGCATCAATATTTCCGGAACGGCGATCCCATAATCTATAAACTTGTGTCTTAAAAATTTAGGTCACGTTTTTATCCACCTGACTCGTGTAAGGCTACTCAAATAGGGGCGTCGATTTGACGTATATTTTTTTACTATGTATTTTGCGCTCATGTTAAGCGATGCCAATAATTTCACTTTTAATCACAAATCCATTCTCAATGCTCAGATTTTATGTTTTCTTACTGGTCAATTCGGATTATTGACTCACCTGATTTTCGGCGTCCGGATTATCAATATCTTACTGTATATGTAGATATATTTTGTCAAATTAGAAATTGAATTCTTAGCGGCCGGAACCCTCGCCTAACCCTAAAAAAATGACTAAAGGGAAAAGACAACCAATATTTCCTTGTGTCATAAGAAGAATGATCTCTCCTGAATGAAACTAACACGCACACTATCAGTTTGTTGATTTACCATGGTATGTGTAACGCAAATGTTCATTGCGTGCACCGCCTTGCAGTAGGCTGTGTTCATATACGTAGACTTGCAAACATTTCCCCGAACGAAGGTTGCAGCAGACTCCTGCAAAATGAGACTTTTTTTATCGTGTATGCATGGGAAATGATTCGACCAGCATGTCAATAGATACTCGAGAGATATGGCGGGTCGTCCGATCCTGCTGTGGATACCATTGTCTATTCATGTGAAGGTTTCTTGCACGACAGAGCTTTCTCAAATCCTGAAGGAGTGGTTCGATCCCCATGCCCCTGTAGCGTTCTTGGGTGACGGAAAGAGCATTGCCTTCCTCATCATTAATAAAATATGGGCCTTGTATACCGTGTTCTGGATTAACACACTATATTCTGGCACTGTCGAGCGTTATTCGACCTGTATCCGGTATGAATATGCACGTATGTCCTTAAACAGACGGTGAGCAGACGCATAGATAATCCTCTTCAGTTTCAAATATGTTTGTCGTACACTTCTTAGGTGCGAACGTAGAATCTGATGCAATACACGTGCGTGATTCTCGATGGTCAAAACACTTACTTGCCAAACCAGTCTTACACTTCTGTCGAGACAGCACGCTTCCGGAACAGTGAAATGTCTTAACAACAGACGGCATAACTGTGTTACCAAGTGATGTCTTATGAAATGTCTCTGAATTGTTCTTACACCTTTTACAAACTCGGGCCACTTTCACAACCAGTTAAGCGCAGGAGCGAAAATAGTGCTCAAATATGAAAACAATTTCCTCTGTAGAAAGACCTATTACCAAACACGAGCTGACTGGAGCAGTGTGCATTTGAAGAGGGTACGTACGTGTTCAACATGCGGCAGTGCACATTTGAAGAGTGTACGTACGTGTTCAACATGCGGCAGTGCACATTTGAAGAGTGTACGTACGTGTTCAACATGCGGCAGTGCACATTTGAAGAGTGTACGTACGTGTTCAACATGCGGCAGTGCACATTTAAAGAGTGTACGTACGTGTTCAACATACGGCAGTGCACATTTGAAGAGTGTACGTACGTGTTCAACATGCGGCAGTGCACATTTGAAGAGTGTACGTACGTGTTCAACATGCGGCAGTGCACATTTGAAGAGTGTACGTACGTGTTCAACATGCGGCAGTGCACATTTGAAGAGTGTACGTACGTGTTCAACATGCTGCAGTTTCAGTATTGTAACGTTTATAAATATATAATGCAAATATATATATATAATATATATATATATATTGATACAATATAGGTAGATACAACAATTTACATAAAGCTTGCATTGTAACGTAAGCTTCTTGTATAGCTTTGGCTTGCATAAAGAAAAACAAATTGTGTGGCAATCTACACTCATTTGAAAATGTGTAGAAACTTTAAAAATATCTTTAAATATATCTATTCTGATGTCATTTGTAGTAGTTTATTTTAGTTAAAATGAAAAATTAAGTTTACAAACGTATAGTACATTCAATTATCTTTCATTTGATACCTCATTTGGTCTTACAAACACAAAAAAAAAATATTTTAAATCGTTTTTTAATCCCAACCTCTCAATTCTGGTACCCGTGTACCAATATGTGCAGCCTTAATATATATTGGGACCTTTTGAATATTGTACACAAAATTGTCTGAGATATTTTAGGATCTTACTTAACCTTCTGTAATTCAATAGTTTAGATTGCGTGATTAATTCATGTTCAGTTATTTGGTTATATTGATGAAGATCTAATCTAAAGCTGAAGCCAGAGCTTGGGAAAGAGTTCTTAGTTTTTGCTTTTTAATGAAAGTTCATGTCATTGTTGTGCACTGTAGACAGTTATCGAGAATCCCTATCTGGTAAAGACATATGGTCATTGTTATGCACTGTGGAAAGTGGTCGAGAATCCCTGTCTGGTAAAGACATATGGTCATTGTTATGAACTGTGGACAGTGATCGAGAATCCCTGTCTGGTAAAGCCATATGGTCATTATTATGCACTATGGACAGTGATCGAGAATCCCTGTCTGGTAAAGACATATCGTCAATGTTTGTGAAAGTGTTAATTTAACTGTGTTGTTAAGCAGCCTTAAACCAGACATTAAACAAGTGGCATCTAATCCTATCAGAATTCAGGAGGTCTTAATGGAGCGATGTAGAATTAAGTTAGTATTAATACGTGCCTAATCATATCATTACCTTGAAAGCCTGCAGTGTTAATGGATCAAGTTGATCAAGTTATGGCTGATTTAATTGAAGATTTTTTTTTTAAATTACGCTAATTAAGAGTTCAATTAGATGCTACACTATTATTGTGCTTTTACCTTCCTTACAGAAATGTGCTAACTTAAGTCCTGAATTTAAATAAAATAAGGATAACACACGAGTGCGGGGGCTGAAACAAAGTTAGAGAACCACTTCAACCAGTGGCGTAGCGAACTTAACTCACGCCCGGGGCACAATACCTTTTTAGCGCCCCCCCCCCCATTCGAAAACCAGACAATATTATAGTGAAATATACCATTTGGCGCCCCTTTGTGAGTAGTGCCCAGGGCATGATGCCCCCTTGCCCCCCTCACTACGCCACTTACTGCAATAGAGTATAAAAGCTTTTAAAATGCCTCACCATTGTTCTGTGGGATAGATCTCAGAGCAAACATTTCGAAAACAATTTTGTTTTAAAATTTAGTTAAATTAAATTATGCAAGCTCCCGTATATACAAAAATAGAGTACAGGCGATATTTGTCACATTGATTCAGTACGTTAAAGCCAAAACGTAAAACGATTTTTACCATCATTCCAGCCCAGGTTTCTTTACTAGAATAATGTATCCTCAAATTATAACCCTTCTGCCCCGATTTGTATTACCTCCGCTTCAAAGCTGAATAAATCATAATCAACACACACAAGTTCATGAACAACTTACTTCTTCATCATCCATATAAAGCTACGCACATCTAACATTGTCTTTCCTTTCTGGCGACGTGACGTCTTGAGGCTGACGTTATCCCCCACACATCCTGGCAAATAATCGATCTGAGATCTAAAATAGAAAGCCATCTTCTCTAAGATCGCTGTTAACTATATCAACATGAAGAAAGTCACTCAAAGGAATTTTTTTTTATTTGTTATGAAAAAAATAGGAGAACCTTAAGGAAATGTCAGTAGACGGATTCAAGAGCAAGAACAGAAACGAATCCAAGAGCAAGAACAGAAACGAATCCAAGAGCGAGAATAGAAACGAATACGAGAGCGAGAACAGAAAAGAATTCAAGAGCGAGAACAGAAACGAATCCGAGAACGAGAACAGAAACGAATTCAAGAGCGAGAACAGAAACGAATCCGAGAGCGAGAACAGAAACGAATCCGAGAGCAAGATCAGAAACGAACAAAAGAGCAAGGGCATAAATGAATCCAAGAGCAAGAACAGAAATGAATAAAAGAGCAAGAACAGAAACGAATAAAAGAGCAAGAACTGATTCTCCAAATAGAACTATTTCATAAATCTAGATTACAACAGTTACTGATCTCTTTGTTGTTGTTCGTCCTTGGCACTCGAAGATGACCAAGGCAATTTTCGACCCGAGTAATAGCCTTGAATAACAATGTGGTACAGACAATGAACAGACAGCACGAAGGCCAGAAGGTGTATTCGCTCACATGCCGCTTCATAACAGACAAAACACCTGGTGGAAATCTGGTCGCCAACATCAGAATCTGATAACCCAGATGATAACCGAGCACTGCGCTACTGACTTAAAATTCGACTATAGGTTAGACATCAACATAGACCCAACCTTTCGGCATTGCTCGCCGGCCCCGGACACACCAGCAATTCTGTTGACTGAGTGCTCTGCACAGGATTTTGTGGGAACGCCAGGGCCGTAGTAGAGTCCTACGTTACGACGAAATTATACGGCCCAGCCCAGGAGAAGGAGCTTGTTGCCGGGTCTTTAAGAGCCCATCATATTAGAATATGTTTGCTAGTGTTAGTAGCCTTGAATTGAGCTGTATTTTGTTCAAATTGAGGGAGAGTTGCTCGATTTGTCAGCCTCACTCTCACGGTGTTTACCTTTTGACCCAATGGCAAGATTAAGTCAAGATGGCTGGAATGAGATCAGGATGAGGTAGATGACCAGTTTTCAGATACGCGGCGGTTTCCTTTGCACTAGCCGCAATGTTATCTACGCTATTGTTTACACCCGCTGCCAGATGTCATACATTGGGGAGACAGGACGCCGACTCTCAGACCGGTGTACTGAACACCTCCGTATAATTCCACAAGATAAACAGTGTCCAGTCTCCAAACACTTCAATAGAGCCGACCACCAGGGCAAGGCGGACCTCTCAATATGTGCGATTGTGGCTAACACAAACACACTCAGCCGGGTGAATTTGGAGCACAAGCTTATTTTGACATATGGCACCTTGTCACCACATGGTATCAATGTCATGTCTCTATTCACTGTTTGAACCTAGTTCCGCCACTCCACGTCACGACTTATCGCAGTGGACTTACTTCTCCTCTTTTCTTTCCCTCTTCCCTATTTAACTTTTATCCCACATACTTTCTGTCACAAATCTTTTACTGTCCTCTTGGACACTACTTCTAAGCTAAGTGTTACATTATAAATTTTTTGATACATTTTTAATTTTAATCGTTTTTCTGTTTGTTCGCTGATGAAGGCTTCTTGCCGACACGTTCGTTGTTTTGTTGTGTTTATTTAATCAAGTTTAACCTTACTGTGTTTTACTAATTTCCTACATGACCAGCAGTTTGTTTTGTGTGTTTCACTGTGCTCTTTACACATTATATATCGCAGGAGTTGTAGGAATTTTCAAAGTATCACTGTCATAACGCCTACGGGACTACGGGACTACAGCCCCCTGTCTGATCTATTTAACAGCTTACATTGTCACAAGTTACGAGAAATTAAACGTTCCTATTTAAAGGCAAATAATTGTTGCTTACACTTAGAAAATATTCATCCATATGTTAACTGAAAAAAACTTCTTTAAAAGCTTCAAGAATTGTTAATATTTGTCCTGGACGTATAGCTAGAAATTCCCCCACCCCCACCCCTCTTCATTACCTGTTAAATGCTTGTGGATCTCTAGTCAAACACCAAATCGCATGAGATGAAACTTGAGCTTGGCCTGTAGGGCTGTAGAGTCAGAAATACATCATCAAACTTGAACGTTTCCAAGTTACCGGTTTCCGGCAATGATAAAAGACAGCGCGATACAGCGTCACTCGCTTGCAACTTCCGGTTGAGAAATGACATCTGAGATATTCTGATTGGTCAAACCGGAGTAATTGACGCAGTGTACACCCTCGGAGGAGTCTTGCTCAAGAAATTAAATCCATGTGTGCGTAACAGTTAGATCTTTGTTTCTCGGCATCACACTGTCGTGTCATTGCTGATAAGAGCTCTTATTGATCTTGTCTATGTTTCTTCAAAGGTTGCTTTTCACAAGATTAATGTTAAGTATACATTAATATGTGCACAAAATAAAGTGGAGTTACACTTAGCGATCAATAAAGTATGCATCAACTGAACATGGATCCAAAATTGAATGATGTCAAGAAAAACTTCAATTACGACATCTCATTTGCAAGAACGGTGCTTATGAAAAGATCTTGTTTTTTTAATGCTTCTAAAGAAAACCATTTCTTAAATAATATTCCCCCAGAGAAGATGGATGCATGAAATAAGTAAAGGTTTATCCAACACCGTTTAATACGAACATCTTCTCATGACCCGGTTGCCCCACCTCGCCCTCCGTACGATGTGATACCTGGAAAGAGCACGCCTAATGGGAGTAGATACGGCCAGCATGTCACGTGTATAGACGACAGGATTATTGTGAAGACTGTTTTTGAAAACAGTATTCAAATGTTCATTTCCTGAAATATCGTAGTACAATTGAATAAAAAAAAGAGAAAACCCGTGCCAATTACGTGTTTGGCGTATGCGGCAAAGAGATGGGGAAAAGTTAATTGGCCAAGGTGTGAGACAAAGTGATGGAGACAACGTTAATTGGCCAAGATGATGGGGAAAAGTGATTGAGACAACGTTAATTGGCCAAGGTGATGGGGAAAAAGTGATGGAGACAAAGTTAATTATAGAAGGTGATGGGGAAAACGTGATGGAGACAAAGTTAATTGGACAAGGTGATGGGGAAAAAGTGATGGAGACAAAGTTAATTGGACAAGGTGATTGGGACAAACTGATGGGGAGACTAAGTAAGTCAATGTGACTTTCTCCGGAGAATCACCCATTCCCGTAAAAACTGTATAATACACCAGAGCCAGATGTTTCTACCACCCCCCCCCCAAAAAAAAAAACATTCCAGTCTCACACATATGTCTCCCTCAAGTGTAGTCCAATCTGTCAGCCTCATCAAAATGTACATATTACAAAGATGTTCCTAAACGATTGGCGAACGAGCAATTGATGATTTTCAGTTTGAAAGATGTTTCTTGTACGCTTCGTAGACGCGAACGTAGCGACTTCTGTGATGAAGGGCGGGATTCTCATCATCGAAACGTTTACCATTTCGACCACACTTCCTCTTTCTTTGCCACAATACACTTGCGAAACGGCACAGTATCGTAACAATAGGCAAGCACAACTGTGTCATTAGGTGCCGTCTAGTCAAATCTCTTGCCGCGTTGTTCTGCCACATTTTCTCAAACATGTTCTCCCATGACAATCAATCACTACCTTACGAACGAGCGCAAGTAGTGCTCATATATGTTTAAAATATCTTCCTCCGTGGAGAGGCCTGCCCAACACAAATTCCTTGACATGCCATGTGGAGTACATTACTGTTACTTTTGGCGCGTGCTGTACATAAAAAAAAGTGCCGCAAGTAGTTAATGGCATCCTATTCACGTTTTTTTTTTTTTTGTCGTTTTCTGAAGAAAAAACCCTCAAAAGTCAATTTTTTAACAACGAAAACAAATTAAACGACTTAAAACTTTTATTTGCCGGGGGGGGGGTTAAAGGGCCCGGGGAGGGGGCGGAGGTCAATTTAAACTACAAGAACATTGAATAAATGTGAAGTACAATTAGATTATACTATTGTACCATCAGTTTTGTTAAAAGAGTGTCACCATCTGAAAGCTGTGAACTGCTGTAGCCCGACATCGTTTTCTACTTTTGTTCACAGCGTTGTACGAAAGCCCCCCTTGATTTCCTGACGCATCATTAAAACAATCCTCGAAGTCCCTGGCAAATCTGTCGGGAATCCATGGCAACGGAAGCGACGCGTTCAAAGCATTCGATGTCCAATTAAAAGAAAAAAAACAGAGGACGGCATTCTCTTACACGTTTACTGACTATCGTCAGGTGACCTCCCCTTGGCGAAATAAGGAAATGAGTTCCAATGATATGCTTTTAAAATGGAATTTATTTCTTTTATAATAATAATAAAATATATGTAGGAATGTATAATTAGAAACGTTCACCGGAATAAGCTACACAAATAATTTATTAATCTATTCTAAGGATTCTCCACCAATTCTTCAGTACTCGATGGAGTGAAATGGTGTTTTTGAAGTGGGACCCAAATACGTGAAGAGAGAGAGAGAGAGAGAGAGGCTGAAGCTCCTGCGCTATGCAGTGGCGTAGCTAGTGTTAGTGCCGTCTTGGGCGGGCTAATATTTTTGCAGCCTCCTTTCCACGAAAAGCTATGTAGTTGGCCAAATCTGCCACCCTGATATATGTTGATTTTTTAATAATTTTTAATTTCTTAAAACGAATTGCGCAAAGAGAGACTGTGCAGATGTATATATGAGCATTCAATGATGCCAAAGGAATCTAATTGAATGTATACAAAACTATATTTATTTATTTTTTTAAATTATTTTTTTTTTTGAAAATATTTTCTGCACAGACCCAGTTTTTCGGCGGTTTACCAGGTGAACGCTGCACGAGAAATCTTAAAATATCACGCGGGTAAACAAACAATACACAACAGCAAAAACGCTCCATCCACAAATCCACGAGATGGAAATTCGAGCAGAGAGAAAGTCTTTAATAACAAAAAAAGATAGTTTGTAGCGAAAAAAACAACTAATTAACCCACTTTCATGAATGCTTTAGACCATATTAACCCAGCCACTTTAAAAATAAATGATTTTTTTTTAACCCATAAATGACACCTACAATTTAAATACGACTGAGACGCAAGTTCTTGCACATGTCCTCGCTTTATTCTATCTCTGACAACATAGTTTTCAGCTTCAGCGGTTGAACCAACTTTGCTTGCAAGAGATACTTAGGTTTTCTAGTAAATTTTATGTTTTGTTAATTTACCATGATGGTCTTCTTCCTATGGGGTATTCTGAGCCCAAAAATGATCTAGAAGGATATGCATCTGAATACAACATTACGTCTTTATTCACTGGTTCATATCCCTCTAGATTTTAATAAATGCTAAAACCATTTTTTTTTTTTTTTTTTTTTTTTTTTTTTGAATTAATAGATTTTTGTGTACCAGGCTGGTTTGGGAATTAAATTCAGAGGGATTGTGGGTAAGCTCTTGATTTATAAGAATTCGATACTGTCAAGCTTATCAACAGCCACGCGTTGAACGTAGGTGGGACGTTCTGTGTGTCTCGTCAACAAATAAATATGTCCTCATTCCCAGCCAAATTTTACTATGACTGCTTTTTTTTAAAAAATAAACTTTCCTGTCACATCAAAATATACAATTTACTTGAGAAATTATTTATTTTGAGATACTATTTATAGGCACTGCACCTCACCGAGACTGAATAATCAGGAGATTAAATAGCTGATTCCTGTTAGCCTCATATCCTCCTACCCCCAAATTCTTAGAATTGTTTAGTTGCTTCGCTAGCGGAGATTTCCTGTTAGGCTGCTACCAAGCCAAGGTTTGTTTTTATTATCTCTTATCCTGCTGTCATTTATTTCTGTTAAAAGCTTTGAGCCGAAGCGTCCGCTGTTTAGTGTGGTCCTTCAAATGGTTCCGCTCCCACCAACTTACCGATGATTTATATTGTATATCATTTGTGTATAATTCTTAAATGTCAAAAAGTGTACGGAATAATGAGGAATATCAGATGCTCTCAAGCTGTGCCCCTGAGACATAACCTTTAAAAAATACTGACTTTTTAAACAAAAATTATATATCCAATAAATTATGTTTATCTGTACCGGTAGAGGAGCCGCGGGGTATGGTAGATTAGAAGAATCCACAACGTTAAAGATGTCTGCCTAGTGCAGTGGTTCTCACCCTTCCTAACGCGGCGACCCTTTAATACAGTTCCTCGTGTTGTGGCGACCCCCCAACCACAATATTATTTTCCTTGCTACTTCATAACTGTAAAGTATATCTTTTTTCCGATGGTCCTTTGCGACCACCCTGAAAGGGTATATCGACCCCCAAAGAGGGGCGACCCACAGACTGAGAACCGCTGGCCTAATGTCATCTTTTCATTTCAGCTTTATAGAATTTCGGAAAGTCGGGACTAAAAAAAAAATTAAAACAGATAAGTTTTGAGGTAAATCTTTCTCTCTCTCACTCTCTTTCTCTCTCTATCTCTCTCTTCCCCACTCAATCTTTCTCTCTCTCTCTCACTCACTCTCCCTCTCTTCCCCACTCAATCTTTCTCTCTCTTTCTCCCTCTCTCTCTCTTCCCCACTAAATCTTTCTCTCTCTCAATATATCTCTCTGTCTCGCACTCTCTCCTCCCTTTCTCCATTGTCTCTTTCTCTCCCTATCTTCCAATCTCCCTCTCTCCTTTTTCTCATTAGCTCTCTAACCTGATTTCAAAATACATTTCGATTTCGAAGATCATTTCTTGATCGTATCACCTATAATGCGCAACGAGTCAACATGACAAATATCTCTATCAGTGACTATGACATGCAGTGAGACCTTTCTCTAAATATCATTCTTTTGTGAGACAGAGCAAGATTCGTTCTTGATTGGAAAAGGCTTGTAGGAACCATTTGTGAGACAGGGCAAGATTCGTTCTTGATTGGAAAAGGCATGTAGGAACCATTTGTGAGTCAGAGCAAGATTCGTTCTTGATTGGAAAAGGCATGCAGGAACCATTTGTGAGAGAGCATACTGCTTCGTTTAAGGAATCGTTTAAGGAAGGTTATTATTACTATCATAATAGTATTTTTTAATTAATTTTTTACCCATTGTATTTCTATTTTTACTTAAGTGAGAGCTATTTTAACGTTAAGTGCAAACATGGGAAAAAAAACTCTTGTGTACGACTTTTTTTAGGTGGCTACAGTGATATGTTGGAGAGAAATAAAGCAAAGTTCAACGCAGTGTTTGTGAATCCCGGGCCTTGAATTTGACGTCCATTACTTACTTAGATAATAACACATAAAAATAACCCAATATTCACATAGCCTTTTTTGTATGTGGGGTGGGGAGAGAATTCAGCCCCCCCTCTCAACCCGTCAAATCAAAATAAAAGTAAATAATAATAAATAATTTTAAAAATTCCGATTGGGGTGTCCCCCCCTCCCCCTCCCCCCCTCCGTCGACCACACCTGTGTCGCTGTGACATAATCTTAAGTTCGAGGTTCGAGAGGTTCAGCAGGAGCCGGTGGATCTCGTCATTTGATGAGATTTCAACAAAGTTGTATTTATATTTTTTTTTTAATTAATTTTTTTTTTATTATTATTATTTTAAAACTTTTATTGTATGCGTAGCGCAACATCACGGGCCAAAATCCGGGGAAAAACTCAAAGGCGCTCTGGTATTCATAAATCGAAATGACCGTATAAGCTTGTTGTGACAGCTGTCGTTAAGCCCGCAGTTACCGGGTCCTAAATGACAACCTTTTTTTTTCTTCCTCATGCTACCGTAGACGGACATCAGCAGTACAACACGGATAACTAATAAATGAAGAGTGTGAAAAAAACGTGTTATTCATAAACAATGTTGACAAGTCTTAGTCGGCGGACGTTCAATTACTCTGAAACCTATAACAAGAATCGAGCGTTTTAAACTGTCGCGGGCATGTGAGGGGATTGGGAGGGGGGAGGGGGTTGGTGGGCAGTGGTTTGCAGAAATTATAAAATTTGTTATTTAGTGAGTTTTGTTGAGTTTTGTTGGATATGAATTGGATGGGGATGACGGAAAAATTCATTTCCATTTTATGGCTTGTCACTTCAAAGAATGTTTTTCATAGTATAAAGCATTATTCATGTACTCTTATTTATTTTATTTTATTTTTTTCGTAATGAAACATAATGCCACGGGGGAGTTAACTGGTGGTGAACAGCGCAAGCTGAATTTTTTAAATTTTTTTTATTTAAAACTAAAATTTTCGCATTTTGAGAAGGGAAGTGGTGGGGTATGAAATTAGTTTCTACTTGATTTTAGATTCAGCAATACAATAATGTACCCGCTGGTGAAAAGAAAAGGAAATTCTTTTAGATTAAAATATGCACTTGTTTACTTACCCAGTATTCGGCGTCAAATGGAACATTCTTTTCACGTTTTTATCAACAAGGATACAAGTTCTTGTCCCAAATCAATTAAATTCCCTCATTTATTTTCCGTGGAAATCAAAACACCATGTTGCAAAAGAAAAGAATCAGGCTCTCCTAGAAATGTGATTTCGTTTAGAGCGCTTTCGGGATATGTTGAGGCTAACATGATCTGCCCTCCTGGTCTAGGGGGGATACGTCCAATAAAAGTCGACTTTCACACCCGATCATTCAATTTGCCATAAACCGAAGCGTGTCGCCCGACACGAGAAACGGTTCGCACGCGGGCCGCCATGATACAATGTTTTTTCCCTCGCTTCATTCAACAGTTGGTCTGGTTGGCCCTGGGAGTGAGAGCTTGCCGTGACGTCATCGGGGGGGGGGGCGGTTGTTTGCGGCCTGACGGCACCGTGACCTCGGGCAGCCACGTACAAGCTTTAAATACGGGAAAGTGAACTTGAAGATCAGTGGCTCTCAAACTATTACGATTTTCTTTAGACTATTTTTTTAACTTTTTGGTTAAAAATCGTTTTTTTAACAACCGGTGTGCGGCTAGACTGCAGCAATGAATGCCAACTGTTACCTCCACGTCAACGCAGATTTGTGATAAAAAAAAAAGGTGACTAAAATCACAACAACGAAACTCACTGGGAAAAAAATGATACTTCATTTCACCCAGATAGCACTTAGAGGTTCCCCCCACCTCTCCCAGAATTCCCGAGGACGATTGGTTGAGGGGAGGGGATCGGTCTGGTGAGGGGCTCAGTGATAACTTCAAATGCATGCTTAAATGAAGTTTTGCAACATTCTACACTTAACCGGAGAGCAGCAGAAGAGATCGACAAATAATCTTCAGTTTTCCTTGAACTTGTCGAGTGGTTTTACAAATATTTTATTTTGTCTAGTCTTTATTTCAACGCTTACTTACCAGTGATAGAATTGGGCGCTGAATTAAAGTCTCAAGAGACCAAAATGCGCCTGCGAGTTGAGATGTCTAAGGCGAGGAGCTGGTAAAGCAAGAAGTTGGCCACATCTGGTAACAGGAAATATAACGAATGGTTGATGCAGTCTCTATCAGCCAGTATATGGGTCAACAACAAATCAATCTGTTTTGGACACCTGGTCAGAATGGCTGTCTACCAACCTTCTTTGAAGCGTACAATGGCAGGCAATGCGTACAATGGCAGACACTCCGTACAATGGTAGACACTCCGTACAATGGCAGACACTCCGTACAGTGGCATGCACTCCGGTTTCAGGGATTGGCCAAAATGCAATGTTTACATGAGTTGTACAATTGGTTTTCTGTTGGAGAACATTTTAATTTTAATAGGTACTTTTGCCATATGTTGTTTTTTACATGGCCCTAAATTTAGCAGACGTGTACGCCTATAAGATAAGATTATTTATTGATCCAAATAAATGGAAATGTTTTTATTGCATTGTATATATTAATTTGCAGCACATAAATAATTACACATATTGTTTAAACATATTTTAACTAAGAAAACATTTTATAAGTATACAAGTTTAAACACAAGATATATAAAGTAATTTTCTTGCATAGAAACCACCCGTAATTGAACTCCTTCGGTGACAATAAGGACTTAGTGATCATTTAGATTTGGTAATCGCTGGAGGAGCACACTGGTTAATTCGTACAGACTGGGGAACAAAATAATTGTATATCTTTTGGTAAAGGGTTATCTGAAAGTATAATTGATTTTTTTGAAAGAGGGCCAACTAGACTCACACAACTGCAGAGGCCAGGGCTACGACATTGGTTACAATATGAAAGGAAAAAATAAAGAAGTGCAAGCGCGGATTATGAATGAAAATCCACGCGCCCTCTGAATTTCATAGACTAAACTTAGTGGTTGGTGATCAGTGCAAAAACTTTCTTGGACTCCATTTCTCTCTTTTTTTACTTTCTTTTTTTTGGGGGGCATTCTCAGCGCATGTATGTTTTCTTTTCCTCCTCTCCTGGACGATGGAATGTATTGATTAAAAAATCCATGTCAACTGCCTCACTGTAAAAGCTTTATGAGAGGATAGATGGCAGTGCAGAATTGAATGTGTCAAAGCCATTATATATTAAACTACAGAATTCAAGAAGCTCTATATGAACTTTCAGAAATGTCTGCGTCTGGTCTTGCAGTACGACATGACGCAGAGACACTTGTATCACAAATAGAATATTATGTTTCTTTGTGATGATGAAATGTCTGGCATGTTATCTTAGGCTGGGTAAATATTGTCAGCAACGTAGGACGCCTTTGTGAACTAGCTACTGCAGTTTCGCTCATGGCTTGTATCACTGATTATTTAATTGGTCATCGTGAAAATGTATTTGGAAATGCACTTGAGTCAGCAAAACAAAAATAGCTACATAATTAGATGTAGAGCTTATTTTAGGAATAAAAGAAGGAGAAGAAGGAGGAGGCTGTTTGAAGACGAGTGCACTGACGAGGCTCCAAATGCAGTTAATCCAGACATTTTTGGTAAAATCTGGTGTTCAATGAAATACTGGACCGAGCTACGTGAATTCTCTATCTTGCAAAAAAATGGTTTTTCTGCTTATACGTATACAACGGGCGTCAAATATAAGCTTGCTCGTGGCGCCAGCCCCCGTTGGGCCGGCCCTGACTATAGCAATATCTTCAAGCCCAAGTAAGTTATACACCGGATATTGGTTTAGAGAGAGCTTTAAGAGCAATGAAATAGTGTGTTTAACTTTCTTCAGGAATCACATTTCATAGTGAGGAAAGACGTTCCCATTTTTGTGCTTGGATAACTATATCTTTAAATACGATGATACTATTCTCGTGAAAAGACAAATTTTATTAATTTGTGTTATACCAGCATCGGTAAATACAGCTCAAAGGCGTTGACACATTTCATAAGTCTACCCATGCCTGCAAACTCAATGAAGTTGGAAAGGGGAAAACAGTGGATAGGTTTTTAATTCAAAGTAAGGACATCGAGATTTTCACAAAGATACATTTTAGGTGCAAATAAAAACAAAATTAATTTCCCGAAAATACGGTTTACGGGCGTTAACAATGATATGTTAATTTGAGTATTTGTAAATATAAAATATTCTTTTCGACTTTACGCAAAATACAGCTCATGAAAATGTGCAGTAAATTTTAATCAGCTTAAAATAATCCTTTTTTTTTTAAACAAGACAGTTAAAGACAAAATTTGGTTAGGCAATTTTTCCTTAGGCATACAAATTCTGTGTTTTACAATTTTCCAAATAATATAGTTCAGGAGAGAGGAAAAAATTAAAAATGAAGATACCAATAATTCAACATCCTTTGATGCTACAGATTCTTAAATGTGTCCATATAATTTATTTTAATGTAAAGACTTGTTTTTAATAGTTTTTCCTTGCAGTTTAGGGACGTGTAAAAGGGTTGGATTGGTATGTGGTTTATGATTGGAAGGGATGAAAGACTTTGAATGGGTATGCTCGTATGTAGTTTTTGTATTGTTGCGTTTTCTATTTAAATGTGGTGAAATATTGATTGTTTTCATTTCTCTTTTAATACACCGCGCTTCGAACCTTTGGGGATGAAGCGTGATTTTTCAAATAAACTTTATTCTTCTTCTTCTTATTATTATTATATTATTTGGAAGACTAACATTTAACAAAATCCACTGACGCTAGAAACGTTCACATCTACACATAGAAACTTCTTTTTAAAAAAAAGTCTACCCTGATTTACTATTTACTACAAAAACATTTCCCTGTCTTGAAAAAGTTCCTTTTTAAGTTTTTTTTATTCTTTTAGGATACAATACATAAAACCCGATTCAGCTACATGCGTAGTAAATGGAATTTTATATGTTTACACTTCGCCATAGTTTGTCCAAAGTAGTGCAGTATGTCTTCCATTATAACTCCAGTAGCATCGGATCATATCATCTAGTTATGATAAAAATTATTATTATTAATTGTTAATATCGCCTGGGACAAACCTTTACTACATGCCGAGGGGGGGGGCGAACTCCCAAATTTGCTGACCCCTCCTCCTAAGACAAGACCCTTAATTAATGCTGTTACACAAGATTATTAAATTATTTTTTTAAAACTAAGATCTTTTCATAACCTCTTTTACTTAATTGTGGTATGCCCGATATTAATAACACCACAAATCGGCTCTTGATATTTCTTTACTTGTTTATAAAACGTTCCATCGTCTGACTAGAATGAGATTATTCCATCATCTGATTAGAATGAGATTATTTCATCATCTGATTAGAATGAGATTATTCCATCATCTGATTAGAATGAGATTATTCCATCAACTGACTAGAATGAGATTATTCCATCATCTGATTAGAATGAGATTATTCCATCGTCTGACTAGAATGAGATTATTCCATCATCTGACTAGAATGAGATTATTCCATCATCTGATTAGAATGAGATTATTCCATCATCTGATTAGAATGAGATTATTCCATCATCTAATTAGAATGAGATTATTCAATCGTCTGACTAGAATGAGATTATTCCATCATCTGACTAGAATGAGATTATTCCATCATCTGATTAGAATGAGATTATTCCATCATCTGATTAGAATGAGATTATTCCATCATCTGATTAGAATGAGATTATTCCATCATCTGATTAGAATGAGATTATTCCATCGTCTGACTAGAATGAGATTATTCCATCATCTGACTAGAATAAGATTATTCCATCATCTGATTAGAATGAGATTATTCCATCATCTGATTAGAATGAGATTATTCCATCATCTGATTAGAATGAGATTATTCCATCATCTGACTAGAATGAGATTATTCCATCATCTGACTAGAATGAGATTATTCCATCATCTGACTAGAATGAGATTATTCCATCATCTGACTAGTATGAGATTATTCCATCATCTGACTAGAATGAGATTATTCCATCATCTGACTAGAATGAGATTATTCCATCAGATCACTAGAATGAGATCATTCCATCAGATCACTAGAATGAGATTATTCCATCAGATCACTAGAATGAGATTATTCCATCAGATCACTAGAATGAGATTATTCCATCAGATCACTAGAATGAGATTATTCCATCAGATCCCTAGAATGAGATTATTCCATCATCTGATTAGAATGAGATTATTCCATCATCTGACTAGAATAAGATTATTCCATCATCTGATTAGAATGAGATTATTCCATCATCTGATTAGAATGAGATTATTCCATCATCTGATTAGAATGAGATTATTCCATCATCTGACTAGAATGAGATTATTCCATCATCTGACTAGAATGAGATTATTCCATCATCTGACTAGAATGAGATTATTCCATCATCTGACTAGAATGAGATTATTCCATCAGATCACTAGAATGAGATTATTCCATCATCTGATTAGAATGAGATTATTCCATCATCTGACTAGAATGAGATTATTCCATCAGATCACTAGAATGAGATTATTCCATCAGATCACTAGAATGAGATTATTCCATCAGATCACTAGAATGAGATTATGCCATCAGATCACTAGAATGAGATTATTCCATCAGATCACTAGAATGAGATTATTCCATCAGATCACTAGAATGAGATTATTCCCAGATCACTAGAATGAGATTATTCCAACAGATCACTAGAATGAGATTATTCCATCAGATCACTAGAATGAGATTATTCCATCAGATCACTAGAATGAGATTATTCCATCATCTGACTAGAATGAGATTATTCCATCATCTGATTAGAATGAGATTGTTCCATCATCTGATTAGAAGGAGATTATTCCATCATCTAACTAGAATGAGATTATTCCATCATCTGATTAGAATGAGATTATTCCATCATCTGACTAGAATGAGAT
Source organism: Omphiscola glabra (assembly GCA_964017045.1). Classification (NCBI taxonomy): domain Eukaryota; kingdom Metazoa; phylum Mollusca; class Gastropoda; family Lymnaeidae; genus Omphiscola; species Omphiscola glabra. The sequence continues at coordinate 27,321,217 of OZ024794.1, read as the reverse complement.
TATTCCATCATCTGAATAGAATGAGATTATTCCATCATCTGACTAGAATGAGATTATTCCATCATCTGACTAGAATGAGATTATTCCATCATCTGACTAGAATGAGATTATTCCATCATCTGACTAGAATGAGATTATTCCATCATCTGACTAGAATGAGATTATTCCATCATCTGACTAGAATGAGATTATTCCATCAGATCACTAGAATGAGATTATTCCATCAGATCACTAGAATGAGATTATTCCATCAGATCCCTAGAATGAGATTATTCCATCATCTGATTAGAATGAGATTATTCCATCATCTGACTAGAATAAGATTATTCCATCATCTGATTAGAATGAGATTATTCCATCATCTGATTAGAATGAGATTATTCCATCATCTGATTAGAATGAGATTATTCCATCATCTGACTAGAATGAGATTATTCCATCAGATCACTAGAATGAGATTATTCCATCAGATCACTAGAATGAGATTATGCCATCAGATCACTAGAATGAGATTATTCCATCAGATCACTAGAATGAGATTATTCCATCAGATCACTAGAATGAGATTATTCCATCAGATCACTAGAATGAGATTATTCCAACAGATCACTAGAATGAGATTATTCCATCAGATCACTAGAATGAGATTATTCCATCAGATCACTAGAATGAGATTATTCCATCATCTGACTAGAATGAGATTATTCCATCATCTGATTAGAATGATATTATTCCATCATCTGATTAGAATGAGATTATTCCATCATCTGATTAGAATGAGATTATTCCATCAGATCACTAGAATGAGATTATTCCATCAGATCACTAGAATGAGATTATGCCATCAGATCACTAGAATGAGATTATTCCATCAGATCACTAGAATGAGATTATTCCATCAGATCACTAGAATGAGATTATTCCATCAGATCACTAGAATGAGATTATTCCAACAGATCACTAGAATAAGATTATTCCATCAGATCACTAGAATGAGATTATTCCATCAGATCACTAGAATGAGATTATTCCATCATCTGACTAGAATGAGATTATTCCATCATCTGATTAGAATGAGATTGTTCCATCATCTGATTAGAAGGAGATTATTCCATCATCTAACTAGAATGAGATTATTCCATCATCTGATTAGAATGAGATTATTCCATCATCTGACTAGAATGAGATTATTCCATCATCTGAATAGAATGAGATTATTCCATCATCTGACTAGAATGAGATTATTCCATCATCTGACTAGAATGAGATTATTCCATCATCTGACTAGAATGAGATTATTCCATCATCTGACTAGAATGAGATTATTCCATCATCTGACTAGAATGAGATTATTCCATCATCTGACTAGAATGAGATTATTCCATCAGATCACTAGAATGAGATTATTCCATCAGATCACTAGAATGAGATTATTCCATCAGATCCCTAGAATGAGATTATTCCATCATCTGATTAGAATGAGATTATTCCATCATCTGACTAGAATAAGATTATTCCATCATCTGATTAGAATGAGATTATTCCATCATCTGATTAGAATGAGATTATTCCATCATCTGATTAGAATGAGATTATTCCATCATCTGACTAGAATGAGATTATTCCATCATCTGACTAGAATGAGATTATTCCATCATCTGACTAGAATGAGATTATTCCATCATCTGACTAGAATGAGATTATTCCATCATCTGATTAGAATGAGATTATTCCATCATCTGACTAGAATGAGATTATTCCATCAGATCACTAGAATGAGATTATTCCATCATCTGACTAGAATGAGATTATTCCATCATCTGATTAGAATGAGATTGTTCCATCATCTGATTAGAAGGAGATTATTCCATCATCTAACTAGAATGAGATTATTCCATCATCTGATTAGAATGAGATTATTCCATCATCTGACTAGAATGAGATTATTCCATCATCTGAATAGAATGAGATTATTCCATCATCTGACTAGAATGAGATTATTCCATCATCTGACTAGAATGAGATTATTCCATCATCTGACTAGAATGAGATTATTCCATCATCTGACTAGAATGAGATTATTCCATCATCTGACTAGAATGAGATTATTCCATCATCTGACTAGAATGAGATTATTCCATCAGATCACTAGAATGAGATCATTCCATCAGATCACTAGAATGAGATTATTCCATCAGATCACTAGAATGAGATTATTCCATCAAATCACTAGAATGAGATTATTCCATCAGATCACTAGAATGAGATTATTCCATCATCTGATTAGAATGAGATTATTCCATCATCTAACTAGAATGAGATTATTCCATCAGATCACTAGAATGAGATTATTCCATCATATCACTAGAATGAGATTATTCCATCATCTGATTAGAATGATATTATTCCATCATCTGATTAGAATGAGATTATTCCATCAGATCACTAGAATGAGATTATTCCATCAGATCACTAGAATGAGATTATTCCATCAGATCACTAGAATGAGATTATTCCATCAGATCACTAGAATGAGATTATTCCATCAGATCACTAGAATGAGATTATTCCATCAGATCACTAGAATGAGATTATTCCATCAGATCATTAGAATGAGATTATTCCATCAGATCACTAGAATGAGATTATTCCATCATCTGATTAGAATGAGATTATTCCATCATCTGACCATAATGAGATTATTCCATCATCTGACTAGAATGAGATTATTCTATCAGATCACTAGAATGAGATTATTCCATCATCTGATTAGAATGAGATTATTCCATCATCTGACTAGAATGAGATTATTCCATCAGATCGCTAGAATGAGATTATTCCATAAGATCACTAGAATGAGATTATTCCATCAGATCACTAGAATGAGATTATTCCATCAGATCACTAGAATGAGATTATTCCATCATCTGATTAGAATGAGATTATTCCATCATCTGATTAGAATGAGATTATTCCATCATCTGACTAGAATGAGATTATTCCATCAGATCACTAAAATGAGATTATTCCATCAGATCACTAGAATGAGATTATTCCATCAGATCACTAGAATGAGATTATTCCATCAGATCACTAGAATGAAATTATTCCATCAGATCACTAGAATGAGATTATTCCATCAGATCACTAGAATGAGATTATTCCATCATCTGACTAGAATGAGATATTCCATCAGATCACTAGAATGAGATTATTCCATCAGATCACTAGAATGAGATTATTCCATCAGATCACTAGAATGAGATTATTCCATCAGATCACTAGAATGAGATTATTCCATCAGATCACTAGAATGAGATTATTCCATCAGATCACTAGAATGAGATTATTCCATCAGATCACTAGAATGAGATTATTCCATCAGATCACTAGAATGAGATTATTCCATCAGATCACTAGAATGAGATTATTCCATCAGATCACTAGAATGAAATTATTCCATCATCGACTAGAATGAGATTATTCCATCAGATCACTAGAATGAGATTATTCCATCAGATCACTAGAATGAGATTATTCCATCATCTGATTAGAATGAGATTATTCCATCATCTGACTAGAATGAGATTATTCCATCAGATCGCTAGAATGAGATTATTCCACCAGATCACTAGAATGAGATTATTCCATCAGATCACTAGAATGAGATTATTCCATCAGATCACTAGAATGAGATTATTCCATCAGATCACTAGAATGAGATTATTCCATCAGATCACTAGAATGAGATTATTCCATCAGATCACTAGAATGAGATTATTCCATCATCTGACTAGAATGAGATTATTCCATCATCTGACTAGAATGAGATTATTCCATCATCTGACTAGAATGAGATTATTCCATCATCTGACTAGAATGAGATTATTCCATCATCTGACTAGAATGAGATTATTCCATCATATCACTAGAATGAGTTTATTCCATCATCTGATTAGAATGAGATTATTCCATCAGATCGCTAGAATGAGATTATTCCATCAGATCACTAGAATGAGATTATTCCATCATCTGACTAGAATGAGATTATTCCATCATCTGACTAGAATGAGATTATTCCATCATCTGACTAGAATGAGATTATTCCATCATCTGACTAGAATGAGATTATTCCAATATCTGATTAGAATGAGATTATTCCATCATCTGACTAGAATGAGATTATACCATCATCTGACTAGAATGAGATTATTCCATCATATGATTAGAATGAGATTATTCCATCATCTGACTAGAATGAGATTATTCCATCATCTGATTAGAATGAGATTATTCCATCATCTGATTAGAATGAGATTATTCAATCGTCTGACTAGAATGAGATTATTCCATCATCTGACTAGAATGAGATTATTCCATCATCTGATTAGAATGAGATTATTCCATCATCTGATTAGAATGAGATTATTCCATCATCTGATTAGAATGAGATTATTCCATCATCTGATTAGAATGAGATTATTCCATCGGATGACTAGAATGAGATTATTCCATCATCTGACTAGAATGAGATTATTCCATCATCTGATTAGAATGAGATTATTCCATCATCTGACTAGAATGAGATTATTCCATCATCTGACTAGAATGAGATTATTCCATCATCTGACTAGAATGAGATTATTCCATCATATCACTAGAATGAGTTTATTCCATCATCTGATTAGAATGAGATTATTCCATCATCTGACTAGAATGAGATTATTCCATCAGATCGCTAGAATGAGATTATTCCATCAGATCACTAGAATGAGATTATTCCATCATCTGATTAGAATGAGATTATTCCATCATCTGACTAGAATGAGATTATTCCATCATCTGATTAGAATAAGATTATTCCATCATCTGATTAGAATGAGATTATTCCATCATCTGATTAGAATGAGATTATTCCATCATCTGACTAGAATGAGATTATTCCATCATCTGACTAGAATGAGATTATTCCATCATCTGACTAGAATGAGATTATTCCATCATCTGACTAGAATGAGATTATTCCATCATCTGATTAGAATGAGATTATTCCATCATCTTACTAGAATGAGATTATTCCATCATCTGACTAGAATGAGATTATTCCATCATCTGACTAGAATGAGATTATTTCATTATCTGATTAGAATGAGATTATTCCATCATCTGATTAGAAGGAGATTATTCCATCATCTAACTAGAATGAGATTATTCCATCATCTGATTAGAATCAGATTATTCCATCATCTGACTAGAATGAGATTATTCCATCATCTGACTAGAATGAGATTATTCCATCATCTGACTAGAATGAGATTATTCCATCATCTGATTTGAATGAGATTATTCCATCATCTGACTAGAATGAGATTATTCCATCATCTGACTAGAATGAGATTATTCCAGCATCTGACTAGTATGAAATTATTCCATCATCTGATTAGAATGAGATTATTCCATCATCTAACTAGAATGAGATTATTCCATCATATCACTAGAATGAGATTATTCCATCATCTGATTAGAATGAGATTATTCCATCATCTGATTAGAATGAGATTATTCCATCAGATCACTAGAATGAGATTATTCCATCAGATCACTAGAATGAGATTATTCCAACAGATCACTAGAATGAGATTATTCCATCAGATCACTAGAATGAGTTTATTCCATCAGATCACTAGAATGAGATTATTCCATCATCTGATTAGAATGAGATAATTCCATCATCTATCTAGAATGAGATTATTCCATCAGATCACTAGAATGAGATTATTCCATCATATCACTAGAATGAGATTATTCCATCATCTGATTAGAATGAGATTATTCCATCATCTGATTAGAATGAGATTATTCCATCAGATCACTAGAATGAGATTATTCCATCAGATCACTAGAATGAGATTATTCCATCAGATCACTAGAATGAGATTATTCCATCAGATCACTAGAATGAGATTATTCCATCAGATCACTAGAATGAGATTATTCCATCAGATCACTAGAATGAGATTATTCCATCAGATCACTAGAATGAGATTATTCCATCAGATCACTAGAATGAGATTATTCCATCAGATCACTAGAATGAGATTATTCCATCAGATCACTAGAATGAGATTATTCCATCAGATCACTAGAATGAGATTATTCCATCATCTGATTAGAATGAGATTATTCCATCATCTGACCAGAATGAGATTATTCCATCATCTGACTAGAATGAGATTATTCTATCAGATCACTAGAATGAGATTATTCCATCATCTGACTAGAATGAGATTATTCCATCAGATCACTAGAATGAGATTATTCCATCAGATCACTAGAATGAGATTATTCCATCAGATCACTAGAATGAGATTATTCCATCAGATCACTAGAATGAGATTATTCCATCAGATCACTAGAATGAGATTATTCCATCAGATCACTAAAATGAGATTATTCCATCATCTGACTAGAATGAGATTATTCCATCAGATCACTAGAATGAGATTATTCCATCAGATCACTAGAATGAGATTATTCCATCAGATCACTAGAATGAGATTATTCCATCAGATCACTAGAATGAGATTATTCCATCAGATCACTAGAATGAGATTATTCCATCAGATCACTAGAATGAGATTATTCCATCAGATCACTAGAATGAGATTATTCCATCAGATCACTAGAATGAGATTATTCCATCAGATCACTAGAATGAGATTATTCCATCAGATCACTAGAATGAGATTATTCCATCAGATCACTAGAATGAGATTATTCCATCAGATCACTAGAATGAGATTATTCCATCAGTTCACTAGAATGAGATTATTCCATCAGATCACTAGAATGAGATTATTCCATCAGATCACTAGAATGAGATTATTCCATCATCTGAATAGAATGAGATATTCCATCAGATCACTAGAATGAGATTATTCCATCAGATCACTAGAATGAGATTATTCCATCAGATCACTAGAATGAGATTATTCCATCAGATCACTAGAATGAGATTATTCCATCAGATCACTAGAATGAGATTATTCCTTCAGATCACTAGAATGAGATTATTCCATCAGATCACTAGAATGAGATTATTCCATCAGATCACTAGAATGAGATTATTCCATCAGATCACTAGAATGAGATTATTCCATCATCTGATTAGAATGAAATTATTCCATCATCGACTAGAATGAGAATATTCCATCAGATCGCTAGAATGAGATTATTCCATCAGATCACTATAATGAGATTATTCCATCATCTGAATAGAATGAGATATTCCATCAGATCACCAGAATGAGATTATTCCATCATCTGACTAGAATGAGATTATTCTATCAGATCACTAGAATGAGATTATTCCATCATCTGACTAGAATGAGATTATTCCATCAGATCACTAGAATGAGATTATTCCATCAGATCACTAGAATGAGATTATTCCATCAGATCACTAGAATGAGATTATTCCATCAGATCACTAGAATGAGATTATTCCATCAGATCACTAGAATGAGATTATTCAATCAGATCACTAAAATGAGATTATTCCATCATCTGACTAGAATGAGATTATTCCATCAGATCACTAGAATGAGATTATTCCATCAGATCACTAGAATGAGATTATTCCATCAGATCACTAGAATGAGATTATTCCATCAGATCACTAGAATGAGATTATTCCATCAGATCACTAGAATGAGATTATTCCATCAGATCACTAGAATGAGATTATTCCATCAGATCACTAGAATGAGATTATTCCATCAGATCACTAGAATGAGATTATTCCATCAGATCACTAGAATGAGATTATTCCATCAGATCACTAGAATGAGATTATTCCATCAGATCACTAGAATGAGATTATTCCATCAGATCACTAGAATGAGATTATTCCATCAGATCACTAGAATGAGATTATTCCATCATCTGATTAGAATGAGATTATTCCATCATCTGACCAGAATGAGATTATTCCATCATCTGACTAGAATGAGATTATTCTATCAGATCACTAGAATGAGATTATTCCATCATCTGACTAGAATGAGATTATTCCATCAGATCACTAGAATGAGATTATTCCATCAGATCACTAGAATGAGATTATTCCATCAGATCACTAGAATGAGATTATTCCATCAGATCACTAGAATGAGATTATTCCATCAGATCACTAGAATGAGATTATTCCATCAGATCACTAAAATGAGATTATTCCATCATCTGACTAGAATGAGATTATTCCATCAGATCACTAAAATGAGATTATTCCATCATCTGACTAGAATGAGATTATTCCATCAGATCACTAGAATGAGATTATTCCATCAGATCACTAGAATGAGATTATTCCATCAGATCACTAGAATGAGATTATTCCATCAGATCACTAGAATGAGATTATTCCATCAGATCACTAGAATGAGATTATTCCATCAGATCACTAGAATGAGATTATTCCATCAGATCACTAGAATGAGATTATTCCATCAGATCACTAAAATGAGATTATTCCATCATCTGACTAGAATGAGATTATTCCATCAGATCACTAGAATGAGATTATTCCATCAGATCACCAGAATGAGATTATTCCATCATCTGACTAGAATGAGATTATTCTATCAGATCACTAGAATGAGATTATTCCATCATCTGACTAGAATGAGATTATTCCATCAGATCACTAGAATGAGATTATTCCATCAGATCACTAGAATGAGATTATTCCATCAGATCACTAGAATGAGATTATTCCATCAGATCACTAGAATGAGATTATTCCATCAGATCACTAGAATGAGATTATTCCATCAGATCACTAAAATGAGATTATTCCATCATCTGACTAGAATGAGATTATTCCATCAGATCACTAGAATGAGATTATTCCATCAGATCACTAGAATGAGATTATTCCATCAGATCACTAGAATGAGATTATTCCATCAGATCACTAGAATGAGATTATTCCATCAGATCACTAGAATGAGATTATTCCATCAGATCACTAGAATGAGATTATTCCATCAGATCACTAGAATGAGATTATTCCATCAGATCACTAGAATGAGATTATTCCATCAGATCACTAGAATGAGATTATTCCATCAGATCACTAGAATGAGATTATTCCATCAGATCACTAGAATGAGATTATTCCATCAGATCACTAGAATGAGATTATTCCATCAGATCACTAGAATGAGATTATTCCATCAGATCACTAGAATGAGATTATTCCATCAGATCACTAAAATGAGATTATTCCATCATCTGACTAGAATGAGATTATTCCATCAGATCACTAGAATGAGATTATTCCATCAGATCACTAGAATGAGATTATTCCATCAGATCACTAGAATGAGATTATTCCATCAGATCACTAGAATGAGATTATTCCATCAGATCACTAGAATGAGATTATTCCATCAGATCACTAGAATGAGATTATTCCATCAGATCACTAGAATGAGATTATTCCATCAGATCACTAGAATGAGATTATTCCATCAGATCACTAGAATGAGATTATTCCATCAGATCACTAGAATGAGATTATTCCATCAGATCACTAGAATGAGATTATTCCATCAGATCACTAGAATGAGATTATTCCATCAGATCACTAGAATGAGATTATTCCATCATCTGATTAGAATGAGATTATTCCATCATCTGACCAGAATGAGATTATTCCATCATCTGACTAGAATGAGATTATTCTATCAGATCACTAGAATGAGATTATTCCATCATCTGACTAGAATGAGATTATTCCATCAGATCACTAGAATGAGATTATTCCATCAGATCACTAGAATGAGATTATTCCATCAGATCACTAGAATGAGATTATTCCATCAGATCACTAGAATGAGATTATTCCATCAGATCACTAGAATGATATTATTCCATCAGATCACTAAAATGAGATTATTCCATCATCTGACTAGAATGAGATTATTCCATCAGATCACTAAAATGAGATTATTCCATCATCTGACTAGAATGAGATTATTCCATCAGATCACTAGAATGAGATTATTCCATCAGATCACTAGAATGAGATTATTCCATCAGATCACTAGAATGAGATTATTCCATCAGATCACTAGAATGAGATTATTCCATCAGATCACTAGAATGAGATTATTCCATCAGATCACTAGAATGAGATTATTCCATCAGATCACTAGAATGAGATTATTCCATCAGATCACTAAAATGAGATTATTCCATCATCTGACTAGAATGAGATTATTCCATCAGATCACTAGAATGAGATTATTCCATCAGATCACCAGAATGAGATTATTCCATCATCTGACTAGAATGAGATTATTCTATCAGATCACTAGAATGAGATTATTCCATCATTTGACTAGAATGAGATTATTCCATCAGATCACTAGAATGAGATTATTCCATCATCTGACTAGAATGAGATTATTCCATCAGATCACTAGAATGAGATTATTCCATCAGATCACTAGAATGAGATTATTCCATCAGATCACTAGAATGAGATTATTCAATCAGATCACTAAAATGAGATTATTCCATCATCTGACTAGAATGAGATTATTCCATCAGATCACTAGAATGAGATTATTCCATCAGATCACTAGAATGAGATTATTCCATCAGATCACTAGAATGAGATTATTCCATCAGATCACTAGAATGAGATTATTCCATCAGATCACTAGAATGAGATTATTCCATCAGATCACTAGAATGAGATTATTTTATCAGATCACTAGAATGAGATTATTCCATCAGATCACTAGAATGAGATTATTCCATCAGATCACTAGAATGAGATTATTCCATCAGATCACTAGAATGAGATTATTCCATCAGATCACTAGAATGAGATTATTCCATCATCTGATTAGAATGAGATTATTCCATCATCTGACCAGAATGAGATTATTCCATCATCTGACTAGAATGAGATTATTCTATCAGATCACTAGAATGAGATTATTCCATAATCTGACTAGAATGAGATTATTCCATCAGATCACTAGAATGAGATTATTCCATCAGATCACTAGAATGAGATTATTCCATCAGATCACTAGAATGAGATTATTCCATCAGATCACTAGAATGAGATTATTCCATCAGATCACTAGAATGAGATTATTCCATCAGATCACTAAAATGAGATTATTCCATCATCTGACTAAAATGAGATTATTCCATCAGATCACTAGAATGAGATTATTCCATCAGATCACTAGAATGAGATTATTCCATCAGATCACTAGAATGAGATTATTCCATCAGATCACTAGAATGAGATTATTCCATCAGATCACTAGAATGAGATTATTCCATCAGATCACTAGAATGAGATTATTCCATCAGATCACTAGAATGAGATTATTCCATCAGATCACTAAAATGAGATTATTCCATCATCTGACTAGAATGAGATTATTCCATCAGATCACTAGAATGAGATTATTCCATCAGATCACTAGAATGAGATTATTCCATCAGATCACTAGAATGAGATTATTCCATCAGTTCACTAGAATGAGATTATTCCATCAGATCACTAGAATGAGATTATTCCATCAGATCACTAAAATGAGATTATTCCATCATCTGAATAGAATGAGATATTCCATCAGATCACTAGAATGAGATTATTCCATCAGATCACTAGAATGAGATTATTCCATCAGATCACTAGAATGAGATTATTCCATCAGATCACTAGAATGAGATTATTCCATCAGATCACTAGAATGAGATTATTCCTTCAGATCACTAGAATGAGATTATTCCATCAGATCACTAGAATGAGATTATTCCATCAGATCACTAGAATGAGATTATTCCATCAGATCACTAGAATGAGATTATTCCATCATCTGATTAGAATGAAATTATTCCATCATCGACTAGAATGAGAATATTCCATCAGATCGCTAGAATGAGATTATTCCATCAGATCACTATAATGAGATTATTCCATCATCTGAATAGAATGAGATATTCCATCAGATCACCAGAATGAGATTATTCCATCATCTGACTAGAATGAGATTATTCCATCAGATCACTAGAATGAGATTATTCCATCATCTGACTAGAATGAGATTATTCCATCAGATCACTAGAATGAGATTATTCCATCAGATCACTAGAATGAGATTATTCCATCAGATCACTAGAATGAGATTATTCCATCAGATCACTAGAATGAGATTATTCCATCAGATCACTAGAATGAGATTATTCCATCAGATCACTAGAATGAGATTATTCCATCAGATCACTAGAATGAGATTATTCCATCAGATCACTAGAATGAGATTATTCCATCAGATCACTAGAATGAGATTATTCCATCAGATCACTAGAATGAGATTATTCCATCAGATCACTAGAATGAGATTATTCCATCAGATCACTAAAATGAGATTATTCCATCATCTGACTAGAATGAGATTATTCCATCAGATCACTAGAATGAGATTATTCCATCAGATCACTAGAATGAGATTATTCCATCAGATCACTAGAATGAGATTATTCCATCAGTTCACTAGAATGAGATTATTCCATCAGATCACTAGAATGAGATTATTCCATCAGATCACTAGAATGAGATTATTCCATCATCTGAATAGAATGAGATATTCCATCAGATCACTAGAATGAGATTATTCCATCAGATCACTAGAATGAGATTATTCCATCAGATCACTAGAATGAGATTATTCCATCAGATCACTAGAATGAGATTATTCCATCAGATCACTAGAATGAGATTATTCCTTCAGATCACTAGAATGAGATTATTCCATCAGATCACTAGAATGAGATTATTCCATCAGATCACTAGAATGAGATTATTCCATCAGATCACTAGAATGAGATTATTCCATCATCTGATTAGAATGAAATTATTCCATCATCGACTAGAATGAGAATATTCCATCAGATCGCTAGAATGAGATTATTCCATCAGATCACTATAATGAGATTATTCCATCATCTGATTAGAATGAGATTATTCCATCATCTGACTAGAATGAGATTATTCCATCAGATCGCTAGAATGAGATTATTCCATCAGATCACTAGAATGAGATTATTCCTTCAGATCACTAGAATGAGATTATTCCATCAGATCACTAGAATGAGATTATTCCATCAGATCACTAGAATGAGATTATTCCATCATCTGACTAGAATGAGATTATTCCATTATCTGACTAGAATGAGATTATTCCATCATCTGACTAGAATGAGATTATTCCATCATCTGACTAGAATGAGATTATTCCGTCATCTGACTAGAATGAGATTATTTCATCATATCACTAGAATGAGTTTTTTCCATCATCTGATTAGAATGAGATTATTCCATCATCTGACTAGAATGAGATTATTCCATCAGATCGCTAGAATGAGATTATTCCATCAGATCACTAGAATGAGATTATTCCATTATCTGACTAGAATGAGATTATTCCATCATCTGACTAGAATGAGATTATTCCATCATCTGACTAGAATGAGATTATTCCATCATCTGACTAGAATGAGATTATTCCATCATCTGATTAGAATAAGATTATTCGATCATCTGACTAGAATGAGATTATTCCATCATCTGACTAAAATGAGATTATACCATCATCTGACTAGAATGAGATTATTCCATCATCTGATTAGAATGAGATTATTCCATCATCTGATTAGAATGAGATTATTCCATCATCTGACTAGAATGAGATTATTCCATCATCTGACTAGAATGAGATTATTCCATCATCTGATTAGAATGAGATTATTCCATCATCTGATTAGAATGAGATTATTTCATCATCTGACTAGAATGAGATTGTTCCATCATCTGACTAGAATGAGATTATTCCATCATCTGATTAGAATGAGATTATTCCATCATCTGACTAGAATGAGATTATTCCATCATCTGACTAGAATGAGATTATTCCTCCATCTGATTAGAATGAGATTATTACATCATCTGACTAGAATGAGATTATTCCATCATCTGACTAGAATGAGATTATTCCATCATCTGACTAGAATGAGATTATTCCATCATCTGACTAGAATGAGATTTTTCCATCATCTGACTAGAATGAGATTATTCCATCATCTGACTAGAATGAGATTATTCCATCATCTGATTAGAATAAGATTATTCCATCATCTGACTAGAATGAGATTTTTCCATCATCTGACTAGAATGAGATTATTCCATCATCTGACTAGAATGAGATTATTCCATCATCTGACTAATATGAGATTATTCAATCATCTGACAAGAATGAGATTATTCCATCAGATCAATTGAATGAGATTATTCCATCATCTGATTAGAATGAGATTATTCCATCATCTGACCAGAATGAGATTATTCCATCATCTGACTAGAATGAGATTATTCTATCAGATCACTAGAATGAGATTATTCCATCATCTGATTAGAATGAGATTATTCCATCATCTGACTAGAATGAGATTATTCCATCAGATCACTAGAATGAGATTATTCCATCAGATCACTAGAATGAGATTATTCCATCAGATCACTAGAATGAGATTATGCCATCAGATCACTAGAATGAGATTATTCCATCAGATCACTAGAATGAGATTATTCCATCAGATCGCTAGAATGAGATTATTCCATCAGATCACTAGAATGAGATTATTCCAACAGATCACTAGAATGAGATTATTCCATCAGATCACTAGAATGAGATTATTCCATCAGATCACTAGAATGAGATTATTCCATCAGATCACTAGAATGAGATTATTCCATCAGATCACTAGAATGAGATTATTCCATCAGATCACTAGAATGAGATTATTCCATCAGATCACTAGAATGAGATTATTCCATCAGATCACTAGAATGAGATTATTCCATCAGATCATTAGAATGAGATTATTCCATCAGATCACTAGAATGAGATTATTCCATCAGATCACTAGAATGAGATTATTCCATCAGATCACTAGAATGAGATTATTCCATCAGATCACTAGAATGAGATTATTCCATCAGATCACTAGAATGAGATTATTCCATCAGATCACTAGAATGAGATTATTCCATCAGATCACTAGAATGAGATTATTCCATCAGATCACTAGAATGAGATTATTCCATCAGATCACTAGAATGAGATTATTCCATCATCTGACTAGAATGAGATATTCCATCAGATCACTAGAATGAGATTATTCCATCAGATCACTAGAATGAGATTATTCCATCAGATCACTAGAATGATATTCTTCCATCAGATCACTAGAATGAGATTATTCCATCAGATCACTAGAATGAGATTATTCCATCAGATCACTAGAATGAGATTATTCCATCAGATCACTAGAATGAGATTATTCCATCAGTTCACTAGAATGAGATTATTCCATCAGATCACTAGAATGAGATTATTCCATCAGATCACTAGAATGAGATTATTCCATCAGATCACTAGAATGAGATTATTCCATCAGATCACTAGAATGAGATTATTCCATCATCTGATTAGAATGAGATTATTCCATCATCTAACTAGAATGAGATTATTCCATCAGATCACTAGAATGAGATTATTCCATCATCTAACTAGAATGAGTTTATTCCATCATCTGATTAGAATGAGATTATTCCATCATCTGACTAGAATGAGATTATTCCATCAGATCGCTAGAATGAGATTATTCCATCAGATCACTAGAATGAGATTATTCCATCAGATCACTAGAATGAGATTATTCCATCAGATCACTAGAATGAGATTATTCCATCAGATCACTAGAATGAGATTATTCCATCAGATCACTAGAATGAGATTATTCCATCAGATCAGTAGAATGAGATTATTCCATCAGATCACTAGAATGAGATTATTCCATCAGATCACTAGAATGAAATTATTCCATCAGATCACTAGAATGAGATTATTCCATCAGATCACTAGAATGAGATTATTCCATCATCTGACTAGAATGAGATATTCCATCAGATCACTAGAATGAGATTATTCCATCAGATCACTAGAATGAGATTATTCCATCAGATCACTAGAATGAGATTATTCCATCAGATCACTAGAATGAGATTATTCCATCAGATCACTAGAATGAGATTATTCCATCAGATCACTAGAATGAGATTATTCCATCAGATCACTAGAATGAGATTATTCCATCATCTGACTAGAATTAGATTATTCCATCAGATCACTAGAATGAGATTATTCCATCAGATCACTAGAATGAAATTATTCCATCATCGACTAGAATGAGATTATTCCATCAGATCACTAGAATGAGATTATTCCATCAGATCACCAGAATGAGATTATTCCATCAGATCACTAGAATGAGATTATTCCATCAGATCACTAGAATGAGATTATTCCATCATCTGATTAGAATGAGATTATTCCATCATCTGACTAGAATGAGATTATTCCATCAGATCGCTAGAATGAGATTATTCCATCAGATCAATAGAATGAGATTATTCCATCAGATCACTAGAATGAGATTATTCCATCATCTGATTAGAATGAGATTATTCCATCAGATCACTAGAATGAGATTATTCCATCAGATCACTAGAATGAGATTATTCCATCAGATCACTAGAATAAGATTATTCCATCTGATCACTAGAATAAGATTATTCCATCAGATCACTAGAATGAGATTATTCCATCAGATCACTAGAATGAGATTATTCCATCAGATCACTAGAATGAGATTATTTTATCAGATCACTAGAATGAGATTATTCCATCAGATCACTAGAATGAGATTATTCCATCAGATCACTAGAATGAGATTATTCCATCATCTGACTAGAATGAGATTATTCCATCAGATCGCTAGAATGAGATTATTCCATCAGATCACTAGAATGAGATTATTCCATCATCTGACTAGAATGAGATATTCCATCAGATCACTAGAATGAGATTATTCCATCAGATCACTAGAATGAGATTATTCCATCAGATCACTAGAATGAGATTATTCCATCAGATCACTAGAATGAGATTATTCCATCAGATCACTAGAATGAGATTATTCCATCAGATCACTAGAATGAGATTATTCCATCAGATCACTAGAATGAGATTATTCCATCAGATCACTAGAATGAGATTATTCCATCAGATCACTAGAATGAGATTATTCCATCAGATCACTAGAATGAGATTATTCCATCAGATCACTAGAATGAGATTATTCCATCAGATCACTAGAATGAGATTATTCCATCAGATCACTAGAATGAGATTATTCCATCATCTAATTAGAATGAGATTATTCCATCATCTGACTAGAATGAGATTATTCCATCATCTGACTAGAATGAGATTATTCCATCAGATCACTAGAATGAGATTATTCCATCATCTGATTAGAATGAGATTATTCCATCATCTGACTAGAATGAGATTATTCCATCAGATCGCTAGAATGAGATTATTCCATCAGATCACTAGAATGAGATTATTCCATCAGATCACTAGAATGAGATTATTCCATCAGATCACTAGAATGAGATTATTCCATCAGATCACTAGTATGAGATTATTCCATCATCTGATTAGAATGAGATTATTCCATCATCTGACTAGAATTAGATTATTCCATCAGATCGCTAGAATGAGATTATTCCATCAGATCACTAGAATGAGATTATTCCATCATCTGATTAGAATCAGATTATTCCATCAGATCACTAGAATGAGATTATTCCATCAGATCACTAGAATGAGATTATTCCATCAGATCACTAGAATGAGATTATTCCATCAGATCACTAGAATGAGATTATTCCATCAGATCACTAGAATGAGATTATTCCATCAGATCACTAGAATGAGATTATTCCATCAGATCACTAGAATGAGATTATTCCATCAGATCACTAGAATGAGATTATTCCATCAGATCACTAGAATGAGATTATTCCATCATCTGACTAGAATGAGATATTCCATCAGATCACTAGAATGAGATTATTCCATCAGATCACTAGAATGAGATTATTCCATCATATCACTAGAATGAGTTTATTCCATCATCTGATTAGAATGAGATTATTCCATCATCTGACTAGAATGAGATTATTCCATCAGATCGCTAGAATGAGATTATTCCATCAGATCACTAGAATGAAATTATTCCATCAGATCACTAGAATGTGATTATTCCATCAGATCACTAGAATTAGATTATTCCATCAGATCACTAGAATGAGATTATTCCATCAGATCACTAGAATAAGATTATTCCATCAGATCACTAGAATGAGATTATTCCATCAGATCACTAGAATGAGATTATTCCATCATCTAATTAGAATGAGATTATTCCATCATCTGACTAGAATGAGATTATTCCATCATCTGACTAGAATGAGATTATTCCATCAGATCACTAGAATGAGATTATTCCATCATCTGATTAGAATGAGATTATTCCATCATCTGACTAGAATGAGATTATTCCATCAGATCACTAGAATGAGATTATTCCATCAGATCACTAGAATGAGATTATTCCATCAGATCAGTAGAATGAGATTATTCCATCAGATCACTAGAATGAGATTATTCCATCAGATCACTAGAATGAGATTATTCCATAAGATCACTAGAATGAGATTATTCCATCAGATCACTAGAATGAGATTATTCCATCAGATCACTAGAATGAGATTATTCCATCATCTAATTAGAATGAGATTATTCCATCATCTGACTAGAATGAGATTATTCCATCATCTGACTAGAATGAGATTATTCCATCAGATCACTAGAATGAGATTATTCCATCATCTGATTAGAATGAGATTATTCCATCATCTGACTAGAATGAGATTATTCCATCAGATCACTAGAATGAGATTATTCCATCAGATCACTAGAATGAGATTATTCCATCAGATCAGTAGAATGAGATTATTCCATCAGATCACTAGAATGAGATTATTCCATCAGATCACTAGAATGAGATTATTCCATAAGATCACTAGAATGAGATTATTCCATCAGATCACTAGAATGAGATTATTCCATCAGATCACTAGAATGAGATTATTCCATCATCTGATTAGAATGAGATTATTCCATCATCTGACTAGAATGAGATTATTCCATCAGATCGCTAGAATGAGATTATTCCATCAGATCAATAGAATGAGATTATTCCATCAGATCACTAGAATGAGATTATTCCATCATCTGATTAGAATGAGATTATTCCATCAGATCACTAGAATGAGATTATTCCATCAGATCACTAGAATGAGATTATTCCATCAGATCACTAGAATAAGATTATTCCATCTGATCACTAGAATAAGATTATTCCATCAGATCACTAGAATGAGATTATTCCATCAGATCACTAGAATGAGATTATTCCATCAGATCACTAGAATGAGATTATTCCATCAGATCACTAGAATGAGATTATTCCATCAGATCACTAGAATGAGATTATTCCATCAGATCACTAGAATGAGATTATTCCATCAGATCACTAGAATGAGATTATTCCATCAGATCACTAGAATGAGATTATTCCATCATCTGACTAGAATGAGATTATTCCATCAGATCGCTAGAATGAGATTATTCCATCAGATCACTAGAATGAGATTATTCCATCATCTGACTAGAATGAGATATTCCATCAGATCACTAGAATGAGATTATTCCATCAGATCACTAGAATGAGATTATTCCATCAGATCACTAGAATGAGATTATTCCATCAGATCACTAGAATGAGATTATTCCATCAGATCACTAGAATGAGATTATTCCATCAGATCACTAGAATGAGATTATTCCATCAGATCACTAGAATGAGATTATTCCATCAGATCACTAGAATGAGATTATTCCATCATCTGATTAGAATGAGATTATTCAATCATCTAACTAGAATGAGATTATTCCATCAGATCACTAGAATGAGATTATTCCATCATATCACTAGAATGAGTTTATTCCATCATCTGATTAGAATGAGATTATTCCATCATCTGACTAGAATGAGATTATTCCATCAGATCGCTAGAATGAGATTATTCCATCAGATCACTAGAATGAAATTATTCCATCAGATCACTAGAATGAGATTATTCCATCAGATCACTAGAATTAGATTATTCCATCAGATCACTAGAATGAGATTATTCCATCAGATCACTAGAATGAGATTATTCCATCAGATCACTAGAATGAGATTATTCCATCAGATCACTAGAATGAGATTATTCCATCATCTAATTAGAATGAGATTATTCCATCATCTGACTAGAATGAGATTATTCCATCATCTGACTAGAATGAGATTATTCCATCAGATCACTAGAATGAGATTATTCCATCATCTGATTAGAATGAGATTATTCCATCATCTGACTAGAATGAGATTATTCCATCAGATCGCTAGAATGAGATTATTCCATCAGATCACTAGAATGAGATTATTCCATCAGATCACTAGAATGAGATTATTCCATCAGATCACTAGAATGAGATTATTCCATCAGATCACTAGTATGAGATTATTCCATCATCTGATTAGAATGAGATTATTCCATCATCTGACTAGAATTAGATTATTCCATCAGATCACTAGAATGAGATTATTCCATCATCTGACTAGAATGAGATTATTCCATCAGATCGCTAGAATGAGATTATTCCATCAGATCACTAGAATGAGATTATTCCATCATCTGACTAGAATGAGATATTCCATCAGATCACTAGAATGAGATTATTCCATCAGATCACTAGAATGAGATTATTCCATCAGATCACTAGAATGAGATTATTCCATCATCTGATTAGAATGAGATTATTCCATCATCTGACTAGAATTAGATTATTCCATCAGATCACTAGAATGAGATTATTCCATCAGATCACTAGAATGAGATTATTCCATCAGATCACTAGAATGAGATTATTCCATCAGATCACTAGAATGAGATTATTCCATCATCTAATTAGAATGAGATTATTCCATCATCTGACTAGAATGAGATTATTCCATCATCTGACTAGAATGAGATTATTCCATCAGATCACTAGAATGAGATTATTCCATCATCTGATTAGAATGAGATTATTCCATCATCTGACTAGAATGAGATTATTCCATCAGATCGCTAGAATGAGATTATTCCATCAGATCACTAGAATGAGATTATTCCATCAGATCACTAGAATGAGATTATTCCATCAGATCACTAGAATGAGATTATTCCATCAGATCACTAGTATGAGATTATTCCATCATCTGATTAGAATGAGATTATTCCATCATCTGACTAGAATTAGATTATTCCATCAGATCGCTAGAATGAGATTATTCCATCAGATCACTAGAATGAGATTATTCCATCATCTGATTAGAATGAGATTATTCCATCAGATCACTAGAATGAGATTATTCCATCAGATCACTAGAATTAGATTATTCCATCAGATCACTAGAATGAGATTATTCCATCAGATCACTAGAATGAGATTATTCCATCAGATCACTAGAATGAGATTATTCCATCATCTGATTAGAATGAGATTATTCCATCATCTGACTAGAATGAGATTATTCCATCAGATCACTAGAATGAGATTATTCCATCAGATCACTAGAATAAGATTATTCCATCAGATCACTAGAATAAGATTATTCCATCAGATCACTAGAATGAGATTATTCCATCAGATCACTAGAATGAGATTATTCCATCATCTGATTAGAATGAGATTATTCCATCATCTAACTAGAATGAGATTATTCCATCAGATCACTAGAATGAGATTATTCCATCATCTAACTAGAATGAGTTTATTCCATCATCTGATTAGAATGAGATTATTCCATCATCTGACTAGAATGAGATTATTCCATCAGATCGCTAGAATGAGATTATTCCATCAGATCACTAGAATGAGATTATTCCATCAGATCGCTAGAATGAGATTATTCCATCAGATCACTAGAATGAGATTATTCCATCATCTGACTAGAATGAGATATTCCATCAGATCACTAGAATGAGATTATTCCATCAGATCACTAGAATGAGATTATTCCATCAGATCACTAGAATGAGATTATTCCATCAGATCACTAGAATGAGATTATTCCATCAGATCACTAGAATGAGATTATTCCATCAGATCACTAGAATGAGATTATTCCATCAGATCACTAGAATGAGATTATTCCATCAGATCACTAGAATGAGATTATTCCATCAGATCACTAGAATGAGATTATTCCATCAGATCACTAGAATGAGATTATTCCATCAGATCACTAGAATGAGATTATTCCATCATCTGATTAGAATGAGATTATTCAATCATCTAACTAGAATGAGATTATTCCATCAGATCACTAGAATGAGATTATTCCATCATATCACTAGAATGAGTTTATTCCATCATCTGATTAGAATGAGATTATTCCATCATCTGACTAGAATGAGATTATTCCATCAGATCGCTAGAATGAGATTATTCCATCAGATCACTAGAATGAAATTATTCCATCAGATCACTAGAATGAGATTATTCCATCAGATCACTAGAATTAGATTATTCCATCAGATCACTAGAATGAGATTATTCCATCAGATCACTAGAATGAGATTATTCCATCAGATCACTAGAATGAGATTATTCCATCAGATCACTAGAATGAGATTATTCCATCAGATCACTAGAATGAGATTATTCCATCATCTAATTAGAATGAGATTATTCCATCATCTGACTAGAATGAGATTATTCCATCATCTGACTAGAATGAGATTATTCCATCAGATCACTAGAATGAGATTATTCCATCATCTGATTAGAATGAGATTATTCCATCATCTGACTAGAATGAGATTATTCCATCAGATCGCTAGAATGAGATTATTCCATCAGATCACTAGAATGAGATTATTCCATCAGATCACTAGAATGAGATTATTCCATCAGATCACTAGAATGAGATTATTCCATCAGATCACTAGTATGAGATTATTCCATCATCTGATTAGAATGAGATTATTCCATCATCTGACTAGAATTAGATTATTCCATCAGATCGCTAGAATGAGATTATTCCATCAGATCACTAGAATGAGATTATTCCATCATCTAATTAGAATGAGATTATTCCATCATCTGACTAGAATGAGATTATTCCATCATCTGACTAGAATGAGATTATTCCATCAGATCACTAGAATGAGATTATTCCATCAGATCACTAGAATGAGATTATTCCATCAGATCACTAGAATGAGATTATTCCATCATCTGATTAGAATGAGATTATTCCTCATCTGACTAGAATGAGATTATTCCATCAGATCACTAGAATGAGATTATTCCATCAGATCACTAGAATGAGATTATTCCATCAGATCACTAGAATGAGATTATTCCATCAGATCACTAGAATGAGATTATTCCATCAGATCACTAGAATGAGATTATTCCATCAGATCACTAGAATGAGATTATTCCATCAGATCACTAGAATGAGATTATTCCATCAGATCACTAGAATGAGATTATTCCATCATCTAACTAGAATGAGTTTATTCCATCATCTGATTAGAATGAGATTATTCCATCATCTGACTAGAATGAGATTATTCCATCAGATCGCTAGAATGAGATTATTCCATCAGATCACTAGAATGAGATTATTCCATCAGATCACTAGAATGAGATTATTCCATCAGATCACTAGAATGAGATTATTCCATCAGATCACTAGAATGAGATTATTCCATCAGATCACTCGAATGAGATTATTCCATCAGATCACTAGAATGAGATTATTCCATCAGATCACTAGAATGAGATTATTCCATCAGATCACTAGAATGAGATTATTCCATCAGATCACTAGAATGAGATTATTCCATCAGATCACTAGAATGAGATTATTCCATCAGATCACTAGAATGAGATTATTCCATCAGATCACTAGAATGAGATTATTCCATCAGATCACTAGAATGAGATTATTCCATCAGATCACTAGAATGAGATTATTCCATCAGATCACTAGAATGAGATTATTCCATCAGATCACTAGAATGAGATTATTCCATCAGATCATTAGAATGAGATTATTCCATCAGATCACTAGAATGAGATTATTCCATCAGATCACTAGAATGAGATTATTCCATCAGATCACTAGAATGAGATTATTCCATCAGATCACTAGAATGAGATTATTCCATCAGATCACTAGAATGAGATTATTCCATCAGATCACTAGAATGAGATTATTTAATCAGATCACTAGAATGAGATTATTCCATCAGATCACTAGAATGAGATTATTCCATCAGATCACTAGAATGAGATTATTCCATCATCTGACTAGAATGAGATATTCCATCAGATCACTAGAATGAGATTATTCCATCAGATCACTAGAATGAGATTATTCCATCAGATCACTAGAATGAGATTCTTCAATCAGATCACTAGAATGAGATTATTCCATCAGATCACTAGAATGAGATTAGTCCATCAGATCACTAGAATGAGATTATTCCATCAGATCACTAGAATGAGATTATTCCATCAGTTCACTAGAATGAGATTATTCCATCAGATCACTAGAATGAGATTATTCCATCAGATCACTAGAATGAGATTATTCCATCAGATCCCTAGAATGAGATTATTCCATCAGATCCCTAGAATGAGATTATTCCATCAGATCACTAGAATGAGATTATTCCATCAGATCACTAGAATGAGATTATTCCATCAGATCACTAGAATGAGATTATTCCATCATCTGACTAGAATGAGATATTCCATCAGATCACTAGAATGAGATTATTCCATCAGATCACTAGAATGAGATTATTCCATCAGATCACTAGAATGAGATTCTTCCATCAGATCACTAGAATGAGATTATTCCATCAGATCACTAGAATGAGATTATTCCATCAGATCACTAGAATGAGATTATTCCATCAGATCACTAGAATGAGATTATTCCATCAGATCACTAGAATGAGATTATTCCATCATCTGACTAGAATGAGATATTCCATCAGATCACTAGAATGAGATTATTCCATCAGATCACTAGAATGAGATTCTTCCATCAGATCACTAGAATGAGATTATTCCATCAGATCACTAGAATGAGATTATTCCATCAGATCACTAGAATGAGATTATTCCATCAGATCACTAGAATGAGATTATTCCATCAGTTCACTAGAATGAGATTATTCCATCAGATCACTAGAATGAGATTATTCCATCAGATCACTAGAATGAGATTATTCCATCAGATCACTAGAATGAGATTATTCCATCAGATCACTAGAATGAGATTATTCCATCATCTGATTAGAATGAGATTATTCCATCATCTAACTAGAATGAGATTATTCCATCAGATCACTAGAATGAGATTATTCCATCATCTAACTAGAATGAGTTTATTCCATCATCTGATTAGAATGAGATTATTCCATCATCTGACTAGAATGAGATTATTCCATCAGATCGCTAGAATGAGATTATTCCATCAGATCACTAGAATGAGATTATTCCATCTTATCACTAGAATGAGATTATTCCATCAGATCGCTAGAATGAGATTATTCCATCAGATCACTAGAAAGAGATTATTCCATCAGATCACTAGAATGAGATTATTCCATCAGATCACTAGAATGAGATTATTCCATCAGATCACTAGAATGAGATTATTCCATCAGATCACTAGAATGAGATTATTCCATAAGATCACTAGAATGAGATTATTCCATCAGATCACTAGAATGAGATTATTCCATCAGATCACTAGAATGAGATTATTCCATCATCTGATTAGAATGAGATTATTCCATCATCTGACTAGAATGAGATTATTCCATCAGATCGCTAGAATGAGATTATTCCATCAGATCAATAGAATGAGATTATTCCATCAGATCACTAGAACAAGATTATTCCATCATCTGATTAGAATGAGATTATTCCATCAGATCACTAGAATGAGATTATTCCATCAGATCACTAGAATGAGATTATTCCATCAGATCACTAGAATAAGATTATTCCATCTGATCACTAGAATAAGATTATTCCATCAGATCACTAGAATGAGATTATTCCATCAGATCACTAGAATGAGATTATTCCATCAGATCACTAGAATGAGATTATTCCATCAGATCACTAGAATGAGATTATTCCATCAGATCACTAGAATGAGATTATTCCATCAGATCACTAGAATGAGATTATTCCATCAGATCACTAGAATGAGATTATTTCATCAGATCACTAGAATGAGATTATTCCATCAGATCACTAGAATGAGATTATTCCATCAGATCACTAGAATGAGATTATTCCATCAGATCACTAGAATGAGATTATTCCATCATCTGACTAGAATGAGATTATTCCATCAGATCGCTAGAATGAGATTATTCCATCAGATCACTAGAATGAGATTATTCCATCATCTGACTAGAATGAGATATTCCATCAGATCACTAGAATGAGATTATTCCATCAGATCACTAGAATGAGATTATTCCATCAGATCACTAGAATGAGATTATTCCATCAGATCACTAGAATGAGATTATTCCATCAGATCACTAGAATGAGATTATTCCATCAGATCACTAGAATGAGATTATTCCATCAGATCACTAGAATGAGATTATTCCATCAGATCACTAGAATGAGATTATTCCATCAGATCACTAGAATGAGATTATTCCATCAGATCACTAGAATGAGATTATTCCATCAGATCACTAGAATGAGATTATTCCATCAGATCACTAGAATGAGATTATTCCATCATCTGATTAGAATGAGATTATTCAATCATCTAACTAGAATGAGATTATTCCATCAGATCACTAGAATGAGATTATTCCATCATATCACTAGAATGAGTTTATTCCATCATCTGATTAGAATGAAATTATTCCATCATCTGACTAGAATGAGATTATTCCATCAGATCGCTAGAATGAGATTATTCCATCAGATCACTAGAATGAAATTATTCCATCAGATCACTAGAATGAGATTATTCCATCAGATCACTAGAATGAGATTATTCCATCAGATCACTAGAATGAGATTATTCCATCAGATCACTAGAATGAGATTATTCCATCAGATCACTAGAATGAGATTATTCCATCAGATCACTAGAATGAGATTATTCCATCATCTAATTAGAATGAGATTATTCCATCATCTGACTAGAATGAGATTATTCCATCATCTGACTAGAATGAGATTATTCCATCAGATCACTAGAATGAGATTATTCCATCATCTGATTAGAATGAGATTATTCCATCATCTGACTAGAATGAGATTATTCCATCAGATCGCTAGAATGAGATTATTCCATCAGATCACTAGAATGAGATTATTCCATCAGATCACTAGAATGAGATTATTCCATCAGATCACTAGAATGAGATTATTCCATCAGATCACTAGTATGAGATTATTCCATCATCTGATTAGAATGAGATTATTCCATCATCTGACTAGAATTAGATTATTCCATCAGATCGCTAGAATGAGATTATTCCATCAGATCACTAGAATGAGATTATTCCATCATCTGATTAGAATCAGATTATTCCATCAGATCACTAGAATGAGATTATTCCATCAGATCACTAGAATGAGATTATTCCATCAGATCACTAGAATGAGATTATTCCATCAGATCACTAGAATGAGATTATTCCATCAGATCACTAGAATGAGATTATTCCATCATCTGATTAGAATGAGATTATTCAATCATCTGACTAGAATGAGATTATTCCATCAGATCACTAGAATGAGATTATTCCATCAGATCACTAGAATGAGATTATTCCATCAGATCACTAGAATGAGATTATTCCATCAGATCACTAGAATGAGATTATTCCATCAGATCACTAGAATGAGATTATTCCATCATCTGATTAGAATGAGATTATTCCATCATCTAACTAGAATGAGATTATTCCATCAGATCACTAGAATGAGATTATTCCATCATCTAACTAGAATGAGTTTATTCCATCATCTGATTAGAATGAGATTATTCCATCATCTGACTAGAATGAGATTATTCCATCAGATCGCTAGAATGAGATTATTCCATCAGATCACTAGAATGAGATTATTCCATCAGATCACTAGAATGAGATTATTCCATCAGATCACTAGAATGAGATTATTCCATCAGATCACTAGAATGAGATTATTCCATCAGATCACTAGAATGAGATTATTCCATCAGATCACTAGAATGAGATTATTCCATCAGATCACTAGAATGAGATTATTCCATCAGATCACTAGAATGAGATTATTCCATCAGATCACTAGAATGAGATTATTCCATCAGATCACTAGAATGAGATTATTCCATCAGATCACTAGAATGAGATTATTCCATCAGATCACTAGAATGAGATTATTCCATCATCTGATAAGAATGAGATTATTCCATCATCTAACTAGAATGAGATTATTCCATCAGATCACTAGAATGAGATTATTCCATCATCTAACTAGAATGAGTTTATTCCATCATCTGATTAGAATGAGATTATTCCATCATCTGACTAGAATGAGATTATTCCATCAGATCGCTAGAATGAGATTATTCCATCAGATCACTAGAATGAGATTATTCCATCAGATCACTAGAATGAGATTATTCCATCAGATCACTAGAATGAGATTATTCCATCAGATCACTAGAATGAGATTATTCCATCATCTGATTAGAATGAGATTATTCCATCATCTGACTAGAATGAGATTATTCCATCAGATCACTAGAATGAGATTATTCCATCAGATCACTAGAATGAGATTATTCCATCAGATCACTAGAATGAGATTATTCCATCATCTGATTAGAATGAGATTATTCCATCATCTGACTAGAATGAGATTATTCCATCAGATCGCTAGAATGAGATTATTCCATCAGATCACTAGAATGAGATTATTCCATCAGATCACTAGAATGAGATTATTCCATCAGATCACTAGAATGAGATTATTCCATCATCTGATTAGAATGAGATTATTCCATCATCTGACTAGAATGAGATTATTCCATCATCTGACTAGAATGAGATTATTCCATCAGATCACTAGAATGAGATTATTCCATCATCTGATTAGAATGAGATTATTCCATCATCTGACTAGAATGAGATTATTCCATCAGATCGCTAGAATGAGATTATTCCATCAGATCACTAGAATTAGATTATTCCATCAGATCACTAGAATGAGATTATTCCATCAGATCACTAGAATGAGATTATTCCATCAGATCACTAGAATGAGATTATTCCATCATCTGATTAGAATGAGATTATTCCATCATCTGACTAGAATGAGATTATTCCATCAGATCACTAGAATGAGATTATTCCATCAGATCACTAGAATGAGATTATTCCATCAGATCACTAGAATGAGATTATTCCATCAGATCACTAGAATGAGATTATTCCATCAGATCACTAGAATGAGATTATTCCATCAGATCACTAGAATGAGATTATTCCATCAGATCACTAGAATGAGATTATTCCATCAGATCACTAGAATGAGATTATTCCATCATCTAACTAGAATGAGTTTATTCCATCATCTGATTAGAATGAGATTATTCCATCATCTGACTAGAATGATATTATTCCATCAGATCGCTAGAATGAGATTATTCCATCAGATCACTAGAATGAGATTATTCCATCAGATCACTAGAATGAGATTATTCCATCAGATCACTAGAATGAGATTATTCCATCAGATCACTAGAATGAGATAATTCCATCAGATCACTAGAATGAGATTATTCCATCAGATCACTAGAATGAGATTATTCCATCAGATCACTAGAATGAGATTATTCCATCAGATCACTAGAATGAGATTATTCCATCAGATCACTAGAATGAGATTATTCCATCAGATCACTAGAATGAGATTATTCCATCAGATCACTAGAATGAGATTATTCCATCATCTGATTAGAATGAGATTATTCCATCATCTGACTAGAATGAGATTATTCCATCAGATCGCTAGAATGAGATTATTCCATCAGATCACTAGAATGAGATTATTCCATCAGATCACTAGAATGAGATTATTCCATCATCTGATTAGAATGAGATTATTCCATCAGATCACTAGAATGAGATTATTCCATCAGATCACTAGAATGAGATTATTCCATCAGATCACTAGAATGAGATTATTCCATCTGATCACTAGAATGAGATTATTCCATCAGATCACTAGAATGAGATTATTCCATCAGATCACTAGAATGAGATTATTCCATCAGATCACTAGAATGAGATTATTCCATCAGATCACTAGAATGAGATTATTCCATCAGATCACTAGAATGAGATTATTCCATCAGATCACTAGAATGAGATTATTCCATCAGATCACTAGAATGAGATTATTCCATCAGATCACTAGAATGAGATTATTCCATCAGATCACTAGAATGAGATTATTCCATCAGATCACTAGAATGAGATTATTCCATCAGATCACTAGAATGAGATTATTCCTTCATCTGACTAGAATGAGATTATTCCATCAGATCGCTAGAATGAGATTATTCCATCAGATCACTAGAATGAGATTATTCCATCATCTGATTAGAATGAGATATTCCATCAGATCACTAGAATGAGATTATTCCATCAGATCACTAGAATGAGATTATTCCATCAGATCACTAGAATGAGATTATTCCATCAGATCACTAGAATGAGATTATTCCATCAGATCACTAGAATGAGATTATTCCATCAGATCACTATAATGAGATTATTCCATCAGATCACTAGAATGAGATTATTCCATCAGATCACTAGAATGAGATTATTCCATCAGATCACTAGAATGAGATTATTCCATCAGATCACTAGAATGAGATTATTCCATCAGATCACTAGAATGAGATTATTCCATCAGATCACTAGAATGAGATTATTCCCTCATCTGATTAGAATGAGATTATTCCATCATCTAACTAGAATGAGATTATTCCATCATATCACTAGAATGAGTTTATTCCATCATCTGATTAGAATGAGATTATTCCATCATCTGACTAGAATGAGATTATTCCATCAGATCACTAGAATGAGATTATTCCATCAGATCACTAGAATGAAATTATTCCATCAGATCACTAGAATGAGATTATTCCATCAGATCACTAGAATGAGATTATTCCATCAGATCACTAGAATGAGATTATTCCATCAGATCACTAGAATGAGATTATTCCATCAGATCACTAGAATGAGATTATTCCATCAGATCACTAGAATGAGATTATTCCATCAGATCACTAGAATGAGATTATTCCATCATCTGATTAGAATGAGATTATTCCATCATCTGACTAGAATGAGATTATTCCATCATCTGACTAGAATGAGATTATTCCATCAGATCACTAGAATGAGATTATTCCATCATCTGATTAGAATGAGATTATTCCATCATCTGACTAGAATGAGATTATTCCATCAGATCGCTAGAATGAGATTATTCCATCAGATCACTAGAATGAGATTATTCCATCAGATCACTAGAATGAGATTATTCCATCAGATCATTAGAATGAGATTATTCCATCAGATCACTAGTATGAGATTATTCCATCATCTGATTAGAATGAGATTATTCCATCATCTGACTAGAATGAGATTATTCCATCAGATCGCTAGAATGAGATTATTCCATCAGATCACTAGAATGAGATTATTCCATCATCTGATTAGAATGAGATTATTCCATCAGATCACTAGAATGAGATTATTCCATCAGATCACTAGAATTAGATTATTCCATCAGATCACTAGAATGAGATTATTCCATCAGATCACTAGAATGAGATTATTCCATCAGATCACTAGAATGAGATTATTCCATCATCTGATTAGAATGAGATTATTCCATCATCTGACTAGAATGAGATTATTCCATCAGATCACTAGAATGAGATTATTCCATCAGATCACTAGAATGAGATTATTCCATCATCATATTAGAATGAGATTATTCCATCATCTGACTAGAATTAGATTATTCCATCAGATCGCTAGAATGAGATTATTCCATCAGATCACTAGAATGAGATTATTCCATCAGATCACTAGAATGAGATTATTCCATCAGATCACTAGAATGAGATTATTCCATCAGATCACTAGAATGAGATTATTCCATCAGATCACTAGAATGAGATTATTCCATCAGATCACTAGAATAGGATTCTAAACACACAAAAGCGAAGTTAATATAAAGGATTGACAGTTTTAAACAGAAGTAGGCAGCAATCACGGGCAAGCTACTCTGTTGTCCAAAAATGTGGACGTACCCCATGTATAAGTTAAGATTGTTAATATTTTCGCCTATGAATAAAAATGTGACGGAGGGAAGAGTGGCGGGGGAGGGGGTGAAAATTGCTGATAAAAAATGTGAAGTTCTCTTTTTTAAGCCGAATGTTGAATAGACAATACATTCAAATATATATATATATATATACTTGAGTGAAAAGTTTCAGCGAAGCTGGTAAATAAATTTATATAAACTAAATTAATTTTAAGGGGGGGGGGGGGGAACGATACAAGTTTTTTTTATCCCGCTTTGGTTCTTAAAGGAAGATGTCACTCACAGTTTTAATCCCATCGGGACCTGGACGCCATCGAAAGCGACATGTCTCCAAGGATTTCAGCAGTGCACAATTAGCCGCGCACGACAGTGTTAAGAGCATGTAACGAGCTCCCTTCTTCTTTCACGTTGAAATGTGAAATCGTGCCTCCAAAGCAGTTGTAATTATCATTCTTTTGCCTTGTTGTCACAGTGTTGTTGTTGTTGTTGGTGGTGGTGGTGGTGGTGTTTTGTTGTTTTCAGATCATCCCCTATATTTCTCTTAAGAACCGGTGAATATCTGAATCATCTTAGAGGTGAAGTGTAGGATATTCCGCATGGAAGAAAACGGATGAGAGTGTGGACTAATGGAGCCCGTGTTGTTTCTAACAATAAGACAGATTAATCTTTACTATATGCGTGCAACGTGCAGGAAATATAATATACAGTACGTCCATTAATTTCAACTTATAATGAAATCAAACTTAAATAGACAAACACCTTTAAAAGGTATATCTCGTATAAATCCTTTGTATGCGTTTTTTTAAAATAAAATTATTTGATATTAATTCTGTAAAGTACCGCACGATTTTACACGGCTAATTTATTTCCAGAGGCGTAGCTAGAGTGTTTGGCGCCCGGGGACAAGATTCGTGCCCGGCGACAAGATTCATGTTAAGGCGCCCTCTTTTCCTTTTTTTCAACTCTCAAACCCATTACTTTCTTCAATAAAATAATACCAAAAGCACATTTTGGCGCCCCTAACTAGCGGGCGCTCGGGTACATCTGTACCCCCTTGCCCCCACCTCCTACGCTACCCCTCTGTTTATTTCACCAACTATTTCAGAAAAAAATAAAGAATATATTTACGCACCAAACGCACCTGCGAAATGTTTTTTTTTTTTTTAAATTTTTAAGAATCTCATTTAGCGCAGTTATTGGGAATGTTATTTCAGGAAATTAGTTACATCATGTTTCCTTGTTCTTTCCCTTGAAGATGAAGAAAAAGCTGATTCTTGGGTGTTGGGGTCGGGGGGGGGGGGGGTGAGGCTGAAAATTTGAAAGAATATGATGTCATCGGCAACGAGACTGTGTACCAAGTTTTATCTCGATAGAATGATTGGAAATGGGTCAAAAAGCCAAACGAAGACTTTGCACTTTACACACTAAAGCGAAGTTAATATCAAGTATGTATAAATAAGCAAACTCTAGGGTTGTATCTTATGTTTTCACAAGATTCTAAAAACAAACATGCTTTGAAATGACTTTCATTGAGATCTTATGAAAAAGATCAAGAACTGACGGCGTGTGGCAGGAAATACGGAGGCAGAGAGGGTATTAAATCGGGCGCAAGCTGAGGAAACCAAATCAGTTACTAACTGACAGTTACTGGTCATGGATCCCACACGGCAACAGAAAGAGAGGAAGAGCCTGGGAACTAGGAGAAGTGATCTCTGCAACGAGAGTGAGAGACACTGCAAGAGGTGGAATGAGCTGGGAAGAATGAAACCGGCCACAGAACAGAGATGAACGGCGCGCATTGGTGGATGGACTACGCAAGACAAAGTGTGAGAAACGGGTGCAGTGAAGAAGAAGCTGGTCATTTTAACTTGAGCAGAAATAGTTGAACTGTGTACTCTTGACTCAGGGGCATCTATCTCCTCGTGACGGAAGCCAACTCCACCTGCCCTCCCCCACTGGACCTTGGTCAATTCCGCTAGTCATGATTAGGGTTATTCAAGCGAGATCCAGGGATCTCACACGATATTTAGTAAGCAATAGACTTCCCGGGAAACTCTCCTGTCCCGGGAATTCCCGGTTACAATCTTTTATTCTGCAATTTATTTTCTTGTTTATTTTTTTATTTCATCACACCACAGATTGTCATAGATAGTAACAGATCGTCACATATTGTCGCAAATTGTCTCTATAAGCCAGTATCGGTAAAAATCAAGTTCACTGCAATATATCTAGAGCTTAGAATCTCTAGTACACAGGTTCTCAAAAGCGTGTTCAATTCAAGACGCCATTTATATAGAAGGGAACTAACCCTTACCGTGATAAAGTGAAAAAAAAAAGATTTTAAATAGGGTCATGAACTCGTGGTAAACTATTGTCCAGTGTTGTAT
Source organism: Omphiscola glabra (assembly GCA_964017045.1). NCBI lineage: Eukaryota > Metazoa > Mollusca > Gastropoda > Lymnaeidae > Omphiscola > Omphiscola glabra. The sequence goes on along the minus strand of OZ024794.1, from coordinate 27,286,254 downwards.
TAACCTGCGTTATTTAATGCCATGACTCAAATTGTTACTCAAGCTATAAGACAACAATTCAACAACAGCAACAAAATTTAGTAGCCCTAAAGTATAATAATTAATTATAACTGTCTATCTCCTAACAAAACTCTCAGGCGCTGACAAAAAAAAAAGAGAGTTTTTATTGTTTTGGCCTTCAAATTAAATATTTACTTTGTTACTTGAAGAAAATCAATTGGGGGGGGGGGGGGCGCTCAGGGGGTAAGAATTTTCTTACCCCTTTCCATCCCCACCCCGTCTTAAGATGACCTCGCGGGCTATGTGTACAAGAAGACCTCGCGTACTGCGTGTACGAGATGACCTCGCGTGCTGCGCGTACGAGATGACCTCGCGTGCTGTGTGTACTAGATGGGAGTCACCAAAAGTTACTACTGACAGGTATAAAAAAAAAAAAATCTTCTGGATACTTCACTCGTGTTTACTAACGAGGCCCAATGCCCATTTGTATTGTTTGTTTTCTTGTCTTTATAAATCGTTCATAGAAATAACATAAAGTAGGCCAGAGCAAAAAATTTACAGCTGAGGAGAGTAAGACATTAGCACAAGGATAAATGATGCTGTCAAAAAAATTCAATTTCACTAACAACGTACAGAGACTTCCAGTCATTTAGATACACTTGAAACATTGAACATGATCTCTTGTATATATTTTCCTTCTGGTGTGAGGGCTTCCTTATAGCAATCGGCTCTCTCCCTACTCAACATGTTTTATATTAATAGTAATGAGAAAAAAAAGGGGGGGGGTGGAAGCTGTCCAGCAGCGAATGTCATGCGTGACAGTTGAACCCAAGAAATGAAGTTGAATTTTGTTTTTTGGAGGAGATAATTGTATTAATCAATAGAGAGTCACTGGTATGGTGTAGGACTGTCTGTAGGACTGTCTGTAGGACTGTCTGTAGGACTGTTTGTAGGACTGTCTGTTGGACTGTCTGTAGGACTGTCTGTAGGACTGTCTGTAGGACTGTCTGTGGGACTGTCTGTAGGACTGTCTGTGGGACTGTCTGTAGGACTGTCTGTGGGACTGTCTGTGGGACTGTTTGTAGGACTGTCTGTAGGACTGTTTGTAGGACTGTCTGTTGGACTGTCTGTAGGACTGTCTGTAGGACTGTCTGTAGGACTGTCTGTGGGACTGTCTGTAGGACTGTCTGTGGGACTGTTTGTAGGACTGTCTGTGGGACTGTTTGTAGGACTGTCTGTAGGACTGTCTGTAGGACTGTCTGTAGGACTGTCTGTGGGACTGTCTGTGGGACTGTCTGTAGGACTGTCTGTAGGAATGTCTGTAGGACTTTCTTACTAGGACTATTGTTTAAAGTCCTACATTTACAATAGAAAGTAAGTTAAATTTTTTTCTTATTTTTTTTGGTAAGACCGGGTATTTTGGACCCGGTTTTAAAAAACTGCCTCTCCCCCCCTCCCCCCACCCCAAATGGTTAAGCCCTAGTTCTTAAAATTGTGTGCGTTCAATTAGTTTCCTTACAAAACAAGCGTGGAGAAATATTTTTTAACGATATCATTATCAACAAAACTACTTTTTTTCTTTGATGAAAGCAAATAAAAACTATTGAGCATTATAGATCAGGGGATTAAATTATATACCCCACGATGTAAATATATTGTGCTTGCAAGCAAAAGAGAGCTATCAGAGCTTTCTTCGCCGGTGGGTGTGATTGAAATGGGAGAAGTTGCCGATAACCAAATTAATTTCCAAAAAGTAGTCGCTTTTTTAAACTCTTATAGTACAGAGTTCGTTTTATAATTTTTTTGACCAACCGAGCAATTAGTATCCCACGTAATCTTATCAGCGGGAGCCGAGAAGGAACTCTTGTAGATTTCTCGTGGAAAGATTGACCATGGGACGTAAACAAGCGTGATCAATTATTCGGTGACATCCCCTGTGCCTCTCAAAAAAACAACAAAAAAAAAAAATTATTATTCTTTTCTCCTTTGTCTAGCTTGATGTATTGTTTTTGTGGTGTGTCCAGGCATGAAGGTGGTGTAACCTTTTAGCCACCTCGTCCGTAATGGTCAGATGTAACTGAGCTTTAGAAAGCAACCCCCGCCCCCCCCCCCCCCCACCACAATTTTGTTTATAAAGAAAATTAGTACGCTGAAGACGGAACAACTCTGTCACATAAGGCCAAAGTATGTATCCCTAGAGATTTGTTTGGCTTTTCATCATTGTCAGCGTGGCTTGATCGTTGGAAACGACAATCATGTGTTTTTTGTGTGGCTACGTGGCGAAACGCGTTGGTGAACTTGCTTGTTCGTCTTATGGAGCCAATACTCTGAGTAACCCATGTCTTTTGGAGCCAATTATCTGAATACCCTTATGGAGCCAATGATCTACGTGCCACATGTCTTATGGAGCCAATTATCTGAGTAACCATGTCTTATGGAGCCAATTATCTGAATACCCTTATGGAGCCAATGATCTACGTGCCACATGTCTTATGGAGCCAATGATCTACGTGCCACATGTCTTACGGAGCAAATGATCTACGTGCCACATGCGGTTTATGACAGGTCTCGGGGTTTCTATTTACGAAGCTGTAAATATATCGTGGGAGTCGATTTTCCAAACTCCTAGTTAAGCTAAACCTCGATTTTCCGCACACCACGTGTAGTTTTTAAATTTTGTTTATATTATTATAGGCAATTTCAACCCGTCCCAAAATTCTTAATACCCAATGTACCTAATGCATGGACTAGACTGTAATAGTGCGTTATATTGTGAACTTCAATTCTGATCATATCACAAAATGTAAGTATAAGTCGCACCTCATTACAAGCCTATTAAAGTGTGTTGTTATTTTTTAAGGAAATAAGTTCGGCAGCGCTCTTAGGGTGTGGGTAATTTAAAAAAAATGGTATCCCTTGACCTCGGTTACAACTAACTAAAATCTATGGTCTGTATTATTATTAGAATTTTGTGGAATTATGTAGAAATATCGAGAAAGGAATATATTGTGTAAGTCCGTTCGAGAAGTGTCTATGACCCGGGCAATATATGTACGCCTAGAGAGATTGAGCGACAGGAAGATCAGACGACAGATATATTGAGCGTGTCCTATTTTTGCTATAGACCTTTGTTTACTGTGTGTGTATAGATTCCTTTTCATCATTGTACCTTTTTACAACATGTTATTTTCTTCAACATTGTACCGGTACAATCCAATCATTATACTGTAAGTCAATAGCTTAAATTATATTTCTTTTTGATTTTGTAATTGATAAATAACAAAACAAAAATTTATTAATTTTAATTAGCCCTGTTTTGAGTACCGTATGCTTTGTTATAGTATTTAACTTTTGGTATCGTCTTTTGTTGTGTACTGTTTTAGAACGAGCCATGTACTTAAATAAGAGATAAATTTCTCCATACTGATAACAGTACGTAACAGACAACTGGAGACATTTTGCAGACACGGGTTTTAAGACCCTTTTAAGTGGGTTGTTAACAATAATTACTTAATTTGGCAAACTATGGACTTTTGAGCCAGAAGCTCACTACAGATCCAGGGACCCACTTTCGTTACTATTGTTTTTGGAAACAATAGTAAGACTGTTATGAGGGATGATGTGTTTTGTTATACGCATAGCCCGCCTTCCACGTGCATGACCCCTCGTGAACTCTCGTGACCGTCTTTGAAGTGTTGACAAAAAGCTTCGTTATTCAGAACCGTATAGAAGGATCTGGATAAAACGGGAAAGCAAAACAATGCATTAGACGGTTCTAGACATTAGTAGGAAATGCCTATAAAAAGAGCGAACCGATAGAGAGACGGAGAGATTTTGTTTTGATCACGAGATGTGCTGTGTCATTATACTTTGTTGTGTGTAGAGATTTTTATTTCCTCATACAATTTTATGCTCATTGTATTTTTATATACAGTACCGGTACCAGCAAATCTGTAAGTTTATAATTTTAATCATATTTCTCTTGCTGTTATTATTTAATTGAAGTTCACAAATTAAAAAGTTATTAATTGCAATTAGCTCTGGCCTTGATTGTCGTTTTATTTGTTATTATTTGTAACCTTTGGTATCGTCCTTTATTATGGGCTGTTTTTAGAACGAGCCCTAGACAAAACAACAGAGATTAAATTATCCATTTATAACGGTCCGTAATAAAGACCCTCATTGATCAGCCGCGGTTAACACTATCTGTCGTCGACTAAAATAGCAAAACACCAGACATTAACTCGTATACGCCTGCTGTTCATTTTACTTAGAAACACATAATTTCCAAACAATCCATAAAAAAAGTATTTAATCTCCACAGAAAATAATTCGATGTTATCTGGTGTTCTAGGGCTAACCATAGGCTTCGTCTTACAGCCTGGTAATTAACAGGTCATAAATATCTCGCAAAATGTGGTCAATCAGAGAACAATGAATTTTTAAATGGGGGAGCCCCATTATTAGCATAATTATAAAACATTATTTTCTTTTCGAACTCATTCTGTTACAACACTGTAACTAATCTAAGCCCATGGGGACAGAAATGTCGTTTAGACTGGTCATTCTTCTTATAATGCCTATTTACCCCGTCTGGGGCATAAGCCGTCCACAAGAATTTCCCATTCATCAAGGTAAAGTGCTTCCCTTTTTAGTTGCTTCCAGGTGTATCCCATATATTTCGTGTCTGCCTCTAGCTCGCGTCTCCATATATTGTTTGGTTTTCCTCTCTTTTTCCCCCGTGGATTCCATGTTATTTATTGGCTGGTGTTGCCATCTGGGGATTTTCGGAGAGTATGCCCAATCCACCTTCATGTTTTCTTTATGATGTTCAATGGGCACCTGTTAAGTCCTTTCTAATAGATCTTTGAATTTGATGGTATTTTGCCAGTTCATGTTCAGGATCTTTCTAAGGCATGAGTTTATGAAGGACAGTACTTTCTGCGTAATGCTCAATGTTGTTTTCCAAATTGCTGCTCCATATAGTAGAAATGTTTTGACATTAGTGTTAAAGATTTAGACTTTGTTTTGCCAGAGAGATATGCTCTTGAGTTTACCTTCATGATCTTCGTTTTGCTTTTATTTATATTGAGTTCGAGCTGTTCTGAAATGGTGGCTACGCCATTTGTCTTTTCCTGCATTTGTTGCTGGTTGTGGGAAAGAAGTGCAATGTCGTCTGCAAAGTCTAGGTCATTCAGTTGTTCCCAGAGTGTCCCCTGTACCCCTTTCCTCTTTTTCTCTGTGGATTTTTTCATTATCCAATTAATGGTGAGGATGAATAGGAAGAAGGACAAGAGACATCCTTGTCAGACTCTCGTTTCCACTTTCAAGTCATTTGTGAGTCTACTTTTGTGGACCACCTTGCAAATCATTTAAATAATAAATGTCGACGCTCGTTCGGACAGCGGTGGATTGTCACGAGAAGATGTCACATCATACGATGGCATCGTCTTTGGTAATAGCCCGTCTGAAATCTATGCATTTGTACTTCGGTTGGGTGCTGGGCGGCCGAGTGGTCTAAACTGAGCAAATCTCAAGCCGATGGTCTGGAGTTCAATCCCCGCCAAAGCCCAGTCAAGCAAAAACATCACTAGCACCCCGAGTGGATGGGACCTGCTAACCTTGGACGGCAACTCATCTAAGAGAAGGCAACTCTGAATTCAAACCCGGAGATGGAGTCCCGAAAGGCGGATACCATTGATACAATGAAACATTCCGACAACTCCTGCGACGCCACTGGTGCTAAGCTGTATCATCCACATGATGTTCCCTTGGGGTCATCCAGCGGCGTGGAGCGAGGCGATTTGCTGTTGGGAACCTAGAAAGAATAATCCTAGAAAGAATAATCAGGCCTGCGAATTCCATACCATCGTCACCTCGTGACGGACGGATGCCAGCATATGTACTTCGGTAGGTTTCTCCTTAACTTTTATATTAAAATAGATCTAACACTGCTTCGTTGGACCTAAACTGTCGGTCGACCTGTCCATTTCCGAAAACTGGGTTTGTGTGGGAGAGGGGCGGTGCTATCGTATATCATGGAATTCTAAAATTTACCCGGGTTATTTTTATTCCATTTAAGTCTGTGTTGGAAACCAAAAACATTTCCAATGTGGTACTTTCAGAAACATTTAGCAACATACTACATTGACTTCATTGAGATTTTTTAACATATAAGCTGTTGTTTTTGTTGTTTTTTTCTAACTATCTTTTATTTCTTATATTATATTGTCCCGTGTTTTCATTTCAAGCCAAAACATAGGCTTTAACCACTATTTACTCAATGTATTTTTCAATAGTGTACATTCAATCTGAATTATTTATTTCCTTTAAATTAATGGCATCGTCATCCAATCCATGTATACATAATCAAGGTGACGGCCGCGGCCAGTGATACGAAAACTTAACGTCTCGTATCCCTGAAAATATGACGTCGTACCTTATAAGAAAAAACGTGTTTTTAAATTGCAAATAACGGTCCTAAATATGATTTCTTAAAGCGCTCCTGGGTGAAAGCTCTAGGGTCAAAGTTGAGTTTTGCAAGCCTCGTAGCCTTACTACTTTTTTTAAATGACAAGCAGTCGGATCTTTTTCCAGGAAGCCAAGTTGATAAACTGAAAGATTGACTTTGTTATGCTTTGAGGACGCCAGCCTTACACCCAGGCCATCAAACATTGGGTCTTATCTCTGTTGAATGCGTTTCATTTTTTAATAAATTTTTTTTAAGGGGATGAAATGCTGGCTCGCTATTGTAGCTCTTAGTTTGAAAGAGAGAAGGGAAGAGAGAGATGGGGGGGGGGAGAGAGAGAAGGGGGGCGAGAGAGAAGGGGTGAGAGAGAGAAGGGGGGAGAGAGAGAAGGGGGAGAGAGAGAAGGGGGGAGAGAGAGAAGGGGGGAGAGAGAGAAGGGGGAGAGAGAGAAGGGGGAGAGAGAGAAGGGGGGAGAGAGATGGGGGGGAGAGAGAGAGAAGGGGGGAGAGAGAGAAGGGGGGAGAGAGAGAAGGGGGAGAGAGAGAAGGGGGGAGAGAGATGGGGGGGAGAGAGAGAGAAGGGGGGAGAGAGAGAAGGGGGGAGAGAGAGAAGGGGGGAGAGAGAGAAAGAGATATATATTTAATTATTATGGTTGCCTTCATCTATTATCCAAAGATATAATTATTTGCTCTACCCAATGATGTGTTATGATTGTTCTATATATTTTTTGTGGTTGATTGGGTTTTTTTGTTTTTTGTTTTGTTTTTTGTTGGTTTTTTTTTGGGGGGAGGGGCGGGTGTTCGAGGAGCTATTATTTTACGTCCAAACATTTGTTGTGATTCTGTGAGTAATTTAATAAAGGTGAAGTGTGCCAAAACAGAACAGCCCGGTAGTTCATAAGAAAACGGCGAGAGGCATGTGCATAATTTAGACCAGTGTTGCAAAAAAAGAGACAAACATAGAATTATTAGGGCTGTTACATTTGTGCCACAAGCCGTCGAAAATTCATTATAGCATAACAAGTACGCTCACTTACCCTTTTTTAATAATTATTCTTTTCTATTACATAATCCTTTTAGTGTAACTTTATTTAAAATTGTTCTTATTTAAGTATTAACGGCATGATTTTAGGATATCAGGTTTTATAAAAAAAAAAAAAAAAATTTAAACAAAAAATAACCCTCTGTTATTAGAGCAGAGAACCGGTTGTTAGATTATTGGATTAACACCGTTGGATAATCACTATTTCTTCCTTTTTGACCTAGCGTAGTAGCATTCGTTTCAAACAAAAAAAATCATGCAATGCGGCTTCAATTCCGAATAACATAACATATCCAATTATGTAGATTTTAGCCTAGGCCTAGAGTCTAGAGAATGAGACTTGAACAAAAGTGCGATTGTTAGGTTTTAATTTCCGATCTGTTAGTTGATTTATAAACTTCATTAAAGTCTTTCTTTTTTTTCAATTAATGCTCTTTACATATTTTTTTAAACGGATAGTTTACAAGAAACTCTTTGTGGGTGCGGTCGGTGTTGTTGATTAGATTCTATTTTGACATTTGTTACGAATATTTAAAAATTAATGAATTTAGTCCAGGTGGCCGTGCCGGGTTTATGTTTATAGGCGATAAAGGCGGCGTCCAAGATGGGCATTTTTTTGTTTCAAGGGACAGCATGTTCCACAAAAATAAAATAATATTTTTAAAAGTAAACATATGAAATAAAAACATCTATTTACGACCACACCCCCTCCCCCCATGAATTAATCAGTTTAGAAGAACATGATGATGTGACCGGATGACCTGATTGGACCAAAAAGCTGGCGCCCAGGGCAGACTATCAAGTGCGTACGCCTTCCTAAGCTACTGAGTCAAAAAGCAAGGGTTAGAGAGCTCAATCTAAGACAAATTTTTTTTGCTCGATGCATATACGCATTTACTGAATTTAATGGCTGTGCGAAAGAGTCAGGGCGAAATCATCAAGGTGTGCCAAAGTAATCAATTCTCCATATCATATAAACGTCTAAATGGCATGTTTTATTATAATATTTCAAAGAGGCCGCATGACATGCAGCCAAAATTTGTATCTTAGCAGACATTAAAAAACCAACATATCATTTATAAAAATGGCTCCTCCCACAAACATGTCGCCGGGCCCCCAACATTGCTATGAAAAAAATAAAAGTGGTTTGAGATGTATTTTAGTGTCTTGAATGTAATCATAGTGGGGATGGGGAGAGACGGGGTTTTTTCGATGACATATAGCATACGTTATGGTATTTAATAAAAGTGGTGTGGAAAATAGGGGGGGGGGGTTGTCCCTGACTAATTGTGAATATCTGTGACGAGATCGGATGGGTCTCAAACTGGGGGATATTTTCATGACGACATTAAATGAATGATCCCATTGGTAGCCCATACCCCAATCTAACCCTGTGGTTATAATGTAGGAGCTGAAACGAATACCTCCAAAATTAAGAGAGCAATTTGAAGAAGATCAAATCCAAATATGATCTTTTGAAAAAAAAAATCTTATTATCAAACTCACTTCATTTTTTTTAAAATGTATTTCGAAATCCTTCACCTTCGTCAGATTCTTCTTCCGCCATCCCTTGTCCACCCACTCCCCCACCCAAAAAAAATTGCAGTTGAAATGTGGATTAAGCCGAGTGTGCCATTAAACAAGCATGCCCCATTAAAGATAGACATGCTTAAAACAATGTTGGATCTGAAGACCCTGGGGCGCAAGACAAATGCAATTCAGCTCTGCATTAATGGGTCTGTGCTGTTTGAATAGAGGTGCACGTATCGGGGGAATCTCTTCACATTGCAGACATGAAACCTTTTGATGTTTGACCATCGTTTACCTAAATGTGTTCCGTTGGCCAAATTAAAAATCAATACAAAAATTAATAAATGTTATCAATGGCATATCGATAGTGAAAATACAATAAGAAAAAAAACAAAAGAAAACAAACAAAACAAAACTAAAATACCAACACAAAAATCATGCCGAAAGGGAACATTAAAATAAATAATAATATTTTCTCTTATAACTAAATTGCTTTCAATGTTCCCGATAATCAACGCTTGTGAATAGTGTCATCACGGCATCACGAGCCTGGTGACCCCCGCACACAAAAAAATTCAAATAACAGAACCACCACCACGGAATCACGAGCCTGGTGACCACACACAAAACAATTTAAATAACAGAACCACCAACAGATTTTATGGACGATGTAGTCGGTGCCTCATTGCATTAATCTGTACAAGACCGTCTTAGCTCTTGACGCTAACGGGGGCCCTGTGTAGATTAATGCAACTAGGCCTCCTACTCATTTCTATTGAAGTTGAACGGAAATGAAACAAAATTATCATATAATAGCGAACCGTTTTAGATTTATTAATTTTTGAATATTTTTAAGTTTTACAAGATATATTTTTTAATTAAAAAAATTAAAGTCTATAAAGTACGTCACGCCCCGGGTGTGTGGGGGGGCAAGCATCATATGTGACATTTTAGATATTTTTTATCATATATATATAACCTGAAATATACAGAGATATTTAACATTCTGTTTTGATGGTCGTGTACAGACTGAAATATTACATTCACTGAAAAGGACCTAGCTATTGCTCTTTAATGGCCCCGGCAAGTAAGGTACAGGCCTGCCTCATCTGGTCGGCAGTCCCGTAGATAAGACTCTCGACATGGTTGGCTGGGGGGACCCCAATCAAGCCAGTCGCCAGCGTTGAGCACTCGGCTAGAAGGTGCTCGATCGTCTCCGGTGCCTGGCCACAGTGGCGGCAGCTCGGGTCCCGCAGTGGGTGCAACCTATTCAGATAGCTGCGGGTAGGGCAATGTTCTGTTCTCATCTGAGTATTGAGACTCTGCTGGTGGCGTTTAAGACTCCACCACTGATCGCCTTTGCGGTTGTTTCTAGGCATGTTCCGGTAAAGTTTTCGGGCAGTGTTCCCCTGTTCCCATTCTTTTAACCACTCCTCGTGGAAGAGGTCCTTAATCCAGACTTGGGCCCCCAGTTGGGTCATTGGCCGGTTAGGTTGTGGCTGGGAAGAGCCTTGCCTCGCGAGACAGTCGGTTCTGTCGTGTGGTGGGATCCCCGTATGTCCTGGGATCCATTGAAAGGTCACTTAACCTCCGTGTGACTGTATGTCTCGCACGAGCTCCATGATTGCATTTACCATTTTCGTGTTCAAAGAGCACCTCTTCATAATTTCGAGAGCACATTGTGAATCGGTGAACACTACGATGGATGGAAGCATTTTGCGTCTAGCTAGTCTACGACGCACTTGTTTCAAGCCCATCAATATAGCTTCGATCTCTGCCTCAGTTGCAGTGCTATTTGTGCCGCTTGGGCCTGAAATCTCCTCGGTTGGAGGTACCCCCTTAGGGTACTGTATGAGTGCACCGTAGCCCACCCGCTTTTCGTTGGCGAGATAAGAGCCGTCCGTGAAGACTTGCACCACGTCGTCTTTATAGGCTTCATTTGTCTCCAGTGCGGTTCCCTTTTGCTCATTTTGGGGGCTCGACTTGTTAACTGCTGTTTTTGACAGGGTCAGACGTACATCAGTAGGTTCGCAACTATCCTGAGGTGATCGCTCCTGGATCAGGTGTATTTTCTCCCTCTTTCCTGGTAAAGGGTGCTTATTTTCTAGTGCATAGTTCGCATCCATGAAGGAGGGTCTTTTGAGCCTTGTCCTCTTTACCCAGCGGTCTTGGAGTTGGAAACAGGGTTCCGTCTTTTCCATTCGACAGTAACGCTCTACGGTAGTTAGGATAGCCTTGTCCCTCCTGATGTGGAGTGGTTCTATGTCTGAGATAATTTCCACAGCAGCCGTGGGTGTGGTACGTAACGCCCCACATACAAATATGAGAGCTAGATTTTGTATCCGGTCAAGACCCTCTAGAGCCGTACGGCTTGCAAATGCCTGAACCGGGAGGCTGTAGTCCAGGTACCTCTTACACTCCCGATATAGAGAGCTCTCGGGAGTCTTGCGTCGGCACCCCAGGTAATGCTGGCAAGTTTTTTAACCAGGCTGAGTTTGGACGTGGCTTGAGCACCGAGTTCACGTATCTGGTTATGCAACTGGAGTTTCTGGTCCAGCTTTATACCCAGATACGTGTGTGATTTGTCCCATTTTAGTGATTTCCCGCAGATGTGAAGATCAATTTCTTCTTTGAGCACTTTCCTACCATTAGTGAATAATGTGTACTCGGTATTTTCCGCATTCACCACCAATCTCCATTTCCGAGCATAGTCTTGTATCTGTGTGAGATCTTTTTTGCAGCCGACTCTGCAACTGCTGGATGGATTTGCCCAAACTCCAGATTGCCAAATCATCCGCGAACATTATGTTCTTTGTTACCAAATGTGACTGAAGGTCATGCACGTATGCCAGGAACAAGGTGCAGCTCAAGGCCGACCCATGTTTGAGTCCGTCCTCAAGTGCACACATGTTCGAAGCCTTGTCCCCCACACGGGTGGATATCGTACGATTTGATAGAAAAGAATGAATCCACCGGTACATGTTGGCTGTCACTCCGAGCTGTTGCAACTGGTCAAAGAACACCGCGACAGTATGATTTTTCATCTGTAGCTCATTGGTGGTAGTTTGGATAAACTGAATCACTACTTGATCCATAGGCTGAATCCCCTTGCGGAAGCCGCCTTGGTTGGTAGGAATGCTTTTGGTTCGTTCAGTACCAACAGAGTCTTGCGTAAAACATACGCTCTGCTACTTTTCCGACACATGATGTGAGGGAAATCGGCCGTTAGCTAGACAGTTGGTCACTTGGTTTACCCTCTTTGGGAATAGGGACAATCACCGCTGTTTACCACGCCTTTGGCAAGCCGCCTGATGTCCAGGTCTTGTTGACAAAGTCTAGTAATGTGAGTTTTCCCCTTTTGCCCAAATGTGTGGGCATTTCATTACAGACTCTGGAGCTTTACCTGCTTTGCACTTTCTTAGGGCCGTCAGCAACTCGGCCATTGTAAAAGGTGCCGTGAAAACCTCTTGGTGTGGGCCCACTCGTTGGGCTCTGCTTCCAACCTTTCGGAGTTTCCTGATGGCCCGGCTTTCGTCAGTGTCTCTGGCACTTTTGCTCACCTTAGCAAAATGTCTGTTAAGCGCTTCGGCACGCTTAGCACAGCTAGCCTCTGTGCCAGCTAGCCTGTGTGCCAGCTAGCCTGTGTGCCAGCTAGCCTGTGTGCCAGCTAGCCTGTGTGCCAGCTAGCCTGTGTGCCAGCTAGCCTGTGTGCCAGCTAGCCTGTGTGCCAGATAGCCTCTGTGCCAGCTAGCCTGTGTGCCAGCTAGCCTGTGTGCCAGCTAGCCTATATGCCAGCTGGTGTTTTGAGAGGGCGAATGTTTCGCTGCTTTCCCATGCCAGAGAGGTTATCTAGTAATCGCCAGACCGTCCTTCCGTCCGAGAGGTTTCCACACGTAGTTTCCCACTTGGACTTTTTTGCCCTAAAGATTTCATGTATACAGACAGAATATATCATTTCTTATAAACTTAATAGTTTTAAGAGTGAAGTGTGTTTGAGAATAAACTTTTGTTAGATAAGTTAGTAGGTTCAAAAGCGTGACGTACTTGCTGGGGGAAAAACAGGGAGGGGAGACCGAGTTTTTGATACATTGTGACCTGGGGGGGGGGGGGTTAAAAAAAGTGTCCAGAAATAATGTGACGTGCAGAATGGACTGCCCTAATATTTTTTTTATTATTATTATTGAAGACTATAGTCTAAATTCTATACAAAATAAATTGCATAATCATGTATAGAAGACATGAGACATTTACGAAAAGGCATCAAATATTTATTAATGTGTTCATTATCTGAGGAAAGTTGACACAGCATAATTTCACCAAATTTACAGTAGATTCAAATGTCTTATTAGCTCAGATAAATGACTAACTCAATGAACATATGACGGCTATTGTAAAAATTATTTGATTTACTTTCATTCATTTTATTTTAAATTTACGCTTTTATTATAAACGAAAGAAGAAAAAAGTTGTAAAAATAATATTTAAAGCAGAAATTAGTTTGAAAATCTAATAGCAAACTTGCAGAGGCGTAGCTAGAGTATTTGGCGCCCGGGGACAAGATTCATTTTAAAGAGCCGTTATCTTCATCAATTAAATAACATCAAATGCAAATTTTGGCGCCCTTAACTAGCCTGTCGCCAAGGGACATCTGCCCCCTTCCCCCCCCCCCCCCCCAACCAGCTATGTCTCTGCAAACTTGTTCACAAAAAAACTAGGAAACGTTCTTCACGCTGCACTTTTAAAAATAAATTATATTGTCAAGTTATCTTTCAATATTCATTAACCAAAATAAGCAGAAGAACGGCTAGCGAAATATGTAAAAACTAAGCATTGAAAAACCTGAAAGAAAAAAGAAGCAATAAATTAACGAAAGTATCGACAAGAAGCCTTCGTCGGCGAACAGTACAACGGAAGAGTTACAAAAATAGATACATTAGAAAAACATTTTAAAAAAATAAAAACTTAGCTGAAATGTTGTATCTAATAGAACAGAAGGAGAAATGTAGTATACCCTTAGTAATTAGTAGCGTTAATATAGAAAAAAGGAAATGGAAGAGAGGAAAAGGAAGTACGCGTCGATTGGTTTAATTAGTAAGGGGCAGAGAATAAGATTTAACGTGAAGGAGAACATGATGTTCAGGTCATGTGATGTGAAGGTCACATAGGCGTTGATCAGTTTGTTCTCTAAGTTTACCATGGCGGGCGTGATGGCCCCTAGAAGCATGAAGCTCCCTAGAAGCATTAGGCTCCATAGAAACATGATGCCCCCCTTAGAAGCATGAGGCCCCACAGAAGCATTGGGCACCCTAGAAGCATGAGGCCCCACAGAAGCATTAGGCTGACTAGAAGCATTAGGCCCCTTCGAAGCATGAGGCTCTGGGCAACGGACCAGCGTACCCATGCCTTAAGACGGCCCTGGTTCACTCGAGCAGATAGTTTTACCAGCAGCACATTGTGCATGCGACGTTGTAGGATGAGGTGCTTGCAATGTACCTGTATCAATGATGATACGAAAGCGACAGCGCTCCACTTATTGATAACGAACTCCCATGCGCTCTGTAACAGAGGGACCCTGTGGTCAGAGACGGTTACCTTCATTTCAGTTCTCCCTTAAAAAATAATCTTTTCGCGTTGACACCTGCCTTGTATGCACAAGCACTGAGCTTTCTACACATTTTGGACAGACGGAGCTGATCGCTAACAAGTGCAGATGATTTAACAGCTGACCCGGCTACCTTGCTCGACATCAATCTGAGCATCAGCCAAAACGGCAGACATCTTCTCTGAGCTGAAAAGATAAATCGTAAGTAAACTCCATGGAAAAGTTCCCGCGAACTGGATCAAATTACCAATTAAAATTATCTCATAATGTACGTATGGCTATAATCGTATCCGGAAATTTGATTGAAAGAAATTTCGTCGACGGAAAATTGATCGACGGAAATTTGATCGAACGGAAATTTGGTCGAATCTTTTTATTTTCAGTTCACAGGAGCGAATTTTGTGCCAAATTTCTTTTTAATGCACGTTATTTTGTTTTACTATGTACTATAGTGCGTTCAAAAAGAAATGTGACGAAAATTTTAACTTGTGAACTGAAAAAAAGATTCGACCAAATTTCAGTTCGAGGAAATTTCTCGATCAATTTTCCGTTGACGAAATTTCTTGAAAACAAATTTCCGGTAACCGGCTATAACGATGTGTTCAATAGGCCCGCTCAATAGAAATGCCCCAGAAGTATGCACTACTTGGGAGTCACATAGAGTGCTTTACTTGAATGCAAGTTTTGTCAACTTTAGTGGATGGGGAGTTCACGCATTGTTGTCGCCGATGTTTGGCTGGTTGTTACCAGTTTGTATCTAAGTGCAAAGTAATGTTAATGCATAAAAGGCCTATCATTTCTTCGTTTTATTTTTAAACTGGAAAGGACTAACAAAATGTAGAAGGGTTCAAGGGGAAAACCAGTGATGTCAGGTTTGGAGAGTTTTTAGAAAAATTTATAATAAATTTTGAAAATCCCTCATGAAAGTATAAAAATGTCAAAATGTCTAAAGATAAATATATATGGACTATGCCGCTTTTTCAGTTTGTCCTGTTTTGTCATCTTATTCTATTGAATAGAATGTAGCCACACGGGAGATAGCTTGCTAATTTAGAAAATAACTGACATCACTGGTTTTTTCCTTGAACCCTTCGTATAGCATCCTATGCTTTCTCCTTCAATGCATGGTATATGTGTACCAGTAACATTAATCTTTATTTCCTTATTTATGTTTCAGAGTCAAAGTGAGAAAAATTAGTTTGAGAACTATGTCTCAAGTGTGTTTGTTGAAAGTTAATTGGGAGAGGGGGGGAGTGAGGTAGGTAAGGGGGGATAATTTAGTGATTAAAATCAATCATTATTAGTTTAACTGCGAGACGGCCACACATAAAGGATGCCGAAACTGGCCAAGTAATTCTTGGCTCCAGATTGACATCAGCCCCAGCGAGGGGATCAATATCTCTTGCTTCAGCCACGGTTGGCAATGTGCATCTCGTGTATATAATACGCTTCTGGTGTGACTCGTGGACTGCTTTCTAATGAACTGCTTCTTAATTGACTGCTTCCTAAAGGACTGCTTCCTAATCAGCGTATTTTGGTATTGAGATTATATTACAAATAAGTCTATATGTTTGAAAGAAAGTATGGTACAATAATGAGTTCAATAGCGCGCAAAATTTAAGTCCCGATAACTATGCTAGATGATAACTTTTTTTATGTAACGCAACTGCGTTTGTCGCGTAATATTTTCTTTTCGGAAAATTAAATCGTCTCAATTGAAGTATGGTGTAAAAAATCGTCTCAATTTAAGTATGGTGTAAAAAATCGTCTCAATTTAAGTATGGTGTAAAAAATCGTCTCAATTTAAGTATGGTGTAAAAAATCGTCTCAATTGAAGTATGGTGTAAAAAATCGTCTCAATTGAAGTATGGTGTAAAAAATCGTCTCAATTGAAGTATGGTGTAAAAAATCGTCTCAATTTAAGTATGGTGTAAAAAATCGTCTCAATTGAAGTATGGTGTAAAAAATCGTCTCAATTGAAGTATGGTGTAAAAAATATTCGGCTTTAAAAATGGTTGGGACATCAGAATATTTAATATAGTTCATGGGCGTGAAATAAAAAGTGGGCCGTGGCGTATCATGGTGGAAGGGGTGTAACTAAAAATTGGCATCCTTAAATGTGCGTTACTTGAATTCATGCTTTGTCAAGTAACTTAAATACATGGGAAGTTCACGCATTGCTGTCGCCAATGTTTGGCGGGCTATATCTAGTTAATTATAACGCGCGCTATATAAGGTCCGTTTCTCATTTCTAGGAAACGCCAGCTGTTTGTTTCCATATGAAACGCCACTTGGTGATCTTGTATTTTCTTGAACAACCCATCTTCACGTTTTCATCCCATTACATTCGTCCAATATGACATATAATAAGTTTGCCACTGGTCAAATTAAGCACGTCAAGTGTAATCATTATAATACAATCGGAAGGCAGGCATCTACAATATGTTGACCTTCCCCAAATAAACACAAAAGTCTGAAATTATTTCTTATGCCTTTTATATAATAGAGGTGGTACAATTTTAGTGTTTAAAAAAATCTAAAATTTGTATAAATGGTTTAAGAAGAAATCCCACATTTTAAATGATTCCGGGGGCGTCAAGATTCAATAAATGTGAGCAGTCCACGACATGAATTGGATGAGATGCTCTTTTGGGATGTTGTTATGAGATGATGTGAGAGATGATGTGTGAGATGATGTGTGAGATGATGTGTGAGATGATGTATGAGATGATGTAAGAGATGATGTGTGAGATGATGCATGAGATGATGTATGAGATGATGTAAGAGATGATGTGAGAGATGATGTGTGAGATGATGTGTGAGATGATGTATGAGATGATGTGTGAGATGATGTATGAGATGATTTGTGAGATGATGTATAAGATGATGTAAGAGATGATGTGTGAGATGATGCATGAGATGATGTATGAGATGATGTAAGAGATGATGTGTGAGATGATGCATGAGATGATGTGTGAGATGATGTAAGAGATGATGTAAGAGATGATGCATGAGATGATGTATGAGATGATGTAAGAGATGATGTGTGAGATGATGCATGAGATGATGTGTGAGATGATGTAAGAGATGATGTATGAGATGATGTGTGAGATGATGTGTGAGATGATGTAAGAGGTGATGTTTGAGATGATGAATGAGATGATGAGTGAGATGATGTGTGAGATGATGTATGAGGTGATTTGTGAGATGATGTATGAGATGATGTAAGAGATGATGTGTGAGATGATGCATGAGATGATGTATGAGATGATGTATGAGATGATGTAAGAGATGATGTGTGAGATGATGCATGAGATGATGTATGAGATGATGTATGAGATGATGTGTGAGATGATGTGTGAGATGATGTATGAGATGATTTGTGAGATGATGTATGAGATGATGTAAGAGATGATGTGTGAGATGATGCATGAGATGATGTATGAGATGATGTATGAGATGATGTGTGAGATGATGTGTGAGATGATGTATGAGATGATGTATGAGATGATGTATGAGATGATGTGTGAGATGATGTGTGAGATGATGTGTGAGATGATGTATGAGATGATGTATGAGATGATGTGTGAGATGATGTGTGAGATGATGTAAGAGATGATGTTTGAGATGATGAATGAGATGATGAGTGAGATGATGTATGGGATGATGTATGAGATGATGTATGAGATGATGTGTGAGATGATGTATGAGATGATGTAAGAGATGATGTTTTAGATGATGAATGAGACGATGAGTGAGATGATGTAAGAGATGATGTGTGAGATGATGTAAGAGATGATGTAAGAGATGATGTATGAGATGATGTATGAGATGATGTGTGAGATGATGTATGAGATGATGTGTGAGATGATGTTTGAGATGATGAATGAGACGATGAGTGAGATGATGTGTGAGATGATGTAAGAGATGATGTAAGAGATGATGTAAGAGATGATGTAAGAGATGATGTATGAGATGATGTGTGAGATGATGTGTGAGATGATGTAAGAGATGATGTTTGAGATGATGAATGAGACGATGAGTGAGATGATGTGTGAGATGATGTAAGAGATGATGTGTGAGATGATGTAAGAGATGATGTAAGAGATGATGTATGAGATGATGTATGAGATGATGTGTGAGATGATGTATGAGATGATGTAAGAGATGATGTGTGAGATGATGTAAGAGATGATGTAAGAGATGATGTATGAGATGATGTATGAGATGATGTAAGAGATGATGTATGAGATGATGTAAGAGATGATGTGTGAGATGATGTATGAGATGATGTATGAGATGATGTATGAGAGGATATATGAGATGATGTATGAGATGATGTGTGAGATGATGTAAGAGATGATGTAAGAGATGATGTAAGAGATGATGTATGAGATGATGTAAGAGATGATGTGTGAGATGATGTATGAGATGATGTATGAGATGATGTGTGAGATGATGTAAGAGATGATGTATGAGATGATGTATGAGATGATGTAAGAGATGATGTGTGAGATGATGTAAGAGATGATGTAAGAGATGATGTATGAGATGATGTAAGAGATGATGTATGATATGATGTATGAGATGATGTATGAGATGATGTAAGAGATGATGTAAGAGATGATGTATGAGATGATGTGTGAGATGATGTGTGAGATGATGTGTGAGATGATGTGTGAGATGATGTATGAGATGATGTATGAAATGATGTATGAGATGATGTATGAAATGATATATGAGATGATGTATGAGATGATGTATGAGATGATGTGTGAGATGATGAATGAGATGATGTTTGAGACGATGTATGATATGATTTAAGAGATGATGTGTGAGATGATGTATGAGATGATGAATGAGATGATGTTTGAGATGATGTATGAGATGATGTAAGAGATGATGTGTGAGATGATGTATGAAATGATGTATGAGATGATGTATGAGATGATGAATGAGATGATGTTTGAGACGATGTATGAGATGATGCAAGAGATGATGTGTGAGATGATGTGTGAGATGATGTATGAGATGATGTGTGAGATGATGTATGAAATGATGTATGAGATGATGTATGAGATGATGTATGAAATGATGTATGAGATGATGTATGAAATGATATATGAGATGATGTATGAGATGATGTATGAAATGATGTAAGAGATGATGTATGAGATGATGTGTGAGATGATGTATGAGTTGATGTGTGAGATGATGTATGAGATGATGTATGAGATGATGTATGAGATGATGTATGAAATGATTCTGAGATGATGTATGAGATGATGTATGAGATGATGTATGAGATGATGTAAGAGAATGTATGAGATGATGTATGAGATGATGTATGAGATGATGTAAGAGATGCGATTTGCGGAGATTTCCTACGCACGAGTTATTGTAAGGCAGGAGCGGCCCTGACCGTCCAAATATCACTGACACACCGGGATTTTTCACCTGTATCCCGGTGGGCCGGTCCACTCTGGGTACCACTTATTTCTCATCCATGATTGGCAAGTCCCAGATCTAAATGACTTAGAATTACTGGTTTGTTAAAAACTTTAATTGACTAGATACATTCTCTATTCATTGTTAGTAGCTGCATATGTATTTGTGGAAAGCTAAATGTGTGGACCTATGTGTTTCACAAATACCTTCTGTCATAGGTACATTCTGTGCCACAAGTACCTGTTATAGCAGAAATACCTTCTGTGTCACAAATACCTTCTGTGTCACAAATACCTTATGTGTCACAAATAGCTTCTGTGTCACAAGTAGGCCTACCTTCTATGTCCAATTATTTTTATATTGAGACTGTTGAGATTGTTACTTTGTATTATTGATCAGATCTGCAATTTTGGCTTTTAAAGCCGACCAGATTTTAAAAATATCAAAATATGAGAGAGAATTTAGAGTTTCTACAAAGTATGGACCAATATTATAAACTCAACAGTAGGCAAGTGGCATTTGTAAGAAGGTGCTGGAGTGGGTAGGGGGTCTCCACCGCGAGCGCGTATTTATTTTTCTCTATATTGAAAGGCGGCATTTTAAGCAAACTGCAGTTTCTTTGTTTGTGGCAGGGGGCGGCAAGACGTTTGATCCGCCCCGGGTGGCACAACCCCCTGGCGACACAACCCCCTAGCTACACCACTGAACGGACGGGCTGGTGTTTGTTAAGTGAAGACAGACAAATTCAGAAGAAAGGCCTATTCTTATTTTTGTTGGCCTGAATCGGATTTATTAAAGATGTGATGATTTTCGGCATTGTAGCTTGACACCTTTACATGTCTGGGAGCTAGTCTAAAAAAAGGCCCAAATGTCTCAGTCTCAGTCTGCTTGCATCTCTCGATCATTTCCTGGATTTTTTTTGTATCTCTGGTCACGTAACAGCGATAAAAAAACTCAAACATCCGATACAAACACGCGACCAAAAATTCCGTTAACCGGAAAACTATCCATTACTTTGAGGATCTGATCTTCACATCCTTGACCTAGTTTACACTATCCGTTTCTTTAGGTCAATAGACACCCGGTCTAACAGCGACACGTCCCGTCAAACTTTATATTTGGCTGACATAACAAGTCCATCCATCTAACCCACATTAACATGGGAACTACCACATTGAGCCGAAAGCTGAATTTCAACAAAAATCAATATTGATGGATCATATCCTTCCCCAACGATAGCGAATTTTGAACGCCTCGCCTGTTGACTAATGAAACAAGAAAGTAGTTTTCATAATTAGGGGTGGGGAAAGTCAAGGACCATCACGGGCGTCACAAACACTTGCTGCTCCACTGCGGCCACCTTATCCTTAATCTGATACCGATAGATAGACCAAAAAATTGAGACGACTTTTCTTTTGACTGTCTGACAGTGTTTGTGGAATCTAAGAGTCAACTTTTGGATCAGTGTAAAAAAACAATATATATAAATATATTTAAATAAATATATATATATATATATGAACACTTTTTTGACAATTAAAGATGAGAAATGTGTGCTACCCAGAGTGGACCGGCCCACCGGGATACCGTGAAAAAAGCCAGGTGTTTCAGTGATATTTGGACCGTTTGGAGCGATTTTGCATTACAATAAGTCTTTGTTATTTAATCTCCACAAACAGCATCTCATGCATCATCTCATACATCATCTCATACATCATCTCATACATCATCTCATACATCATCTCATACATCATCGCATACATCATCTCATACATCATCTCATACATCATCTCATACATCATCTCATACATCATCTCATACATCATCTCTTACATCATCTCATACATCATCTCATACATCATCTCATACATCATCTCATACATCATCTCATACATCATCCCATACATCATCTCATACATCATCTCATTCATCATCTCATACATCATCTCATACATCATCTCATATATCATCTCATCTCATCAAATTCATGTCGCGGGCGGCTCATATTTATTGAATCATCCCACCTCCGGAGTCTTTTACAAAAATGGGATTATTTTCTTAAACATGACTTTTTTCCAGTTTAATTTCAACTTGCTTGCTTTAAAAAAAAAACAACCCCTTCCCCCAAATTATACTCCATTACAAACTCCCCCCCCCCCTCGACGACTCACCGCATCAAAATCCATTCTTTCAACCCAGGACCCGCGAATCTCAACCCGTTACCGCAAGTGCTGCGTGGCACAGGCGTAGAAAGACGTGAGGAGGGGTGGGGGGGCTGCGGACGATGGGGTCTACCCCAGATAGCACCTCTTTGAGGCGCGGTATTTTCGGTCTGCTGCATAGACTACTAAAAAGTGCCTTGTGTATGATGTGTGTTTGAGACCGAACGAAAGGGGACTTTCTGATTTCGGCCCAAACCGAAACCAGACCGAAATTTAGAAAATTACTTTCGGTCGAAGCCGAAGCCGAAACAAAAAGCTTAAATGAGACTTTCGGCCGAAACCGAATGATTTAGATATTTTGAAATTCATTCATGCATACGCACCACCTATATCGAAACTAATATCAATATTATTATTCTTTTTATAAAACAAAGATTATCGTGAGTTTTAATAGATAAGCATCTGATGAATTCTTTGGCGTTTACCGTTTAAATTAATAAGCAATTTAAAGTTGTTAAAAATGTATTTTAAACTAGTATGGTAAGATAAAAATGTGACGGAGATAAAAAGAGGGGGTGGGGTGCAAATTCAAACAAAATAGACCGTTGAGTGCTCTTTGCTTTTATAATATTATCACAGCTCTACCTAGACATATTTGGTATAGATCGAAAGCTTAGCATATATATAATTATAAGATGACAGCAAGACATCGAGCTATGATGAATATCGCATTGCAGGCCGACGGACAGGGTGACAATCTGACATCTGGTAGAAGACCGAAGGCCTCAATCACTTTCAGCCAGATGGCCGAAAGTCTAAATCACTTTTGGCCGAAATAGAATAATAAACCGAAACTTCACCGAAACTACGCCGTAATAGATCAAATGTCAACTTTCGGCGCCGAAACCAAAACGGAAGCCGAAATTCGGTTCGGTCTCTAATATGTGTAATTCATTATGTTATATGATTTTCGCGAGTGAGGGGCGCCATATTCATATACCATTTCGGTTGTCACGAACTGGAGAATAATGATTGCAAGAGAAGGAGGCTTTTAAAAAACTTTGACTCCCCTTGAATCGTGAACTTTCCATTTATGCCGGGACAAACAAACACAAATTTCGCAATGATAACTCTTGTCTCCAGTCAAATTCGTGAGTTTTTTTGTGTTTGTTTTTGGATTTTGAAAAATCTCTAATGGCCATCGCAACCCATGTTTGCTACGACCTACTTAAAATGGCAATCTAAATGATAAACTATGCTATTAAAAGAAACACTACATGCAAAAAGCGCATGTTTCAACACGGGCCTTGGGGGCACTTAACTGTTTTAATGTGTCTCGGGTGTGCCCTTAGTTAGGAGCTGTGAATTTTCATCTGGGGAAAAAACAAAGATATCGTCACTATCAGTGTTTCTTTCAGAAATTTTCCCCCGAGGGGGCACTTTTGACGTTCGGGGGGGCAGTGCCAGTTTTTCAGTGGCTAGAGGCGTAGCTAAGGGGTGGCAGATGGGACATATGTCCCCGGGCGACAGACTAGCGGGTGCATCTAATGGGCATAGTGTTAATGGATGAAAATAATAGGTTTCAGAGTGTAGCCGGGGGGGGGGGTTTAAATGAATCTTGTCCCCTGTATCAAAGACGTCAGTGACGTAGAAGTGTGGGGGGCGAACATTTGGTCTTCCTAGTTGTCATTTTTTCTTTAGATAGAGTGGCGGGATTTTACGGACATCTGCAGAGTTTCTATCGAGAAAGGTAGCGTAGCAAAAAAGTTAACCCACCTAGGGTGGCGCTAACACTCGGCACGCCGCTGGGCAGTGTATATATCAGCACCAAATTTGGCTGTCATGGCAAGTAATTTTTATCGGGAAGTAGGGCAGCAGAAAATGTGTGATTGTTTAACAATCAAGAGGTGCATTTTGGAGTATACATGATTCAAATGTTTTGATAAGACTTTCATTTGATCGGGGGAAATAATTTTTCAAGCGTCGGGGGAGGCATTATGGAGACCAGTGCCAGACACAAACTAAATTTCTTCTTCTTTTTCTGTCTATTAAGGGCCCACGATCAATTTATTGATCATTATGGATCCTATGAATGTAGATGGGATTTGCAATGTTTCTGTGCCTGGTGTTGATGCGGATATTTCACTGGTAACAAGAGTTACCTAGTGAGAGTATCATGCACTGTATTCAATGTATCTTTAAGACAATGTGTGAAGGGGCATTTCAAACGTTAATATATTTACTGTTAGATGTCTCGTAGAAAAATGCTAAGAATACATCAACATACACCAACTATATCTGGACTACAAATCAGGTTATGATAGCATAGACAGGAAATACATGAACGATGCTGTGCTGGAACTTGGAGTCCTTAACAAACTTACCCGACTCATACATATGACGATGGATAACTACAAAAGTAGAATCAAAGTACAGAGGGAGTACTTGAGGGAGTTCCCAATCAATCTGGGCCTCAGACAAGGAAATCCGTGTATCATTTTCAACATCACTTTAGAAAAAAGCAGTAGAAACATACGTGTGAGCACCTGAGAGGTGGTACAGAACAACCATAAGTAACTTTATAAAGCCAGCCACTGCAATACCTGGCCTACACAGACGATATAGCGCTACTTGGTAGAAACAGCATTGATGATATAATTAAAACTTTCAGGGAACTTGAAGATGTGACGGTCAAAGCTGGTCTTGATGTAAATAAAGCGAAGGCAATATTTATGATGTCAGGAAAAACGCACTGATTACTTCATCAATATGAACATCTACGCCTTTGAGATGGTAGCTACTTTCAAATATCTTGGGGTGACTATAAATAAGCAAGAGGAAATACAATCGGAGGTGCAAGAAAGAATAACAGCATGCAACCGTTCTTATTTCAATTTACAAAAGCTACTTCAAAGCAAAAATCTCGCTAAGGGAACAAAGAAGGCAGTACACCACTATCACAAGACCAGTAGTGAGACTTGGTTCCTACCAGAAAAGCAGAGAACCTGCTAAATATATGACCCGATGATAGACAATTTTGTTTGGGGAATCCGTACAAACCAAGAGCTATATCAATTGTACAAATACCCATCCATAGTCACAACAATATAAAAAAAAGGCAGACTGCCCTAGGCAGTACACATTGAAAGGATGCCGGATTCTGGAGCAACAAAAACGATATACAGGCAGAAACCTAGGGGCAGGCGGCTCACCGGTCGACCAAGACTGAGATGGATTGACGATGTAGAGAAGGGCTTACAAAGGTTGGGGTTCGCACATGGAGTTGTAAAGCGATGGATCGATCCCAATGGAAGAATGGGGTGGAGCAGGCCAGGGCCCTAAATGGGATGAAGCGCCACTGATGTAAACATTTCAGATATTTGGGTGGGAAGCGCTAGAAATAACGATAATATCAGGACATCACTAACTCTTCCACCAGCACAATATTAAATAAATTCAGTCCAATTGGGATCCCTTAGGGTATGTTTTTTATCGAGAGATACTCCTTAGCTTAGACTCGCCCCTTAAAACTTTATAGGCCATGGAAATTTTTTGATAAATTCAAAATGCAAGAATGCATTTTTTTTAAACATACCGTAGTTAAATTTAGTTTCGCATCATTAAACACTTAACTGTAGAGCAACGGGAGAGATGCTAGTTAAGATTTTAGGTGTCATTTGACATAAGAGCCATCGTGTGAGGTCTGCAACCCACATAGCTGCATGGGGCCTCGTATATTTTAGGGGCTTAAAGTTGGGCTGTAATTACATTAAATAATCAACTTTTACTGCTAGGTAGGGAAGGAAAAAACCGAAAAGTAGCACGGTGCCATAAAAAGTCAAGCGACGTCTCTTCTTGACTAAGTGTGGTATGCAAACATTTTTTTCAAAATTGAAAAGTAATGTATTTTTAAAGTTATTATTTTAAAATATTTTTGGGATCAACTACATAAAAATAATGAATTTACTACAAAATATTTTTAAAATTAAGAAAAAAAATTTCCTTCCAAAAAAGGTATCCATCACAAAAAAAGAAATTCTAAAATAGTTTTACATTTTGAACGAAAAAGAAAAGCCAAAAACATACGTTTATTTCAAAATATTTCCAAGTTTCACCAAAGTCAAAAAGAAAAAAAGCTTTTCTGTACATAGGGCTAAAGACTATATCTTTATGGGTTTTCAAAATTGGTATTTATTTATAAATCATATGTAACCGACATAATTGTTCAGAAGTCAAGAATTGTTTACAAAAGACTCATATATTTATTAATGTGTGATTTTTTTTCCGTATAAAATTAATGTTTCAATTCTCAATCTCAATATTCAGTTGATTGAAATGTTAATTAAGAAATTTAGACTACTATAATTTGCTTCAGATCATTACAACTTGCCCCTTCGATATTATACTTGAAAACAATTTTTTTACCAATTCCATATAATTTTTTTTAACTACTACAACCAAAAATGGCATTTATCTAGGAGATAGTCGAAATACTCGATTTTTTTTTATTCGTTGTTTAAATATATATTATATTCTTTCTACTGGATTATCATCTTAAAATAATTTTTTTTAAATAGTTCAAACAGCTGGGGAAGATTGTTTATTATTATTATTTTAACAGAGAAAAGTCATTGGGGATTTAATAAATAAAGACCATTTTTTAAAATCATTTTACTCTGTTCCCGAAACTGTGTTAAAAAATTAGAAACACTCGATTTAATAATTACGATGAAATGTCCACTATTTGTATGTAACCGGTAAATTCCTAATTTTTTGTTTTAAAATTATTATTATTATTATTATTATTATTATTTTTAAATTTTCATTTTATCTATGTCAGCATACATCTATGGAATCTACTACATTAAAATGTTTGCTAAAAATGATTTTTTAAAGCATGATACTATTTTTCAATATCATTTGAAAACAGATTGCACATGTTTATTTCTTAGCAAGAACTACCGGTATATTTAATTTACAAACATTTATATCGATGAAAAGGTAGTTTAATACAGGGTTATTAAAAAGTCTTTCAACTTTTGCAGCTGCAAAATGTAATTAAATAAAAGATACCGATATCTGCGAATCAGAAAAAGTAAGCTTTAGCTTATGATCAGGAGCGGCCAATTTTAAAAACAATATCATATTTATAATCGATTTCTGCGAGCCTGTAACAAGATTAACCTGAACGCTATGGATCATCAATATATATCGAACAAAGCGATATTTTATTTGTTCCAATAATTGTAATCGATTAAAGGCACACATTTCAATAACTTTTAAAAATTTTATAAAAATTAAATTTAGAGTAGTTTTTTTTTTATTTTAATTATTTTTTCTTACACATTTTCCCCCGGGGGGGCACTTGACTTGCTCCGGGGGGGTATGCCTGAAAGAAACACTGGTCACTATGTCATCGCTAAATTTAAAAATGCATTTCATGGGCGTTATGTAAAGCAATATTTCATTATTTGCATAGTGTGACAACATTATGAAAATAATTCATTCCTTTTAGAGAGAGTCAGCCTCTTAGGGAGTGTTTGGAGAGAGTCAGGCTCTTAGGGAGTGTTTGGAGAGAGTCACCCTCTTAGGGAGTGTTTGGAGAGAGTCAGCCTCTAAAGGAGTGTTTGGAGAGTCAGCCTCTTAGGGAGTGTTTGGAGAGAGTCAGCCTCTTAGGGAGTGTTTGACCCCAGTTAGAATGTCTTCGCCATTCACACGTTTCGGTTCAGAAGCGAGGAAGTGAGCTGTTTCAACTCAGGTGTCGCATCAAAAGTATACAAATTTTTGTCCATGCTGAGTACGATTTTTTACTTTAGGCTTGAAGTTTGTCATCACTTAGATCAGCGGTTCTCAACCTGTGGGTCGCGACCCCTTTGGGGTACGCACGACCCTTTTCTAGGGGTCGCCTAACACCATCTGAAAACACACATGCTCTACAGTTATGAAGTAGCAACGAACATATTTAATGGATGTGGGGATCACCACAACACGGGGAACTGTATTAAAGGGTCACGGCATTAGGAAGGTTGAGAACCACTGACTTAGTTTGTTTTGAAAGATTTCCTTTCTTAAATCCATTTATGTTGACTTCGCTTTTGATCGTGGCTGGTAAAATGTTCGGCTTGACTTTTGTGTTCTTTTGTCTTTTATTGAGGGGGAAACATTTGCATAACCATACCACTGCTGATATTTCACTAAGATATAATTTTTCCAGGGGGGGGGGGGGCAAAATGTCCACTGCCTAGGCGCCTGTGGGGTTATTAATCTGGTACTGCCCTCCACCTGTTATAGCAACCAACGAAAACGACTTCAGCCGGAATGTCTAAATCAGCGGCTCCCAACCTGTGGGGCGTGACTCTTTGGGGGGGGGGGGGTCGAATGACACTTACATAGGGGTCGCCTAAGATCATCGGAAAACAAATATTTATGAAGAAGAAACGAAAATAAATGTATGGTTTGAGGTCACCACAACGTGAGGAAGTGCGTGAAAGGGTCGCGGCATTAGGAATGTTGAGAACCACTGATCTAAATTGGGTTGAAATAGCTCAATGTTTTTATATTTTATATTTCCATACAAAAATTAGTTGTACGTGCACAGTATATATATCTGGAAGACACACAGCTTTGTCCTTGGCATATCCAAGCACTTCCTCTTCTTTTATTTAAATGCAGATTTCATGCAGCTGTATTGAAGGCACGGTTCCAGACACATACAGCGGTTAAAAAATATATTGTCTGTAGATCCTGATGTCTAGAAATGAATCAATAGTTCATTCAGTGAGAGACATTCTTGAAAGGTTCCACATTTGATTTTACTTCTATCGTATTTTTTGTAATTTATTTACTTGTATCTTATTTAATAGTATCTTATGTCACTTCTATTTTATATATATGTCGACTGTCCTTTATCTTTCAATGCTACTAAATCTGTTTCAGTACTACTTAATCTATTTCAGTGCTACTAAATCTGTTTCAGTACTACTTAATCTGTTTCAGTACTATTAAATCTGTTTCAGTACTACTAAATCTGATACAGTGCTACTTAATCTGCGACAGACTACGGTGCTGCTTAATCTGCGACAGGCTACAGTGCTGCTTAATCTCACTTCATTGCTAAGTCTCTCGTTTTACTTCTCGTCTTCTTTCTTTTTTATATTTCCCAGTACCGCAGTCATTGTACAAGTTGCTATTCAAGACAATATCTTTTTATATTGTATTCTTAATCTTACAGTTAATAAATGTGTGTTAAACAACAACACAAAAATTGAAAAACTAAGCTTGATGTATGAGTTGTGTAAAGAAAAAAGACGTATTAAATGTCACGTATCAGATATCTAAGTTCCATGTTTGGTATCTAATTTCACATGTCTAGAAAACTGACACACTTCTCCATTGTGTCCTTTAAAATTTTCAAGCATCCCCCATTCTTGATCGTCTCTCATAATAACGACATATTTACAATAATAACAATTATTATACGTTATAAAGTTTTACTTAGACGCAGTGGCGTAGAGAGGGGGCAAGGGAGGCATCATGCCCCGGGCGCTACTCACAAAGCGGCACCAAATGGTATATTTTACTATAATATTGTATGGTTTTCGAATGGGGGGGCGCTAAAAATGTATTGGGGGCGCTAAAAAGGTATTGTGCCCCGGGCGCGAGTTAAGCTCGCTACGCCACTGCTTAGACGTATGCCACCGTTCTAAAGCACCGCTGTGCTGTAGGTAAAGCTGTCCGGTGTTAGTGATCTTACGCCCACACACACACTATGTTGTAGATTGAAGTCGAGGCTAATGGGATCGCTTCAGAAATAGAGAGAGAACAAAGCAGTGACAAGATATGACTTACTTTTTTTTTGCTCATCTTCTAAGTGCTTTGTTAAAACATTCTTATGTGTGGCAGATCGTTGGAACGGAGAAGACTTTCATCCTTGTTTTTAATTTTAACTTGAAAATCATGAAATAAAGTTTAAAAGAATCGTCCTTCAAGAATTTAATACTGTCAAATATTTCTTAAAAGCTTGTTCTTCTATTTTATTTTTTTTATTCGTTATAAGCCACTTTTTTTTAAAATGGTATTTTCTGAATGTGGAGACAATTTAAATATTGTAATCAAATTACAAAGACTCTGTCAAAAGATGTAGCAGGCACTAGGTTAGGCGGAGTGGATGGTCCTCCCCGCTTGTTTTAACTAGTAAAACGTTGATACTGATACTCTAAATCAGTGGTTCTCAACCTGTGGGTCGTGATCCCTTTGGGGGTCGAACTAACCTTTCCGAGGGGTCGTCTAAGACCATCGGAAAACACATAGACTCTATTGTTAAATAGTAGCAACAAAAATAATTTTGTGGTTGGGGGTCGCCACAACATGAGGAACTGTATTAAAGGGTCGCGGCATTAGGAAGGTTGAGAACCGCTGCTCTAAATGTATGTGCTCATTACTATAGCAAAAAACGTCCGTGGCCAGCCGTCTAAATTTGTGTTCATTGCTTTAGAAAGAAATCTTTTGTTAGCCGTCTAGATCTATGTGTTCATTGTGTTATGAAGACGACTTGTTTGCTTCATGCTTTCCCGTGAATGAACTCTACCTGACCCCGAACTCGAGATCGCATTTAAGGTGTGGATAGCTAAAAATAGTCTCCCTTTGACCTTGTTTACAAATAAATAAGTATTGTCCGTTTCCTTCGAATATTGTAGAAAAATCTGGAGAAAACTGGCAAGGATAACAATGCGTAAGGCGGTTCTCGAAATAACAGACTATAAAAGGGACTCGAGAGATTTTATGAAGGAGATCATTTATCATGAGACTTGGAGCGTGTGCTATTTGTGCTACGAGACAGTGCTTTGTTTACTGTGTGTGTGTAGATTTCTTTTCAACATTGTACCGTTTC
Organism: Omphiscola glabra; assembly: GCA_964017045.1. Taxonomy (NCBI): domain Eukaryota; kingdom Metazoa; phylum Mollusca; class Gastropoda; family Lymnaeidae; genus Omphiscola; species Omphiscola glabra. The sequence continues at coordinate 27,255,112 of OZ024794.1, read as the reverse complement.
TGCACATTGCGTTTTATTCACTGTACAGGTACAAGCCAAACAGTATACCGTAAGCCAATAGTTTTATTTATATTTTTTTTTATTTTGTAATTTATTATAATTAACACATTAAAACTTATTAGCCCTGGTTTGAGTATCGTATCCTTAGTCATTGTATTTATCATTTGGTATCGTCTTTTGTTGAGTACTGTTTTAGAACGAGCCATACATTTAAATAAGAGATTAATTTCTCCTTATTGATAACAGGTCGTAACAATTGCTTAGGAAAGAATTATATGGTTAGCCGTCTAGATCTGTTTGTTCATTGCTTTAGAAAGAAATCTATGGTCAGCCATCTAGATCAATGTGTAAATTCCTTTAACAAAAAACTTCTGTGGTCAGCCGTCTAAACTTGTGTTCAATATATAACCAGACACAAGCAAAACGGTGGACGCTATTTACTTTATCTAAATATCGTCCAAATTTCTCTGGACTAGACCGCTAACTGCAGAGTAATGATATGAAATAGCCATCGCCCACTCGTTGATCTGGTAGCATGGATGAGATCCAAAAATAAACGTATAGAGATGATGGAATGAGGGAGTTAAAAAGGTGCTGGGTGCGTGAAATGACATCAAGACGAAGGGAAGCTTGAGCATATTGTCCCCCTTGGCGGGAGTAGCTTCCCCTCCATCGTAAAGGAAAGAGATGGTAGTGGGAAGCTATACAACAAATTAATTAAGGTGATGAAAGAATCTGGGCGTGTTGGTTAATAATAATGGGTCTTGTGTGGTTTTTTAAAAAGAAACAATATACGTTTTTTTTATCAAGTTCACATTATACATTTTAAAAATTCGCGTTGAGCAAGTGCACATTACACATTTAAAAAAAACAGTGTTTAGCATGTTCAAGTTATACATTTAAAAAAAAAGTAATAACAATATTTTTTTTTAATGAACAAAAATTTATGTTTTTAAAAAATATCAAACTAAAAAGCTTTGATAATTTAATTTTGAGTACTTGTACTTTTAATGTGAATATGACAGCTGGATTCTGTACAAAGTTGCTTTTAGAATGACTAATGCTAGGATTGTTACTAATTGGGAAACAGTATTTTGTTGTTGATTATGCCCCGCCCCCCCCCCCACCCCCTCAAAAGAAATATAATAATGATTTTTAAAAACATTTTCTTTTTTTTAAGCACTATTGTAAAGTCTTTTAATTGCAACTGTTAATGTGAAACACAAAGATTTGGTGTTTCCTTTAAGACTCTCCATTACCCTGAAGAAATGACCTTGGCGTCTCAAAAAATGTAACCCAATAGGGTTGCCAGGAATTCAACTAGTTGTGACCTTATAACCTAAACGAATTTATTTCTGTTTCTTTGGGGAGCCTTTTTTTATACTCTTTTCTTATTTGAAATGGAGTTTTCCAAGGGTTTTTAAATATTTTTTTTAAAGTCTCTTTTTTCTATTTAAAAATGCCAACACAATTGAATGGCCGAAATGATTTCATTTGTATTTATTGCATCTATTCCAATCCAAACTTGAAAGGTATGGCCACGTGACCAGAAAACAAGGGCTCGCCCAAGAAATCTTGCAGGGCAAAACTAGAGGAGGAAGAAGAAGGGGAAGACAGAGAAAAAGATGGGAAGATGACATCAAAGAATGGACGGGATTACAACTAGGCGATGCTATGCGTAGGGCAGGAGACCGAGAGGAATGGAGAAGAATAGTTTTTATGTCATCTGTGGCGCCCCAACGGTCGAAAGACTACGGGCCATGATGATGATGATGATGATTCCAATCCACACAAAAAACGTCAACTGAGGTTTCTCACATTTAGGGTCGGTTCACACGATCAAATTTTCCTTCAAGCGTTTGATGCAATTCGTGTATGAAGCCTTGTCACAATTTTCAAATTACTACTTGATCGAATTCGCCCCCCCCCCCCCCAAAAAAAAAAAAAGAAACCACGCACAAAATAGTGTGCATTTGCATTTTCTCCGTTGTGTCAAGTTTACGAGTGTTGGGTTACTGGGAACAGTGTATCTCAAAACACGACCAATCAGATTATAAAGAAATTTGCTCCACATGTTCCTAACATGTTTATCTACAATGTCACACAGTGGGTTTTTATTCTGTTAGAAGAAACCCCAAAAAATATTTTAATTTTGGATAAAAGAATTTACGTAAACGACTGATCATTTTTCGACATAATATTCAAAAATTCACCAAAAAGAACATATTTTTAAAGTTCTGCTAATTTCTTTCTGTGACTTTGTGCAATTTCCTATTAACATTATTTATGCTATGCCAAGTTTCATTGAATTAAATTTGGTGGTTGTAGAGATATGTTGTTTCCTATAAGTATATAAAATTGCCAAATTTTACCCCTATAATCTCGTCAAAAGCATAAAAGAAATATTTTTTTCCCCCATTAATTTTTTTTACCGGTTTTTATTGCTTTTTCAATGTGATTAGCAAAAATTATTCTGACTTAGTCATGTATTTAAAATTTTACCACCTGCCACCCCTATTCTTTTAAAAATACAAAATGAGCAACAAAAAATGTGTTCTCTGGAAAATTTGATAACTTTCATTTTATTTAAATAAACATTTTGTTTCGTATATGTATTTTAGCTTTTTGTCTCTTGTAACATTAATGTTGTTGTATCACTTCTCTATTTAAAATAGTTTAATTTCTTAATTCGTTTGGGTGCGTTTCGGAAGCTCCTTGACTCCTCTTTCTGTACAACCATTTATAGATATTCGCAACGAAAAGCTAATGCTAACTTATTTTTTTTATTGTCATTATCAAATTGATGTTGCTGTTGTTGTTCGTCCTTTGCATGCCAAGATGACCACGGATATATTCGACGGTGAGTACGCAGGGGGGCTTTTGAATCCTTTTTGTGCCCGGAACGCTTTCCCGCACGTAAGTTTTTGGGAGTCCTATGAGATTGGATGCAATGCAGACTTTCCTTGTTGTTCGTTTTCTTTTGGCTTGAGCGGTACATTTACTCTTCAACAGTTCCTTTCAATAAAGAGTCTTCCTCGCTAGCTTATGCGATTCAAAGGAAAGTATTTCCCATGTCCGTGGATTTTAGTGACATTTTTAGGCAATCGCAAACATTTTAAGCGTCTTTTATGCCCAACAGCTGAGCGTTTTCCTTTGGAAAGTTCACCATACTTTACTTTTTTTCAATTAGTCTGATTTCTGGCATTCTCGCAATATGGCTACCGTGTTATTTTTTTATAAGAATGTGTGGATGCCGACGAAGCCAAACTGTTGCCAGGCCCTTCTATCGGAGACTTTATCCTGCCACATAAGGCTAAGATGCGCGCAAAACAGCATAGATTGAGATCGGTTAGTTATCTAGCATGTCTTATTGTTATTTGGCAATGTCTCGCTTGCGTACGGAAGATGTGTTATTATTTCAATTGACGTGTCCAAAAACCTCCAATTTTTGCGCTTACTAATACTACTTAAATAACTTTTATTTTAATGTTATTTCTAAAGTTATTTCTAAAATTACTTCTAAAGTTACTTCTTAAATAAATTTTAAAGTTACTTCTAAAGTTACTTCTAAATTTACTTCTAAATTAACATTTAAAGTTACTTTCTAAGTTACTTCTAAAGTCACTTCTAACGTTAATTCTAAAGATACTTCTGAAGTTATTTCTAAAGATACTTCTAAAGTTACTTCTCAAGAGTAGTTGTAAATTGTTTATTGGCCAGATTGTTTAAGGGAAAAATATTTCTAGACAAACAAAACTAATCCCATGCATTATGAAGCGTGTACTCTGGCTGATGGCGGCTACTAGCATTTAGCACACAACACGGGAACAAAACTTTCTGACTTACTACATCTTGGACTGTCACTGGCAAATAACAGACTGGTCTGACAATGTGATCTGACTAAATGACCTGTCAATGTGATTTGACTAATTGAACTGGCAAGCTGAGCTGACTAAATGAACTAGCAAGGTGAGCTGACTAAATGAACTAGCAAGGTGAACTGACTAAATGAACTAGCAAGGTGAACTGACTAAATAAATCTGACAAAATAAACTGGCAAAACGAACTGACTAATAAAAACTTTTGAAATGAACTGACAATGGGGGGGGGGGGGGGGGCTTGTGTAGGGCCATAATGACAAGGTCTTAAAAATAAGTCAGTATTACGTTTTCCTGTGCTTGCAAATAAACAATGTTAGGTCTTACTGCGATGTTAATTTAGTTCTGAGAGTAGATTGACAAGAGATGGCTTCTTGAGTCTCGTGTCAAGAGAATGCATTATCAAACAAACAAACAAAAACAAAAAAAAGCAACAATAAAAAGAATGTGAAGATAAAGTTTGCAAGGTCTTCCTTTAAAATTTAAAATAAATATTTATTATTTTCGAAAAAATGTGACAAGTTTCTTAAATAGGACATAAGCACTAAAAAATATAATCATCCAAACCAGACGCTAAAGCTGTAAAGGGAATTCTCTATCAACTAGGCCTACGCGCCCATTTTTTTGTTCAAAGCAGGCTTATAAAATTTCCATTTCATCAACAGCGTGTGTCTTGAAGCTCAGAATAGCTCCTAAATTCACACTAAAAAATAAATGGGAGGAAACGCACGTTCAGGGCAAAGACAAGTTATTGTCTCCTGCCAGCTCTACAAGTGTGTTTTTATCTGTGTCACTGTGAATTAGCGGCTAAGCCGACAATTCAATGGTTTTTTTTTTTTATTTGTTAACATTTTTGTGTATGGTTTTTCTTTGACTACCTTTGGGAATTAAACAGAACAATGTTTTTAATTGTATTGTAATGTCAATTATTCGATCAGATATTAGTTTTAAAAAATTAATTATTTTGTTCAAATAAAAATGTCATGAAAACTAATAGTTTTATTATTCACCTAAAGATTGAATTACATGCTTCATGGGATAGGAACAGATTGAGGGACATTCACTGTCACAGAGACAACCTGAAGATTGAATTACTGACACACGTGATAGGAACACGTTTTTTTTAAATTTTTGTTAGATCAATTTACACTGTCACAGAGACAACCTAAAGATGGAACTACAGGCTACACGTGCTCGGAACACGTTGAGAGACATTTACACTGTCACAGAGACAACCTAAAGATGGAACTACAGGCTACACGTGCTCGGAACACGTTGAGAGACATTTACACTGTTACACAGAAAACCTAAAGATGGAACTACAGGCTACATGTGCTAGGAACACGTTGAGAGACATTTACACTGTCACACAGACAACCTAAAGATGGAACTGCAGGCTACACGTGCTAGGAACAGATTGAGAGACATTCACTGTCACAGAGACAACCTTAAGATGGAACTGCAGGTTACGCGTGCTAGGAACAGATTGAGAGACATTAACTGTCACAGAGACAACCTAAAAATGGAACTGCAGGCTGCACGTGCTAGGAACAGATTGAGAGACATCACTGTCACAGAGACAACCTAAAGATGGAACTGCAGGCTACACGTGCTAGGAACAGATTGAGAGACATCACTGTCACAGAGACAACCTAAAGATGGAACTGCAGGTTACGCGTGCTAGGAACAGATTGAGAGACATTAACTGTCACAGAGACAACCTAAAAATGGAACTGCAGGCTGCACGTGCTAGGAACAGATTGAGAGACATCACTGTCACAGAGACAACCTAAAGATGGAACTGCAGGCTACACGTGCTAGGAACAGATTGAGAGACATTAACTGTCACAGAGACAGCAATAACGACTTCACTAAAATGATAACGGTGACAGTCGAGGAATACAAGGTCCTGAACAGAGACGACGTACCCAGTGAGGTAGGCAAAGGGGGGAGGGAGGGGTGTTCGGATGTAGAGATTGTTGTCGCAAAGGTGCATATGAGTAGAGGATTCTCTCTTGACAGGTACGCACCAACGGCTAACAGTGACATCGTAGATTTAGATCACATTTCAGTCATAAATGGGTTGTTTTTTTTAAAATTTAAATCCAAACTATCTGGGTGGCCAGTGGTCATTGCGCACTAACAACGTCTTTTACTTCTCTACCAGCCTAAACTATAATTTATCTGGGTTTTTGTTTTTTAGTTGAGACTGATTAATTTTATTGTTTAGTAAGTGCTGTTATTTTATAAATATTTTTTTAGTCACTTAGTGAGGATTTCTTCACAAAACTTCCTAGTTCCTTCATGTTCGAATATAGAGTCAGTGTTGCTAACTCATTTAAAATAAAAATTGCATCTGAAATAGTCAATTACAAAAACCGTGTAAGAATTCAGATTTGTATGAAATATCTCTATAATCTTTAAAAAAACAACATGCTAATTGTTATGCCAAGAACAATGTAATAAATCAGTGGTTCTCAACCTGTGGGTCGCGACCCCTTTGGGGGTCGTACGGCCCTTTCCCAGGGGTCGCCTAAGACCATCGGAAAACGAATATACTCAACAGTTGTGAAGTGGCAACGAAAATAATTTTGTGGTTGGGGGTCGCCACAACATGAGGGACTGTAATAAAGGGTCGCGGCATTAGGAAGGTTGAGAACCGCTGTAATAAATGGTATAGCCAGTGGCGAGGGCTGTCCTGGCACAGCGAGATCAGGCCGAGGGCTGTCCTGGCATAGGGAGATCAGGCCGAGGGCTGTCCTGGCACAGGGAGATCAGGCCGAGGGTTGTCCTGGCATAGGGAGATCAGCAACGTGCCGATTCGTGGCCCGATAACCAGGCTTTAAAGGGGGGGTGCTTGGGGGATGCTTTGGGGAGGGCATAAAGAGCCTGTACTGGCTCGATGACTAGCTGACGTCATTTCCTAACGTACCATTTCAGTAACGCCAGTGACACAATAACTGGTATACAGTGGCGCCTCTTGAATTAAATTAGTGTGGGTGCTGCTTCAGAAAAAATGTAGGCATTATTGTAATATTGTTCAAAACGAAATACACGCACACAGAGAAATAAAACGTATGAATAATGACAAAACTTGAATTAAGATAGTTATGCATGTGTGTATGTGTATTTAAATGTAATGTTACGATAGGCATTTACAGCAGCTCTCCGCAAATGGTCGTCCGCGGACCGGCGCCAAGCTGCGTGCCCTGCATTGCCTGTCCGCACGCTGGGAATACATTCATAAATTGTAAGCATTATACACCACATAGATCACACGCTGATGCAAAGCGTAAACACAGTCTCTCCCTCCACCCCCACCTCATGCAGAAAAGTATACTGGAACTGTTAGTGACAGTGCTTCTCTCTGCTGCGCGTCCTTCTTCTTCCACCTGACTTATGCGAGTGCTTTGAGCAACCAAAGGCCCGCTTCTCTGGAACTATGAAATACACAGTTCGATGCAAGCATTTTTGTCGTTGTTTTTGTTTCACAAGTGAGATGAATGACGATGACCGGTGTCATTGTGAATTAATTATCATAGTATTAAATTTTATGTACAAGTATTTAAGAAAGAGAGGGGGGGGGAAATCCTTACACTACATTTTATTAATAAATAAATTTTCAGTGAAAATATTTAGTTGGGGGTGTGGGGGGCTGCAGATCCACAGTGCTATAGACAAGCCGCCACTGTTCGTTTATCAAGGTTATGAAAAACTCATATAAAGACCTACATCGTACCTACTAAAATGGCTTAATCTTAATTAATTAAATCTAAAATGGCCATGGGGAGATTGAAGAAAACATAAAAATATCAAATGTCTGTACGTTATGTTTGGCGCATGAGCGAAGTATTGTTAGTTACTTTCTTTGTTGGGGCTGTGAGGGCCGTTTCCTTGAACTTCCAAATCCGACCTGCGTTGTCTACGTGTCTTACCACAATGCTCTGCGGGTTCTGAAAATGGTGTCAAGTGTCAAGGAAGAAAAAAACAACAACATTATACTTCAGATAAAAAAAATACATATCTAAGAATTTGACGAAATCAACAAATCAATGCTCCAGCTTCCATTTTAAATGAAAACAGAACAAGTCGTTTTGGTATTTTATATTTTTTTTAAACTTATTTCTTCTATTGAAATTACAATAATTTGAGTAACGCCGTCGAGTGTTCTGTTTCCGGTTGCCCTAATGATTATTACTGGCTAAAAGCAAATTATCAACTTTTAACACGGATTGTCGGGAGAAATTTGCAAGCAGTGCTTCATCTTCTCGCTGGTTATCGCGTGATGTTATATTTCCCCCCTTTCGAAGACATATAATTGAGAGTAATTAAATGAGAACCTCATTTGCTTAGCAATGTTATGGTATTGTAATGATGGGTTCGAGACTATTTTGGTCCCAAATCTATGCCAATGTTTAAGAATCATGAAAATGTCGAAACACTTTTTTTTAATGATTTTACATTATTAACTTTAAAAAAATACTTAGGTAATATATCGCTATTTTTCTTTTAAAAAACTTTCTGACGCTTACATCTCAAGTATGAATTGAATGTTCAGTCTAAACAATATATCAATGAAATGCCTAGCTCTACGGCAGAGCGTGGGGTGGCCGAAGGTTTAAAAATGCTTTAATGGTCTGCAGGCATTATTTGGAAATGATAAGAGGCAAATTTGCTAGCAACCTCACATCTGTGGCGACTATTAATGATAGGTCATTCACTTGAATTAAGACTTTAAATCATGTCAAAGCATTTTTTTTCTCGACATGAGCCATAAACCCACAGGGTGGCACCCAAATAGAAAGGGAAAAAAAAATTCTTTGCTTTACTTGTATTTAGTTCAGCTTGTTCGCCTAATAAACAATAGCACGTGTCGTTTGGAGACGACCTTGCTTGGTTGTAAATGATTCCTGAATCTAACTTCATCATAAAGCAAGACTATTCTAACAAACTGTGAGACTTTAAAAAAAAAAAGTAATTTTAGATCGTTAGCTGTTTTCTTTACGTCAGAGGCGTAGTTAGAGGGTTTGGCGCCCGGGGGAGGGGGACAAGATTCATTTTGAAGACCCCTCCCTTTCTTTTTTTTTTCAACTCTCAAACCCGTTATCTTCATCAATAAAATCATATCGAAGCACATTTTGGCGCCCCTAGCTAGTCTGGCGCCCAGGAACATCTGTCCCCATTGCTCCACTTAGCTACGCCTCTGCTTCACTTACAGCTTGAGCTCAACTTTTTTCGTTTGCTCCTTTCTTGAGAAATCTGTTCCCTTACTTATTTTCGAAGGAAATCTTTCAGACCGTTAAATAAATAGACTGCACGTGAGCGAAGAGATGCCTGGCACGAGAAGTTCAAGTAGACACTCTGTGCAATAACTTATTATTAAGGAAGTTATTAAGACAAACATTATCGTTCTGATGTTTCAAACTAGCTCAAATAATGTCTTCGGTTTCTTATTTTAATACCTTGGGCAGCTTGTAATAATATTTTTTTTATTTTAATTTTAAGATTGTTGGCTTTTTTCTGTTTGTTCATGGTACTTATAATCTACTCATAACCTACTTATAATCTACTCATGACCTACTAATAACCTACTTATAACCTACTTATAAGAACTTTGTGATTTAGTGCTATGAATTATTGTTACGTTGTTAAAAATCTCAAATGTCACATACCCTACTCGCTCCAAAGTGATCCTTGCCCGAACAATCACCCTTAGGCCAAAAAACAAAAGAAACAAACAAACAATCGTATTCTTCTTCTACATTTTGAGGACACTCGATCAAATGAATTGATCATTCTGATTCCTATGTTTCCGAGGGGTTCGCGATGTTACTGTGCATGGTTTTTGAAGGGGATAGTTCACTGGTTGCAAGGGTTGCTCAAGAATGGTATTATGAACTGTGGGTTGGAAGACAGAAGGCAATAGACGCAAATGTGTCAAGTGTAGTCGCCTCAACTGTTGCTTTTGGAAGCTTCTTCCAGTCCTTTATTGTCTTTGGCAGAAATGAGTAGCTCCTGTACGGAGTTCTTGTTTTTATTAGCCGGAACTGCCTGTCATGGCCTCTTCGCTGTCTTAGTTTTGAAAACTATTTCAAACAGGACAGGATTTTTATTTTGCGAGGGCTGGGGCAGGAAAAAAAAAGAAATTCTTATTTTAATACCTATATTTGATTGCTGTTACGCTAGAGTTGTGTGGGTGTAAATTCTCTTTTCTTCATTTGTACCATTTACAACATTGTGTATTCTTCAACTTCGTACCGGTACGAGCCAATCATTGTACTGTAAGTCAATAGCTTTAATTTTATTTTTTATTTTGTAATTTATAAGTAACTTAATAAAATTATTCAATTGCAATGAACCCTGGTTTGGTTATCGCTTTCTTTGTTATGGTACTTAACCTTTGGTATCGTAATGTTCGTCGACTTGATGAAAACCTGGTTTAGAAACTGTAACATTCGGACACCATCGTAGTTTCTGGCATTCATGATACTTCATTGTCACAGTTTGAGAAGACATCATACACAGACAAAATTATACAACTTCCAGGATCATTTCTCTGTTCCCGAGGTCGCCAACCTTAGTTTGAGTGCGGATCCACTTTTAGAAATTATATCTGCTAAGAAAGAAAACAATGGAGCCGCATGTCACAATAGTCTAGTACTAAGAAAAGAGTCGCCCCCCCCCCTTCCTTTTCCTTCAAAGAACCGCTTGTGGCTACGGACCTGCGGGCTTCCGATCCCTGGTGAGCTCCATCACTTTAACCTTTGACTTGGGTAATGGACCTAATTGAAAGCCCATTAGGACATACACCGTCAGCTGGAATTTTATATGAGCCGCAATTTGTCGGCTGTTTATTTGTGTGTTCGCCTTAACCTTTGAGGTTTGTTGTCATCACTGTGACGACATAATGTTATCTGTCCATTCACTTGCTAAAGTTCAAAAACCAATTAGGAGGATAATACAGAGACCAATGCCTCTGATCATCATCTTTCCAACTTTTTAGTTGTAAGTAAAAGTAGGATTTCAGAATCATTAAAAGTTTTAGATAAGGATACATACATACACACACACACACACACACACACACACACACACACACACACACACACACACACACACACACACACACACAGAGGCGTAGCTAGAGTGTTTGGCGCCCGGGGACAAGATTCGCGTCCAGGGACAAGATTCATTTTAAAGCGCCTTCTTTTCCTTTTTTCAACTCTCAAACCCATTATTTTCATCAATAAAATAATACCAAAGCACATTTTGGCGCCCCTAACTGGCTGGCGCCCGGGTACATCTGTACCCCCCTGCCCCCCTCTACGCTACGCCTCTGCACACACAAAATGTCCGACTAAGTACGTTTACAGTCTGACTTGACCAGGGCTGGCTTCTGGTACACAGATAAAGCAGGCAAGTGCATGGAGCACTCATTTCTGGGGGCCTCATTTTGTTCCTTAAAAATTAAAATATTAAATTAACGGAACATGAGTTGCATACACTATTGATCGAATCTTCGGTGATAGGCCTACTTTCTTTTACAACCAACTTTGCTGAAGTAAAAGATGGCCAGTCTATTTAAATGAAATAACTGGACATCTCAAAACAAAATGTGTTTGGTGTAACTGTTATAAAACTTTAGCGGTGTTTTGGATTATAAATATAAGGGGAGGGAATGCTTAATTATTTATTCTTAAACAGACAAAAATAGTTGGAAGTAGAAGACAAATTATTAAGATTTTTTAAAGGGGCTATTAATAACTATGAAACTTTTGATAACAAGGTGTTTAAGTGAGCATTTCCTCAGTCATTTATAGATTACACGCCAATTGAATAGCTTTAATTATCTTTTTTTTTTTAAAGTCTTTTTATTTTTATTTTTTAATATTTTTTTTTTACTGAAAGGGCATTTTAACCACCGTGGAAATAATTTGCAAACATTATATATTTCTCTACTTATTTATATGTTTTGACAACAAAATGGGGCAAATTATTACATAAATTATGGTACTTATTGTCAACGCGATTTCGAAAATGCGGGTGAAGTGGTGGGGTGATTGGAACGCGTAGGAATATAACCGTCGTCACAGAAACAAAAGCGTCATTGACCGTGGAGACTGTGGCGTCATTATAGGATATGTTAATTTAATTATTATTTTAAAGACTTTCTTTCTACTCACAAACGCGTCAGAAGATATTTTAATTTAATATTTATTTTAAAGACTTTCTTTCCACTCACAAACGCGTCAGAAGATATTTTAATTTAATATTTATTTTAAAAACTTTCTTTCCACTCACAAACACGTCAGGAGATATTTTAAAGTAATTCTTATTTTTAAGACTTTCTTTCTACTCACAAACACATCAGGATTTGTTGGTAGCGTAATAGTTTGTCGTCCCTCACCGTGATCCTCTCACTTCGGTTGTTCACTTTCATCTGAGTTGCTGACACAATGTGAGAGCGTCAGTTGGCTGGGTCGAAAAAGATTGGGGAGGGGGGGGGGTTGTTGTGGGCAGTGATAGGGAAAACTTAAAAGGTAATTTTTTAAAAACCCACATCCCTTCACCTCCCGTAACCAAGCCGTCCTAAAGGTAGGATTTTATGACGGGTGGGGGCGGGGGAAAGGAGTAGAGGCAGGAAATTAGGGGCAGTTAGACACTGAATAACGGACGCCACGCGACCAGGGCTACACAAATTAAGTCATTTTACCCGCGCTTTTGGTAATATCAATTTTTATTTTTTTTTAAAGTAAATAATTCTTCTCTCGATGATCATTTCATATTAAAATTTTAATAATACAAAGTAGAAAATTTAAAGAAATATTTTTTTTAATTTTAACTCTTCCTAAAAAGACTTTCTTTCAAAGGCGAGTTTAAAAGCGCTAAAGGCATAATGCATTTTAAGAAATTGATATAATTTTTTAAAATATGTTATACATTTCGAAGAAGCACAAACATTTTTGAATACATTCAGACACAAAGTTTTTCAAGAAACAAAGATTACAGAGAAAAATCTTGCAGAAACTATTGATATTGAGCCGTTTTTATTTAAAAGAAACAACAAATTTAAGAGAGCGTGTCAACGAAAGGCAGTTTGGTTACACGTGTACCCTACTGAAGATCATGGATCCCGCTATTGTGTTGAAATGTTAAGTGCTATTAATTCTCATCAAACAGTAAGTTTTTTGGCAAATGAAACAGCGTAGCAGCAATTGTTTTTAAAGAATTTCAAACATCTCGTAATCGATTGTTGGGGGAAATGTAAAGATTTATAAAATATTCCAACATATAGAAATAGTTCAGATATTTTGTATTGTACACAACACATTTGGAACTTTACATCTGATTTCGAAACTTTTGAGGAACATCTTGGAGACTTATGGGAACATAAGAACATAGAAAAAGAAAACTTTAACACTACCGAGTCAATATCTGATGCCAGTAACATAAAATATTTTGATAAAATTATTGTCTTTGGAATTTAAGAAGCTTTTACTGAATGTACAAAATGTATATACTTTTTTAAAAAGTAAAATCTACTATGGACTGAAATTTTTTCATGTGTAACAACTGATACGTTTGAAACTTTGCTTTAATCATAAAATGCATACCCCATTCACAATTTCTACGAATTAGTACAATTACTAACAGAAATAAAAGACAGAATATCAGCCGGAAACAGGGCATACTTCAGTAGTCAGAAAATACTCAAAAGTAAAAACATTACAAGAGAAACAAACAAACCTATTTATAAAACTATAAATCAGACCAGTTGTAACATATGCAAGTGAAACTTGGACCCTAACTAAAACCTAAGAAGACCTATTAAACAAATGGGAGAGAAAAGTTCTCAGGAAAATATATGGACCAACAAAGGATGAATATGTGTTCATTAAAGTATAATAAATTAGGATTTAACTCACATCTTATGATATAAAAAACAATGTCAATGTTATTATAGTTTATAGATCGTTTTCAATAAGGGGCCTTCGGTTAAGTTCGTCACACTGAGGACAAAGGGGAGACAAAAGGGGAGGGGGGGGTCTAAGAAAGTGGGACAGCTTGTGATAGGGGGGGGGGGGGGCAGGTTAGATCTTTTGTGACATCACACATTTATAAAAAGAAAAAGTCATGCTGATATTGACAGCGATATCTAAACATTGCATTGTCTAATTAATGTGTTTTAGATTAAATTTTCAATTAGTTGTTAATTTTTAAGCATTTGTTTTTAAATCTGGGAATGTGGCGTAATTTAAGAGGGGGAGGCTGGCGGGGGTGGTATTGTGATAGGGGAGTAAAATAGCGGGACCTACCAAAAATAGCAACTTAAATCAAAATTATTTTATATGACAGTTTAAATGAATGTAAAACTAAAAGAAGATTTTAAAACAAAAAATTGCATTGAATTTCAAATGCGCAAGAACTTTCATTTCTTTTTTATCTCTACTTACAGTTTAGTTTCTTCTGTGAAAATCTCTGGTCGTAATGTCCTTTTTTTTTTTTTTTTGATGTTGACTTTAAATTTAAATATATTTTTTTAAATTCTAAGACTGACTTAATGCGGTGACAATTAACAGTAAAATCTAACAGTAAAATCTAACAGTAAAATCGTTGTACGAATTATAAGTGATATTTTGTTACACACAAAAAAAATGAATAACAATGTATTATACCTTATTATCTTTATTGCAATAAGCCTAAAATCTAAGATGTTATACAGGGTGGGCCAATAAAAGTGAGAACATGTCGTAGCATATGACTTATTTAAAAATATAATTTAATTAATTATAATTCTTCATACTTCTTTTTGCGAAATATTTAGCTAATCAGAAATCGTGTTCAATCGTGTGCCTCCTTGCTTCTCAACAACTTTTTCTAAGGAGTCGTCGCCACTCGTTTATGCTTCTGTCAATGAAATCATATTTCACGAGATGTTCTCACTTTTATTGGCCCACCCTGTATATTAATGGATGATTTAATTATATAGCTAGCCAGGAAATTACTCAGCACCCTGTTTTCGTCCTCCCTCTTTTCCATAAGAATTAATTGGCTCTTTCATGGGCATTGATGATACTCCATCAAAACCAAGGGAGGAAAATCTTCAGAAAAATATACGGCCCAGTGATGGAAAATGATATCTGAAAAATTCGTACAAACCAAGAGCTATACCAATTGTACAAAGACCCACCCATAGTCGCAACAATAAAAAAAGGCAGACTGCGCTGGGCAGGACTAATTGAAATGATGCTTGAATGTAGAGCAGGAAAAGTGATATACAGGCAGAAACTTAGGGGCAGACGACTCACCGGTCACCTAAGAGATGGATCGACGATGAAGAGTAGGATTTACACCAGCTGGGGGTTCGCGCATGGAGGACGAAAGCAATGAATCGTTCCGAATGGAAGGATGCGGTGGAGCAGGCCAGGGTCCTACATGGGCTGGAGCGCCACTGATGATGATGATGAAAAATAAAGCGTCAATATCATTTTTTTTTTTTTAAAACACTAAATTGTCATGTTTATAACTCTTTAATACAATTATTAGTGAAATAGTGAAATCAATGAAATACGATACATTTACATATTTAATTTTCCGAATATTTAAGGCAAATCTAGATACAGCATTGGATTCGAAGTACCGCCGTTTTTTTGTCTTTTCAAAAATAGGCCGCACCCGTTTTAAGTTTAATTAAGCCGCACCACTACTTCCCATTGTTCACATGTATGAATATGCCTATCGGTACTTTTATTTAATTTTTTTTTACAACGGGTGATTTCTTAAGGCATCTCTCCGTTAGGGATGGGTACTGCCCCTCTCCCCAACCCAATTGAAGCAAGTTAACCCCCCCCCTCTCCCCGAAGACAAAAAAAATAAAGCAAAATATAATTAACAAAAATCAAAATTGACATTTTTTTAACATATTTTTAAGCGTTGTAAATGGTATCTTTATTCTAATTTATAAAAAGGAAGGAAATATAGGTGCCAACGAAAAATCACTTTGCTCTATATATTTGATGTTGTTTCTTTCTTAGGTCGGTATTTTTATTTGTATTCTTTTTGTGCAAATTTAAAATTTACTATTTCGATATCGGGTAATAGTCAGTGGCGTAGGACGAGAGGTGCGGCACGTTTTTTTCGGACGTTTGGAGAGTTTTTTCGTGGAAAAATGGAAGGGGGGAGGCAAAAAGCTTGATCCGTCCTCGGTGGCACCCTTGCTCCACTGGGAATAGTGCGGCCTAAACTCAGGAAAATACGAAATGAAACTAACTTCCATCGCTATAGCGGCCTATATTTTGAAAAAGTTCTTGCTAACTATCAGACATGGGCAATAATTTTTTTTTTCAATTTCTATTTCTTTATAATATAAGATCAACTTTTAAACTAGGACAGGGTGTTAACTGTTCATTGTAATAACTATTTAAACATACAGTAATTAGTAGCCTATATATTTTTTTTTTCATTAATAGACAATTTATAAAAGTTGTCATTTAATATTTTTAGAGGAAACAGTAGTTTTTAAAAATATTTTTGAACCTGGTAAAACGTATGATACGTTTAGGAAGGTATTTAGTATACTTCCTTTTCTGTGACGGATCATTTTTGTATGGAAATAGAAACATATATATAAATTTATTTATTAATAAAGCAGTTTAACGAAATAATTAGTTTAATTTTTTTTTTAAAGCAACAACATTCTATAGTAACAACTTAAAATATAACATTTGTATAAACAAAACCAGGTCGAGAGGCAACAAATTTTTTTGCTCTCCGATTAGGCTACGTGTAGAATGATGCAAAATTAAATTCAGGTAAGCGCTAAAATGAATCACTGCATTTTTAGTCAACCATTTTTGTGGCAGGACTCAATCTCCCCTCCCCCAGCGCCCACCACCTCGCATTTGTTCGAGATCCTTTAACGCCCTCAGTTGATGTTTTACACCCCCATGCCGATCACTGTGATGCTACGGGGAGTGGGGGGGGGGGTGAAACAAAGTTGGGGCTAAAAGAACATCCTCAGTTGCGCAACGACAAGAGTGAATTCAAATTGTGTTTGCCCTGACAACTAATTTTCGCGCTGTTAGATTCCCTGCCCCCGCCCCCCCCCCCCATTAAATGTCCCTCCCTTGTTTATTTTTTTAAAAGAAAGAAACACTAAATTCATATGGCAATCTGCACCCCTTGATTTTGAATTAATCAAAAATTTTCTGGGGGAGGGTCGAAACTTCTCTCCCCCCCCCCCCCCCCCCACTTTTTCGCTCAGCATCCATTCACGCCATCACTTTCTGTCCACCTATCCCTATAAAAGTGACGTCACCTTTAAGAAACGCACACTGGATGTTAGTAATTAAGATGATTTTCTTGAAACTGACGAATATATGATTTTCCATTAATTTTGTATATGTAGTTGGACTATGTTGATTCCAGGTATACAACTTAGCTAGTGCTCAACGAAACTGAATTTAGTTTATGTTGGGTGAAGGGGTGGAGTTATAGTTGACCCTGGTCACCATTAGTAACGCTTTATTTTGGCCAGTGCCGCCCAGCGTGGGCTAAGACATTTAAAATTGTCTCCATCCACTAAAAAATCTTGCCACGGGACTAAAATGTCGTCCCTCCATAAAATGCACACAAGAAAACAAAAAAAAACAGCCCCCTCTGTTCACCCTTCCAACGCCACTGTCACGGCCCATTCCCGAACATCTGAAATATCCTTCTCTGTGTGTATGTATTTCGCATTGCACAAAATTAAAATTTTATGAAGCACAGTGGCGTAGTGAGGGGGGGTCAAGGGGGGCATCATGCCCCGGGCGCTACTCACAAAGGGGCGCCAAATGGTATATTTTACTATAATATTGTATGGTTTTCGAATAGGGGGGGCGCTAAAAAGGTATTGGGGGGCGCTAAAAAGGTATTGTGCCCCGGGCGCGAGTTAAGCTCGCTACGCCACTGATGAAGCAGCACTGATTTAAGTCACGACTGTTAGCCCGTTTCACTTACATTATTTCCGTTTTTTCTTTTATTTGTGCTTTTTTTTATTTAGTGTTCATTTCCTAGGCATATTGTATGTTTATCATCCAGTCAATTAACTCATTTAGACCTTCAAGTTCGTATCCCAGTAATCAATGGTTGAAGTAGTCGTTTGATACTTCATATTTGACACAGCATTATGGGTGATTACTGGCATTAATATTTTCCCAATGCTGTGACAAACGATATTTTAATGACCTGGAAGAAAGGGCGTCCTTCGCATGATTATCGAAAGGTCCAAGTGATCAAATCAAAATGTTAAGTTATAGATTATCAGTACTTCATTAGGGGACTGGGCCGTCCATAAAGTACGTCACGCCATTTAGTTAATTAGACCCCTCCCACCCCTTGTCACAAATCTCAGACCCGAAAACCCCCCCCCCCCCCCCCCCCAAGTACGTCACACTTTCGAACTAAAAATATTGTTAAGAATCAACAACTAATTAAAATTTAGTGTCTAAAACACACTTCACTATTAAACTTAAACTATAAAAATCTTCTTTCAGCATGCTTCAGAAACAACAGTACTTTTAACATCACTGTCAGTATCAAGTTTTATTTGTATGATAATAAAATTCACACAATAATTTTTACACCGCCCCACCTCCCCCCAGCGTGACATACTTTATGGACGACCAAATGAAAATGTGTTTATTTATAATTTATGTTTGTCCTTTAGTTTTAGCATTGTTTTAATTTTTTTTTAAATTTAGGTTATCCAGATTCCTGTTTCAAATAATTGTTATCTCTACTTTCTAGTTGGCACTAAGATGCGTTCATCATATACCCAATGGGAGGGCCACCTAACGAGGAACTGTCAGGACCCTGTGACTGCGGCTATTCACGCAGGGCCCAGGAAAGTGAGAACGGAGCACTGCCCTACTAGCTCATACTTAAATTTAACAACAGGCTAGACAACACCATGCCAAACTGCCAGCACTGCACCCGGAGACACTAGCTCATCTGTAGACTGATTGCTCTGCACTGGATGTTGCGGGAGAGGCCAAGGCGGCGGGAGAGTCCTGCATTATAACGATTTTATATGGCACAGCCCAGCAGGTGGACGCCAGTGTACTAGCTGGCACAGCCCAGCAGGTGGTCGCTAGTGTACTAGCCGGCACAGCCCAGCAGATGGAGCTAGTCGCCAGTGTACTAGCTGGCACAGCCCAGCAGATAGAGCTAGTTGCCAATGTACTAGCCGGGGCTTTAAGAGTTTAAGCTCAAGCCCCAACCAGAATATTATTATAAATATGTTAGTAAATGTTAACTAGCATTAATTTTTTGTTTCTTTGAACACGAAACAGGTAATATTATGTTTAATGTCAAACCCTTCTCACAGTTTGCTGTAATGAACCTTTCTTTTATAAGCCTAATATTGCAATTGGCTTCAGTAATTAACTACACTACCTGTTTTTGAATACAAATGGAATGCAAACATAGGTTACTTTCCTTTGAATCTTTTTTTAAAATTTAAACTCTGACCTTGTTGGAAGTCGGTTGTCTGAGTGAAGATTTTTTTCCTTCTTTTTGTTGGTTCAGGTTTTTGCTATAAGTCTAAGCTCATTTATGCTTAGTTGAAGAAAAGGGAAAAAATACTATTAGCAATTCTCAGATGCTGGAAACCTGACTTCCCGTTAAAATTTACAGAAGAAGAATGATTAAAAATATGTCCTTAAAAACTGAGTAGTAAATCATGACAAAGGAAATCTGTATCAATATTTAATCAAGTCTATTTACAAATTTCTGTGGTTACAAAAAGAAAACAAGGAGCCATCATGTACTTTGCGACATTTCTAAATTCGTGTGTTCTTTAAAAATTTTGTGTTGCAAGAAATTATATAAAATGCAACTGAATATCATGTTTCATCATTGTCTATGCATTCATTAACCAGCCTCTGTAGATTAGGGTTCTCCATTGCAGCTGATATTCTTTCTTTGTCATTAATCTGTTTGTTGACTGCAGATTGTAAATGAAAAAATAAAAATTTAACTCAGTGAATTTCAAAATAGCATGACAGTGACATGATGTATCGTAATGCACCCCATACAATAGTGCAAACACATTTCAAATTTTTTACAAAATAATATTTCAAGTGAGTTCACAGTAATAGAATACAAAGTGAAGTCAATTATATTGGAAAATTTTTTAAGTGTTCTCTACTTTTATAATTATATTTTAGAATTCTATCGCAATTTAAACATTTTTAATAAAGACCAAGATGATATATTTTTTGAAAGAAAAAAAACAACAAAAAAAAAACTTTTCAAAGAAGGTATATAACTATAAATGTTTTCTAACTGATAACAAATTTAAAATTACCCAACAGGGTAAAATTAAAATGATAAACTCTAGAAAGCAAATGATAATTATTTAAAATTATGAAATTCATTTTCATACATCCGTTTTAGTATTTAAAAAAAATTAAGCAACCTAGAATCAGGCTTATTTATACTACAATAAAGGGTGAATTCAGAAGCATCAAATGACACAGCATTCAAAGTTGTTAGTGTAATTATTTACCACATCACAACTTTGGGCCCATTTAATATTCTAGGCCCCCTGCAGCCCACACGGGTTACAGTGCCAATGTGATGGCTCTGGGTGAATCAGATTGTATAATTCATATGACTTGTCTCCCCATAGTCCAGGCTTAAATTTTAGAATACCCGGTACTTAAATAATTATAGAGCAGAAGATGAGACAAAAATGTATAAAGTTGCTTACTTTCATCAGCTGTTTCATGTGTTCCTTCTTTGATGAAAATATCAACCTACAAAACAAAACAAAAGTTGAAAGTAATATATATATATACATGTATACCATGAACTAAACATTTATTTGACATATGCACACACACACACGTTCAATAGGACTTCATCCACAATTAATTCAATGATCCATTTTAGAAATCCAATATGTCTGCTCACACCCAAGATAAATCGTACACTCTCCTGCTACTCAAAAAATCATGAGTTCTCCCTACGCTATGAAAAACTAGTCCCTGCTTTTCTTGTGTTTTACATCAATCTCATCAAATCACTACACTATAGTGTCGTGTGAAAATTCATATTTAACTTGGTGTGTTACATTATCAAAAGTATTTTTCCTGATAGTAATTTCTTAGATATTAAACAATTAATTATGATATGTAAAAGTAATGGTACCTTGCATTACATTTTGATATTTGGATAAAAAAAATATTATTACGTTTTCTTTCAAATCCACAAAAATGGGGAGAAAATCAATGCAAGTACTATTTGCTTAAAAAAGCCTAGATAACTATGTGCTATAAAGTTCTTCAATCCAACTAATTAACATGTATTAATTTTTAGGTTTTCTAAACTATAAAATACCTTAATTTTGTCTGGCAAACATTTTTCTAGCTTTGATCTCATAGACAAACCTAAAATAGAAATACAAGAATTTATGATGGTGATAATGTTATGAGCTTTTACTAGCACATCCAAGTTATTTCATAATCAAAAGTATTCCACCATCAGTTTTAGCCACAAAATTAACTTATCATCTCATATCTTCATATCAGAAATTAAATCTGAAAGGGGTAACCCCATGAGTCACACACTTAGGTCTTTTTCTTGTGTGCAAATAATTAAATTATACCAACCTATTATGGAAGCCAGGTTACAGTGGGGTACAGTTGGTACAAATTCAATACGCACCAACAGTTGACCAGTTCTAAGTCTGCAAACTTTTATTCCAGACTCAGAAATAACATTTAAATCTTCAAGGGATTCTGGCTTTTCGGGATCCCTTATTCTGCTGACTAGGTCTGATAAAAAAGAATTATAATCTGTAGTTGAAATTCAATCTTAATAAATAAAGAGTATGAGACTATATATTAAATGCAATTAAGACAGAAAATTAGACAATTCATTTTTGAGTGGCAACCTAATCAATATTTAAACTATCCTGAACCACTTTCAAGCATATATTCATCACAGGCCAGGTCTGCCTGTTCAAAATATGTCCTATATAACACCGGCTACTGAAAACTAACTGCACAGCACTAATACTAAAGTACAGAACTTTCTGATATCTTGACATCTCATCATATAGAGCTCACTTTAGTAACGATTCTCTCATGGTTCCATGACCTTGACAGTAGGCCTTATTACTATCAGTTATAGCATATCCTATATTTTTCTACTACTACTATTAACTAGCTTTATTTCTCTCTCATTTGATTTAAAAGGGGCCGTCCATTAAGTATGTCACGCTCCAGTGGGGGAGGGGGTGTAAGAAAGTGTGACAGTTTGTGACAGGGGGAGGGGGGGTCAGGCCATGTGTGACGCCACACATTTATTTTTTAAAATTTTATTTCTAATTTATTTATTTATTTTTTTAATAGAATTAAATAGCTTTAAAAATAATTTCCACAAATTTTGTGAAATATTTGAATTGGTTTTATGTCAAAATAGCATGAATTGCGTATCTCCTGAATGTGTTGTTCACGATTTCTCTCGCTAGGAGCGCTAGTAAGCTGTTGCGAGGCCTTGTTTTATGAATAGCCTTGCTTTCATCATGCCTATTATAAATGAAAAAGCAGCAGATAAATGATGTGTATTATATAATTGTCTAGTCTAATTTTTGTTTTCAAATTCAATCTAAATTGAGTTATTGCTTCAATGAATAACTGTGTTAACTGTTGTCAATTAACTACTCGACTATTAAAATTCATTTTAATGATGGGAACGTTCTTTTAAGTGGAAATTGTATTTTATATTTTTGATATAGTGATGTCAGTGAAGTGTGTTTTAGATTAAATTTTAATTAGGTGTTATTTTTTTTTTTTAAATTTTCAAAAGTGTAACGTACTTTGGGGGGGGGTGGGGGGGGGGGTCCGAGGTTTGTCACAGTTTGTGACAGGGGGAGGGGGGGGTAAAAATGGTCAAAAATAGCGTGACGTACTTTATGGACGGCCCCTATTGTTTTATGATTTATATATATAGTGTGGCAATTTTATTATTCATTCACCACAACTGTGGCTATTTTGGAAAAAGGTTGTCCACCATGATTGAGGAATGAGAACGTCTAGTAAATTAACACTAAACACAATGTTCTCATGTACCAGCATTGAGCAAATCTAACTTCTCCTCCCTACACAATCGCAGGAACACATCTTCACAAAGCCTTCATAATTTGTTTTTACTGACATCTCACCACTTAAGGGCCATCCATAAATGACGTCACCGAAATTTTGCCGATTTTTTACCCCCCCCCTCCCCTCCCCGACTATCATTACAAGTTGTCAACAAAAGTTAGACTCCCCCCAAACAAATATAATAGGCCCTAGTCCTGGACTTACCAAATATAGTTTCTTGCAGAAGCTTGATTTCTGTGTCGTCATTCTTTGCTGCTTCTTCGACTTTATCAGCCGCTACACTTCTACTTCTAGAGTCATAATCGTGATGGTCTTGCATGCTTTATTATTATTATTATTATACTTTTTAATTATTGAGTCTAAAAAAGTCTATGATGCATCACATAAAAAATGTTTATTATTGATGTGTTTCAGTTATCTGCAGAATGGAAAAATCAAATAGCTAAGACAAAGTTTCAAGGATGTAAACTTAAAAAAATGAGGATCAATTTTCTTTTACATTTAGCTAATAATCCAGAGTTATCCACCTTCCATCTTTGGTAAACTGAAACAGAATCTCTCTAAAAAAAAAATTAAAAATACAAATTAAGATCATAAATAATTTTCTAAAAAGCTAGTACCCAATGCACTAGGCCTAGTACTTTTTATGTGCATATTGCAGCATATGAAGTTTGCGGCGAAATGGCTTGTATGGTATGTAAAATTATTGTTATGCTGTCCAAAGTAGTTAAAAACAGTAACAGTTGATAAATTAATCATGAAAGCGATATCTGACCCATCGCACATATTCATATACTGTCTTTTAGTTTTAGTCATTCATTTATTTGATTTATAATTATAACATCATATTCAATATTCATATCATCATTTTATTTACGGGGACCAGATTTGTTGGGGGGGGGGGGGGGGGAGGTTGCATCCCCCACTCCCCGAACCCACAAAATTGTTGCTGAAAATTGACTGAAAGTTGTTTAAGTAGTTTAGGAGACATGCTTTCCTGAGGGCAAAATAAAAACTTCATTAGTATCATTGTGTATAGTGGTAGTTTTGGCTGAAGTGTAGTTATGGGGCCATGGCGTCTTTTGCATGACAGGTTAGGGTGAGGGATAGATTTAGGGTTCAGGTTAGGGTGAGGGATAGATTTAGGGTTCAGGTTAGGGTGAGGGATAGATTTAGGGTTCAGGTTAGGGTGAGGGATAGATTTAGGGTTCAGGTTAGGGTGAGGGATAGATTTAGGGTTCAGGTTAGGGTGAGGGATAGATTTAGCCATGGTAAAAAACGTGGCACCATAGCTACACATTTATCGTAATCCCTTATTTTCAAAATAAGGGATTACCGTGTTAATGATTGATTGATAATCCAGTGGTTCTCAACCTTCCTGATGCCGCAACCCTTTAATTCAGTTACTCATGTTGTGGTGACCCTTAAGCCTTAAGCATAAAATTATGTTTGTTGCTACTTCTTAAATATGTGTTTTCCGATGGTCTTATGCGACCCCTGCATAAGGGTCGTTTGACCCCTAAAGGGATGTCGACCCATAGGTTGAGAACCCCTGTGTTAATCAGTAATCCCAGGCTGGCAACTACCATCCAATGAAACATCCTCTTCCATCTAGCCCCCGCCCTCCGTACATTTCCATACTGCAAAAAATAGCCAGCAGTAGTACAGTAGGCTTCTTACCGTATATTAT
The DNA here is from genome assembly GCA_964017045.1 of Omphiscola glabra. NCBI lineage: Eukaryota > Metazoa > Mollusca > Gastropoda > Lymnaeidae > Omphiscola > Omphiscola glabra. The sequence goes on along the minus strand of OZ024794.1, from coordinate 27,230,390 downwards.
TATAATTATAATGTTATTAGTATTAGTTATTATATAATATAATTAAATTTGTATAAATTATAGTACACTTAAATTAAAATTTTAATACTCATTATGACTATTACTTATCATTCATTACAATAACAGTACTGATCTGATGGCAGTGAATCTGAGTGAAGGCGGAAATAAGAACAATTAGATGGCACAATGCTTGGATAGTGTTAAAGAGTTGCTTTGTTTTTTGCTTTTTTTTTTAGAGATTTCATTAACTTATTAAGGTAATGATCAAGCTTCTTAATTTTTAGGTTAATTTGTTTATCAAGTAGCCTGGGGAAACATCCCTGTCCCCTCTTGTTAATGAATTAAAAAAAAATATTTATTATTATTTTATCATTTAAGAAACAAAGAAATTGGCATATTATCTGAGTACAAGAACTAGGCCATAACTTAGAATTTGATCTATACTTGATGTAGTGTTGGGGGGAAAATATTTCACAATCAAGAATTTCCCCCCCCCCCCCCCCCCCCCAATAAACCTTATTTAAAGTCCTTTTTAAGATAACAATGCAGGGTGTAAACAATAATTTTAACTAGGTTTGAACTTTGAATTTTAAAATAACATTTTTTTATATAATACTCTCATAAATCTTCTCTCATCAGTATCATTTCCACAGCTGATTTAAAGAAAATCCATTTCTTTAAAGTTGAACCATTGTAGTTATTTTTTTTTATAACATTTGTTTTTCTTTTCACAGCTTGTTAAAAGAAATGGCTAATTTATTTGTCTACTTCAGTCACTTTTTATCATCATGGGTAAGTTCAGTATTTTAAATGGGCTTTAAAATAAATTATTTTTGACCAATAACATAAATAGCTATACTTGTTAGACTAATTGGTTGCTGCTTTTTTTTTAGGGAGACCGCATGTGGTCATTTGGAGTTGGTTTGTTTTTAATCAAAATAAGCCCAGAATCCCTTCAGTTAACAGCTGTTCATGGACTCAGCATAGGCCTAAGTGTCTTGTTCTTTGGGGCATTGGTTGGTGATATTGTTGATGAAACGCCTAGACTTAAAGGTAAAACAATACTAATGGAGTTAATTTTTTAAAATATTCCAGATGTCTTATAAAAGAAGACTTTTTCATTCTAATATCAAATGTTTAGGGACAGCTAAATAATTAAATACTATTTACGTTGAATGATAATTGCTATTTCTTTCTTTATTTTTGAATATCTAATATTTAAAATGAAATTTTAAGCTTTGGGTTAATTTTTTTATAGTTTTTTAAAAGTATTCTGTTTGCTTGATGTATATTTTTTTAATGTGCATTATACTATGGAAACATTATGACACAAGATAACTGTTTGGATTATTTAGGAATTTAAATTCTGACTAAACAAAAACAATTCCTAATATGAAATTCAGAAGAATGCGCCCTTACAAAAAATCTCTAAAAACAATGAGTGAATTGGGAAAGGAAAAACTATGGGTGCAAACTCATACAGGAAACTTAAGTGGTGAAAATCTTGAACAACAGCAAGGCAGCTTTCATTAAAAGGTTAATTTATTAAACAATATAATCTGATGTTGGATGTTATGAGGTATCTTGGCCTTCAATGTGGTATCACCTAAAAAAACACACTAAATATTATTTTAAAAAATAAGAAACCATTTGCACAGTTGATATTGGTTAAGTAAAACAATAAATTTTGTACTCCATTTATTTGGTATTACAGTGGGCCCTCAATATTCGCCATGAATCCATTCCAGAGGGAAGGATAAATATCAAAAGTATCGAATATCAAATGAATTTTTCCTATAGGAATTAACTAAAAATGGTTTAATCTGTTTCCAGCCCCAAATTGTGCATATCTATTCTTTAAAAAATTTACAATAAGCATGGGAAATAACAAAAAAAAAGGAACAGTTGAGGCGACAACACTTGACTCATTTGCGTCTATTGCCTCAGGCCTTCCAACCCCTAGTGCATGATACCCTCAAACAGTTACTCTTGTAACCAGTGAAATTTCCTCATCAACACCAGGCACAGAGACATTGCAAATCCCATCTACATTCATAGGAGCCATAATGATCAATAAATTGATTGTGGGCCCTTAATATATAGAAGAAGAAGAACACTTAACTCTATAATTAAACACAAATATAAAATAATTACCGAAAAAAACCTCTGGTTCCAGAATACCATTGGTCACTTATTTCTTTAAAACTGTTGCATACTGTTGTGCATTTGAAGATTTAATGTTTTAAGATTTGGCTCATAGAATAAACAATATGTAATGGAGGACTTAGAAAAGCAGTATGCAAAGAAAACAACACCAAAGCTAGTGATACTAACAGTATTCAATTTAATTATGCAATTAAAATTTCTATAAAAATGCAAATTCAAATTCAGAAGAAAAAATGATGGATCAAGTATCAAATTACAGTATAGCACTACAAGTGAAAAGGTACACTTCAAAAAAAATTAAAATATTAATTTACACACACACAATTAATAAAGCCTCTCGTATATATTAGTAAACATAGCTAAAATCTCTCTCTGGCTTTGTCTCAGCTAAGAAACTGTCAGCCTATATATATGGGGATTAAATCAGAACGATCTACTAAAAAAATTCTAGAAATTGACCAAGGGAGTGGTGGTTAAGGGATTACAAACTCATTTAAACTGACGTCAATATCAAGGCCATACTAGGGAGACAAGTGATGGTGGCTAAAAATACATTGAAGTGAAAAAAATCGGCCAAGATGTACGCTATACTATAGCAAAAACACAGCTTCAAAATCTCATAAATATTGAAAAGAAATATAAAATAGTAAACAAGAGTTGAATGCAAGCACTTTTAATTAATCACAATTCAAGACTGACTGCCTCACGTGGCAGGTGGGAGGAATATCGCTTTTTTTATTTAGGAATATCTTTTTTCTGAGGAATATCCTTTTTCTGAGGAATATCCTTTTTCTGACAAATATCAAACAAAAATTTTGACAAAGAAACTGGACGAATCTAAAAAAAAACCACATTAATTAACATGAATGAATATTGAATATGCACTTCAACAAATATCTTTATTTTCTCATTACTGGAAGCATACCATTTTTTTTTCCCCCGGCATAAAAGCGGCACAAACAGCACTTCTTCTACAGAACTTGTTTGTGGTGATTTGTGCAGTTGTGATTTACCTGTTCCTGATGTTCACCCAGGATATACTGGCGATTGGGGTATGGACAAGATATGCATTTTATGCGCTTGTTATCCTACTTTGTGTCTTGTCACAGCTGACCAGCATGGCACGCCAGATTGCCGTTGAGAAGGATTGGATTGTGCAGATGTGTGGCAAAGACACTGATCTATTAGCAAGTAAAAATGTACAACATTTCTTATTGATGATCTATTAGCAAGTAAAAATGTGCAACATTTCTTATTGATGATCTATTAGCAAGTAAAAATGTACAACATTTCTTATTGATGACCTTTTAAAATAGAAATGTTACCATTATTTCACTGAAATTTGACTAGAACTAAATTAAAGATAAAAAAAATAAAATAAAAAGCTGCTGCTTGTAATTTATATAAGTGAGTTTAATAAATTTTTTACAACCACATACTTTTGAATACAAAAGAGTTAAAATAATAAACTGTAATGTCCTTGCAGCAATGACATCATTTTTGCGATTCATTGATCTCATAACGCAAGTGTTAGCACCTATAGCCACTGGTCTGATAATGTCCTATGGAGGTGTGGAGTTTGGAGCACTATTCATTGGTGCTTGGAATCTGGGATCTGTGTTCATCGAGTATTATTTCCTGTGGAAAGTTTACAACACTGTGCCTGCACTGAAGAAAAGAAAAGACCTTACAAAGTCACAGGGTATTCTTTCTCATATTATTTATATGTAAGAGTATAGGCTTTGATTCTAGCAATAAGAGTTGTACTTAATTTCACAGAGACATATTTCTTTTCAAGAAATTGAATGTCAAATTGTCCATCTTAAACTATCTGTTTGTTCAATTTCCTGATTCAAAGGTTCTTAATGGAAATTTTAAGATGTTTATTGACTCTTAAATTCAGATTTGCAACATAATACTTTTACATACTTGTAAGATAAAAGCTTCAATCTAGATGTCTACTATTCACCTTGAACTGTTTTAAACCTTTTTTCGTTTAAAAGAAATTTGCATTTTTCTCTCTCTTCCTCCCCCCCCCTCTTTTTTCTACCTGCTTACTAATTAAACTTTTATCAGATTTATTCAATAGAATGTCATCATCATTGAGATGGTTCCTGTGTTCAATTAATGATGGTGCCATTAGACACTTGAATTTCACTGTTATGATTACATTTATCAATTTTCACTGTAACTCCAGCTGATGAAACCAAAGTTGAAGAGGAGTTTGTGAACACTGGTCAAGCTCGAGAAGGTAAGAAATTAAAAAATTAAACAAATCATTTTTTTACAACAGTTGTTGAAAAATAAACAATTTATAATGACATGTTTTTGACTTAAATTTGTTTAATTTTTTTTTAAATTTGTAAATTACAAAGTATTGTAATCAGTAATCTATTTCTGTTGTGGAATCCAAGTTTTCAATACATTTTTATAACAAAAACAGACGGTGAACAGATGGAGAACCCAGAGGAGATGATCTCAAGTCCTGAAAATGAATACCTTCAAAATACCAAAGAGTCAGATGTTGATAAAACTGTGCAGGTAGAGTGCAAATGAACTATTTGTTAATTTATGATGTGTATCACAATTTATTTAGTATATGAAGCCGTATTTTATCATCATTCAGATCCAGTATCTCTTTTGGCATGTGCCCTGAAGGCATGGTGAAGAATGTACACACTCTCTGCAGCATTTTTTCTTTTTGGTTAATAGAGCATTGTTGTAGTCTGGTATTTTTGGTTAATAAAGCATTGTTGTAGTCTGGTATTTTTGGTTGATAGAGCATTGTTGTAGTCTGGTATTTTTGGTTGATAGAGCATTGTTGTAGTCTGGTATTTTTGGTTGATAGAGCATTGTTGTAGTCTGGTATTTTTGGTTGATAGAGCATTGTTGTAGTCTGGTATTTTTGGTTGATAGAGCATTGTTGTAGTCTGGTATTTTTGGCTGATAGTTGAGGTGTAAATCCTGAAGTGGTTTTGCATGGGAAGAGGTGATATGTTAAATAATGTTCTCATTTGTATGTTTGCAGAGGGGGCACATTGGTGTTATACTTAGTCTCATGCAGTTAAGGTGGGAATTAAGTTGTATGTGTCCTGTGCACACATGAAAGATTTAACTTTAACATGTTCGTGTCTTTTGAGGCAATTCAGTGTATCTTTAGGGTTTCAGTTGGGCATGTTTGGGAAAACTCATCTTCCTCTTGAGGCCATAGCCCATCCATTTAAATTTAACCACTCTTCTTTTCTGTTAGCTCTGATGTAGGTAGCTCTGATAATCTGCTTTGCAGTGATGAGTTATGTAGGTATGTTTGGCTGTTCATTATATGCTCCCTGGTTTGCTAGGTTGTCTGCTCTATCATTATCTGGTATATTGGTGTGTCCTGGTACCCACTGTAAGGTTAGCTCGACTGCACAGGTTTCGAGGAAGTTGTTTATTTTCAGAAGTAGTGATTTACTGTTGTTTGGGAGATCTTGATGCTCAGCTGCCTGAACTATTTGCAGTCAGAGTAGATAACACCGTGTTTGCTGGGATAAATTGTGAAGACTGCAGAAAGGTGGTGTAAATGCTGCTTCAGTAGCAGTCACTTCTGCTTTATAATTACAGCAGATTGCCCCACAGGGGTTACAGAATTCTTCACTTGATTGTAAAAGTGTTGGACTGCGACAAAGCTTTAGAATAGATTAAATAGACATGAACAATCTGCGTCAATATAACAATACATATATTAAGCTTTAATAATAATTTTACATTACACATAAGTAAATTTTTCAGCACATGCCTTCATCAGTACAACAAGACATAGAAATAAGTATAAATCAAATGTACATAATATATGAAGACCTCAAGGGAAAAAACGGCAGAGTCACATTTTTAATTTTTTTTAGTTATCGCCCCTGGCTAATAGACAATTGAAAATAGAAGGTGCTGAATTAAGTTTAAAGTAGAAAATATGGCTAAGTCCATAAGAAAAAGGGAAACGAAAAATCCGTTTACAATGGAAAAAGGAGCATAGTCCAATGTTTACAATGGAAAAGAAGGTAAAGTCACCAATATCATGTGACATTTATAGTCACGTGACTTAAAGGTCCAATGAGAGGCAGCGTTAGGGTAAACAAATTTTCAAGATGGCGACTGATGATATTCGCTTAACTGACAAACGGAAGAAAAAGTTAACAAACGGAGCTGAATTTTTTAATTTCCTACCTTAAAAAACAAAGCAAATTATTATAATCTCAATAAATTGGATTTAAAAAATAAATTTTTTATTTTTTTATCAGATTATACCCTTGTTTTGTTATATTCAGTTCATTAATGTTTGCGTCTATTTCTTTACTTCTACTTCTACCCTGTCACTTTATCTCTGTTTTTGTTCTATGTCTGTCTCTCTATCTCTGTTGCTATAGGTCTGTCTCTCCCAGTCGATATATCTCTGTTTTTTATAGGTCTGTCTCTCTCCCTGTTTTTTTTATAGGTCTGTCTCTCTCCAATTTTTTTATAGGTCTGTCTCTCTCTCTGTCGCTCTGACTCGCCTGAACTCTCTATCTTCGAGTTTCTGTCTTGCTATCTCTGTCTGTTACTCTCTTTACTTTACTCTTTAGTTCCTATAGCTACTGCTAGAGAAAAAACAACTAATATTGGGTCAAAATTGTAAGAAGCACACCAGAAACTTAGAAAGAATGGTTTTAAACCCGATTGTCAGGTTAAAGTATTAATAATTTTTTTTTTTAAATGATTATTATTGGCATGATCCACATTCTTATACTTATAGTAAACAAAAGAGACTTGCCTAAACGTGAATATTGACTTATAAAATAGTTTTATATAGATAGGTAGCAATGATAAAACCTTTATAAACTACTAAAAGGTAAAAAACGGCAGAGTCCATTTTGACCCTTCTCTCTACTATAATGAAATTAAGCATGTTACATTCAAGATTGAATTACGTTATCTATTTAATAACTCAGGAAAGTGGACACACTTGTGAAATGCATTGAAAAAATTACATTATGTTAACACGTTTTTAATGTACATAGTTTTGAACTTTAAAAATGGAATATCTCAAAACAACAAATATGTGACCCTGCCGTTTTTTCCCCTGTGGTCTTCATATATATATAGATATATCCTTCCTAAAAAAAGAGAGATAAAATAGAAGTGGGCAAAAAAACCAGACAGAAACAGTAAAGAAGAATGGAAAGAAATAACTTGAAGTAAAATGTAAAAGCCCAATGTAAACCTTATTTCTGATTGGGCTTTTACATTTTTGCCCCATGAGGTACTTGCCAGCCTTTTAAGAAGGTTAAGCTGTCTTGTTGACTTTTGTTTCAAGTTTTTAACAATTCTTTTTAACTGAGTTGTCTATCTAACTGGAAACCTAGGCATGTTGAGTTGTCTTCTTTTCTGGAGTATGGTGTCATGTAGGCATAATGTAATGTTCTGTTTGGTTACATTGTGGCTTTTTGTGAAGACCAAGTATACCATCTTGGTGTTGTTTACTAACAGTTTCCACTTTTCACAGTGTGTACTAAGACTGATCAATTCTTTCACAGTGTGTAGTGAGACTGATCAATTCTTTCACTGTATGTACTGAGACTGATCAATTCTTTCACAGTATGTACTGAGACTGACCAATTCTTCGTTAGATGCCTTGCACTTACACCTGTGTGTTTGCAAGTATGCCTCATCACAAGGTCATCTCCACCTGTTGCTAGTCTGGAGCACCATTAATAAACATTATGAATAGAGTACAACTCAGTGATTAACTTTGTGGAAACCCTTCTTCCAGGACACACTTTGATGAGTTGGCATCATTTCTCATTGTTTGGAAAGTGTGATCAGTAAGAAAGAACTTAAACCATTTGTACAGCTTGCCATGAGTCCCTGCATTGTTAAACTTCCAAAGTAAAACCTTTCTGCCACACTCTGTCATGTCTGTTCATTAAGGCAAAGTGTTTGTTAAAGATTTCTGCTTTAGTTTGATCTTCCCCTATTTTTTCATAGTACTTTGGTTTTGGGTTGGATTTCCGCCTTGCACTGCAGAGGTTACTTTGATGGGACCATGACCTAGGTCCTTATTTCCATAGTTTTAATTCTGCCTGTTTTTTTGGTTGTCTTGATAGCTATTTTTGCTTTTGGTCTTATTTTGAATCAGTTTCGTAACAGTTCGGCTGTTTTCTACATTTTTTTAAAACAGATTCTCTGTTTATTATAGCTTGTTCTATATTTTTCTCTCAGAAAAGTTTATATTTCCTGCTGCAACCTCTTGGGTACTTTGGGATGCAGCTTCTAATAAGGCTTTGGTGATTTGTTTGCAGACTTTTGGTATGGTGTTATGGGGAATGTTACTGAAATATCACATTAGGAAATCACATCAGCGGGCTGTCAAGCTAAAGACTAGGGGCTGGGTTTGTGTAACATGGACATGTTTTACACTTTCCTCCCAATGGTCCAGTTATACTGTTGGACATTGGGTCGCACCTTATGGGCCTCTGTAAAAACAGGAGGGCCAGCATACATGAGCTGAAGTACTTTCATCGCCCATTCAGACACACTTAGGTAGGAGAGGCCTTATTTCAGAGGTATTCAGAAGTGCTATAGATGAGGCAGCACCTGGGCAGTCACTACCTCTGAACAGGAGATGCTTTGTAATGAGGATCACTGTTTTTTATCCTCCCCAAACTGTATTTTAAACAGAGTGGAGAGGGGGGGGGGGCCTTTCATTTCTATCACATCTATTCATAAAATGTATAAAAATTTGTGTTTCTGACTTAATCTACAAAATTGTATGAAATAAATTTGAAAAAATCTTTGAGCATGAATAATGTCAATGGATAGTCATTAATTTTTACAGAGCTAAATATGAAAACATTGATGGAAATAGACCAACTAAAATGGAACTTGAATGTTTTGAAATGTCATTATTATCAAATTGGCTTATCTTCTTAACTTTCTTGTTAAAGGATTCTGAAGATTTGGGTAACACAGAACCAGCAGTGATTCAAGAGAAGAATGTAAAAACTTCTCATAAGAGGTGTAAATGCATGCGGATTTTCAGCAGTTTGGAAAGACTCTACAAAGGATGGCCAGTTTATGTGCTCTATGACGTACGACATGCAGGCTTGGCATTGGCTTGTCTCTATATGACTGTCCTTGGTTTTGACAGTGTCACTGTGGGTAAAGAAATCTTTTTCAATTTTAATCATTTCATACTGTACATGTCATTTTGTATTATTATTATTATTATATTTCATAAAAATTTACTTATGAAAGTAGAAGGCTCTAATAAATCTTTGATTAAACCACACCCACCCCCCACCCACCCACCCCCCCCCAAACCTGTTTTGATCAAACATTATTGGGGGGGAGGGGGGGGGGGCCATCTTCCCTTTCACTCAAATTAAATAAAAGGAAAAATAGCTTGCTGAACTTAGTTGTACTCAGGCTTCATATGATAGATTGAAAACTTATGTAATACAGATACTTATTATGTAATGGATGTACAAGACAACAATTTAAAGCTGCTGAACAAATAACTTGAAAGGAAGATTTAAAAGGAAAAATTATGTTTAAAAATAAAAGTAAAATACTTTTTTTTTGTATTATTATTTTTCACAGCTTATATACATATGTTATAATAAAAGGACTTAAAATTATGTCAACACAGGATATGCAAAAATGCAAGGTTTGACAGAAGCATTAGTTGGCGCCACGATGGGGGTTGCAGCATTTTTTGGTATATTTGGTACAGTCATGTACCGATTCATGAGGCGTGGACTAGGCTTGCCGAGAACTGGAATGTTTGGGCTCTCCCTGCAAATATCATGTCTCACACTTTGTGTGGTGTCCGTTTGGATGCCTGGAACTCCTTTTAACTTGTCACTTGAGGAAAAGTCAAATTCAACTCTTCAAGCTGACCTCAACTGTACACAGGGTAAGGTATGCTTATGGAAGAAATTTAACTGTAACAAACATGTTGTTTTTCTTCTAAAGTATATAAGTTTCAAATAAAAATTAACTATAACTGCATGAAAACCATGAGACATGGACTTTTAAATATGGAACAGTCCGGGTAAAAATAATCCAACTCTGTGCATGTGCTACATAAATATAAATGGCTTGTATTAGAAATGAAAAATCTCATCTTCCGCTTATCACATAACAACTTATCAGTGTCATTTAATTCATTTATGGAGCAGCTTATTCTTCAATAATGATATCATTTTACTATCTCTATTATCTTTGCAATAAGACTTGACTTCTAATAAAACAAGGTAGATTTTAATGTAAATTTGTTATAATTCACTTTAATGACTTCATTATACAGATATTGACAGTAGAAGTGAGACAACCAGTTGCATCCCTCTGACATCCAACATATCAATATGGATGCTGCTTGCAGGCATTGTAACAGCAAGGTTTGGTAGGTTGACGATTTTCTTCTTTTTTTTTAAAATTGCATTTGACAATTATTGTGGAAGTGTTACATTATAAGAATATTGGCTGCTAGCTAAGCAATAAGCTTTTGCAGTTTGTCATCAGGCCTCAGGGCCTAGGACACACTGCTGTGTCATCTGTCTATAAATGTTAGGGGATAGTTTCAAATATTCAATAATGTTAACTGTATTGCCATTTTTTTGAGTCTGCTTAGACAGCTGATTTTTGTCCCCCTCTGAGTTAACAGGGTGTCCTGGTTGCTGACTATTGAGCTGACTAATCCATTCCACCAGGGTTTGTCATTGGGGTCACACACAAGGCTTAGCTAGTGGTGATCCTGTGTTTATGTGATTCTGTAACTTTCTTATCTCTAACAGGCACACTACCGGTACCATTAAACCACACTGCATAGCTGCTATTCGGACCCGAGTCCCTTTAGACTAAATCTCATTCGTATGTAGTTTATTTTAGTGAAACTGAAGAAGAAGTTTACAAATATATAGTCCATTCAATTATCTTTCATTCGATACCTCATTTTGTCTTACCGACCCAACAATAATATTTTAAATATTTTTTTAATCCCAACCTCTCACTTCTGATACCCTGGTTTGAATAGCCACTTTGAAAAAATAAAGTAAGAACTTTTGTTTACAATCAAGCTAGTCTAAGATGTTGGCCCCTAGCGGTAATAACCCTAAATATGGCACTGTGAAATTAGTGGAGAAAAGTCTATTCTAGCACCATTTAATTAGCATGTAAAAGAATTAGTAGGTCGCCAATAAATAATTCTTTTTAAACATAAATTTCTAAAAAAAGCTAAAATACTAAAATAAATTTATATTTTCTAAACTGAAAAATATATTTAGATGATGAATAGAATGAATAGAACACAAACAGTCACCGGCAGAGCTGAAGGCATAAATATATAGGCATTTAGGCATAATTTGTACTCATTGCTTAAATAAAGCCCAAAATCATGTTCATCTTACATAGTTCAAACAAAGAGAGCAATTTTATAAATTGTACCGTAAAAATCATTTCCTAGTGTTCATTTTTAGAGGGGCCCTTTTGAGTTTAAAAGGACAGAGGCATCCATTTTTCTCAAGACATGCATTTATTTTTTTAGATTATCTTTTGAACGGATATTTGTAATAAATTAATATTTTTCTATGTGTATAACCCTTTAAGCGGAAATGAAAAATAGTTTTATCAGTGAAATATTAAGATACTTGTAAATTGGGGTTACTGGATTTGCAGTGGGCCAGCATTGTGTCAGAATCATGATGGCAACCTTGCAAACTCAGGCTGAGTGTAGCCTGGAGCTGGAGAAGAAAGAACTATTACACAGTATTTATCAAGGAATATGTTCAAATGTGAATTGCGGAATGACGAGTGTGTAAACGTGAATGGCTTCTCATTTCACCATCCCAGGGTTGTTTGTATTGTTTTGCATGCTGTCCACTGTCCAAGAAAGAATTTCCTTTTTCTACATCAGGATTCAATGACTGGAAACATAACAATCTTATTGTAGAACATGAAAATGGAGAAGAGCATTGCAAGAATATGACGTCATATTTGCTTCGATGCAAAGAAACTTGGTCTTTAGATCCTTAAGTAATCAAACATCATAGGTCAGAACAGAAGTACTGGCATAAAGTACTGACACATGTGATTTCTGTTGTTCGCTTTCTTGCCCCCGAGAGATTTGTCATTTCTTGCAGATAATCAAACTATTGGGTCAGCAAACAATGGAAATTTTGAGTGTATTAAAGAAATTTTGAGTGATTTTGACCCTTTTTGGAAGAGTATCTCAAACTATATGGAAATGCTGGAAAGATGAACACATCATATCTGTCAGGAAATATTTGTGAAGAATTTATTGATTTAATTGGGCAACATGTCCTTTGTGCTATTTTGGAAGAAATTGAAGAGTTAAAGTACTATTAGTACTATTCAATAAGTGTGGATTCTACTTCAGACATTTCACACATTGATCAAAGGACATTTATGGTTAGGTAAAGTCTGTGATATGTTTCATCATGTTCAATTCCATATTTTCTCATGGAGCAAAGGATCTACCAGACACTGATAACAAACTGCCATAGTCAATTGTAGGACAATGCTTTAAATATGTCTGAATGGTACACTGGTTGGCAAGCATGGCTACGCCAAGAGTTTGCCGTGTATATTCCTTGTGCTGGACACAGCCTGAACTTAGTGGGCTTAAAAGCGGCCCCACATTTTTTTACTCATATGACTGCAACATGTTTTGGAGGACATTTATTTTATACTCATTAGTACAGTTTTGGAAAAGTATATTTCTTGAAAAGTATTTTTGATATTGTTTTATTGTTTATTAAAGAACTTTCTGTTGCGAATGCATTAACATCAAGTCATCAAGTATTTTTGTTTATTATTTATAAAGGATTTTTTTTATTGATATTTAATTATTTTTTTTTATTGCTGTTTAAATTATTTTTTTCATTGATGTTAAATTATTATTTTTTTTATTGATGCTTAAATTATTTTTTTAAATTTTCCAAAGGTTTATGGGTGGCAGATTTATCCATTAGCCAAATCTTCATGGAGACAGTCCAAGAGCAAGAAAGAGGAAAGGTTAATGGAGTTCAGAATTCTCTGAACCAGCTTATGGACACGCTGAAATATCTCATGGTTGTTCTAGCACCCCACCAACACCAGTTTGGGTTGCTTGTGATTATATCATTTTGTTTCATATGCTTCGGTTGGCTGTTCTATGCATATTATTTGAGGAAAAGTAGAGGTCATTTCTTCCACTTTGAAAAGTGTGTTACATCAGGTGACAGCCCTGGTTGAAATTCTTTAGTGCACAAATAATTAGTACATGTACTAAACTATTATAGTGTTTTATAAGAACATTTACAATTTATGAGGCACTAATAATTAAAAATACATTCCAGAGAAGTTTCAATGGTACACAAATATGTATTGGTATCAATATTTATGTATTTATAATAATTTTTTTTACATAAAAAAGATAAAGGTGTTTTGTTTATCCTCTAATACTGCTAATAGTTTTTTAAATGCTAAAACAAAAAGCTCTGCACAATAAAATGATGCGGTGGAAAAACTATTTTTTCATTTAACATCATATAAAATGATTCATTATCATGATAATGGATGTTCTTACATTTACGACAAAATTTACACTTTAACTTAAAAGTATTGCAATGCCAATAATTCACTGTTCACTATTATTTTTTTATAAATCTGTTTTTAAATTATACATATCAGTTAAAAAAATTATTTACATATGATATATCCATTTACATTTAAATTTACAATAATTCATAAAGTAAAATTCTTCATGTACTATAATCACTGTATTGTTAATCTTTTTTCATTTTGATTATAAATTGATCTATATCTGTACATGTCACAGAGGTAATAATTAGTAATAACCTTTTTTTACTGAATCCATATGATTAATATGCATTTAAGTTTAAGTTGTAATCTATTTTATGGCAATAATTTTTATTTTAGTAATATTTAAAACAATGTTGGTGATTCTGCTAAAACTGTTTTCTATATTTTCAACCAGGAATTGGTTCTTGTGACAGAAAGTTACAACAAATTTGTATTTAGCGTTATTACATCTCTAAAGTATGTGTAATCCTATGTATTTTTTATGTAGGACCACAGGAATGGGAGAATGTATTTTTTTATTGAAAAAACAAATGTGTAACCTAAAATGGTATTTCTTTGCCTCTTAAATCTAAAAAAAAAAGGCAGTTGCTTCCATTCTCTTTAACCTTATCAATGAAGTCAGTAAATTGCTTGTTAAAACTCTCTATATTAAAATATATATATATTTTTACAAATTATTTTTGGAGCCAATTATATTTTTTTATACAAAATTATTTCTAGCAAATTTACCACACCTGGCTGATGCTGTGCTTGTGTGAATCAAAGCCATCAACCCCACCCCCCTTTTTTTTAGATTGTGTACTGCATTTTTACTAGAATTTTATGACATGTTATTTTACAAGTAAGTTGTGTTTAAATGCAAGAATCTCGGGCACTATGTTCCTCAAATATTAAGTGTATATTTAGGTCTAATGAAATGATATTAAAAATGCTTTTTAATAAGGTTACTTTACTCATTTTACTAGAATTTCTAGTAGAAATAATGTTTTAACTCATTTAATTACAGAAACTTCTTATTCAAATACCTTGAAAGAAAGTTATTTTATTATTTTAATGTGCCAGAAAATTCTCCACCATATGATAAAAGGACATCTGATGTCATTTTTATTGTAGAACCTATGTACATGTTATTCAAAATGTTATTTGGAACATAAAAGACAGTAACTGTATGCAAATTTTGAGACTAATATATAAAAGATAGTTGAAAATAAATATTTACTTGTTTTACATTTGTATGATTTTATTTCATTGAAATTGGAATGTAACATGTTACATTCCAATTGTTTACAGACTAAATGGCTTTTAAAAACAAGTGTGTGAAAGAGATCAAATATAAGGAAAAAACTAAATTTCAATACATACTAATAACTAAGACTGTTGAATATAAGGCACAACATAATGCAAACATGACATAATTTGATTGCTCTTAATTTAGGTCCCCCAAAAAATAGTAACAACAAACTGTTAAAGTAAAATTATTATTCTGTGAATAAGATATTGCTGGATTTCACAATCATTCTGAGTCATGTCATCCTTATTGATATCTTAAAAACAGTTGAAGATAACAAGTCACTGGTAGAGTATTGAAAAGTCATGCTTTAATTATTTTTTCTATGACCTTCTCCCACAAAAACGCATTTTTCAACTTTTGTTATCAAAAATATAGCTTCACAACTCGGACAGCTCAAGATTATAGAAAAAGCCCTTAAAATGCAAGGGAGATAATTCATGGTTTACAATTTCGTCTAGAAAACTGACGATTTCTTCCCACGTGTTGCCGTTAAATTGCCGACCACAGTTTCTGGCCGCAAGATCCCAATATTCTGATTCGGACAACTCATTTTTGGCGAAAATTTGAAGCAAATTGAAACTGGTATCTTGGTGTTCAGAGATCGATTTAGTACCAAGTCGTCGTGGCACTTGCTGGTGTGTTGGTAATAAGATTGACTTACGATGTCGATGGTCATCAAAAATTATCAACGAAGATCGCCTTCTGAACTGAGTACTGCTGTTGCTATTTGTATAACTGATTTCAGAGTCACTGCCTTCAGCTAAACAGTTGGAGTACGAATCTGCTTCATTGGTGTCAATGTGAGTGCGTTGCTTGAGATCACTTGGTTCAGTTAAAAAAGATTTCATCGCCAGTCTGTAAGATCGCCTTCTTGTGCCTCTCCTCTGCCAACTTTTAGGGGAGGACGTGGCCAAAGGATCAACAAAGCGTCTTCGTTTTTTCTTACGAACGTTCGCGAGCAAAGTGGGGGAATCCCTGATAAAGAACTGGTGGCGAAACTCGGCCTTGGCACCGTGCGGTTTCCTTTTTCTCAGAAAACGAAAGTTGAAAGTGTAATCTCGAAACAATCGTTTGAGGTTGTGAAATGATCCGACTTGAACAAAGCCAGGATAGAAATCCATCACATGTTGTTCATATTCACGTTCTTCTACGATAATCCCGTCTCCGCTAGAGTTCCATAGTAGGAGCACGCCGTCGTTGACAACTTCATACAATTTAAGCGGAAATTTGTACTGCGAACCAAACGATAGTCTTATTTTGGACATGTTAAATTGACTAATATTTTCCACATATAATATTACCAAACGTCTTTATTTTGTGTAAGCAGTTAACTCTGGGTGCATAATGGTGCGTGAGGGCAATAAACGGATTTTCCCAATACTAATGCGCACATGTTACGTGGCCTGACGTTCCAGCAATATATATTTCAAGATTTTAATGAATCGTCCTATTAAATGACAAAATATATAATAGAGTTAGTGAATTGGCTATTCCCCCCTCTCACCCCCCTCCCCATTCGCCCGATCCAAGTGTTTAATTATATAACAACAGTTCCTAGAAAAGGAATTGTTTGATATTTATAAGTTGGTCTATATATTTGTCGTATATTATCAAAATATAGAATTCCATCTAGGTTAATGACGAATGTAAGAGGTTGCGTGGCTAGGGATGGGGAGGGCCAGTGTGGGACAAGCATTTAGCTGCACCCAAAACTTGTTGGGTTGTTTAGGCCTATTAATGGAGGCGTCACAGTACATAACAATTTAAATTGTCATTCCTACCAAAGACAATCAGGGACTGGAACAAGCTTCCAAAAGGAACAGTTGAGGCGACAACACTTGACTCATTTGCGTCTATTGCCTCAGGCCTTCCAATCCCTAGTGCATGATACCCTCAAACAGTCACTCTTGTAACCAGTGAAATATCCTCATCAACACCAGGCACAGAGACATTGCAAATCCCATCTACATTCATAGGAGCCATAATGATCAATAAATTGATCGTGGGCCCTTAATATATAGAAGAAGAAGAAGAAATGAGAATTGCCAGATTATAATTGACGTTTTCTTGTGCAAAATTTAAATTATAACCCCCCCCCCCCCTTTTTTTTTTTTTTACCCAAACGATGTCACTGAAAGTAGTAAGCTTAAAAATGAAACATTTTTCTTTCGGTAAAAATAAACAAATTTAGAATAAACAAATTTTAATACAGCGCCGTTTATGTTAGGTCCTGGGGGAAATATTGTTATACTAAAATTTATTAAGGTCCTGCCTTAATCTAACATAAACGATTAGCATGGGCATGGGACTATTGACTATAGCAGTGGTCGGAAAATCGCAAGCCGCATGTGGCTCTTTAGCGACCTGAGTGCGGCTCGGCCAGTCGGCCACAAATTGGTTTTGACTCAAAAAACATAGTTCTTGACAGGTTCTTGAAAAGAAATTTGGCTCTCAAAAATGTTTGAATCGCCCTGCTGCTGATTTTTGGCTATTTTTGACTAATTGGTTTACCGACCACTCAGACCACTGGACTGTTATAGACTAATGACTATAGACTATTTTATAGAGTATAGACATTTAAAATGATTTCATTTGTCTTTGTTTTAAAATATTATTAGCCACGCCACATGTTTTTAAAATATAAATTATTTATTTATTAAATAAACATAGACGGTATATATTAAATTAGTTTTTAAGTAAATTGGTGTAGTCCAATTAATGAGATCTAATAGTTGGGGCGAGATGAGTTCAAATTTCTATAATAATACTATCCATTGATAATAATGATAAGCAACCTTGCACTAAACATTGTTATGTCTTCCTTGGTTTCGTATTTTTGAGTAGCTCTACATAGATTTTCAAAATGGTGGGTGAATGATGTTGACAATTTATTAACGTTACTAAGTGTTATCTTTGATAACTTAATGCTGCTTATCAACTGTTTGAATTAATGTGAAAGCTCATTAGTTAATTCTGTCAGTGACATTTTTAATAGCCAAGCAGTTTTCGATTACATGTTGATGTTTAGTCAGGATTGATAATTGTGGCTCATATACCCGGCATAGCAGAGTAGTAGCTGCGAGCTCAGCATGATAATTCAGTTTTGAAAGCATCATTTGGTTCTGTCTAAAGTCTAAACTGAGCAATTCATGGAATTTATTTAGTATTTAGTTAAATAAATGTTTAATCTCATAGGGATTCATGTGTTTGTTACCAGAGTGCCATTAATGGTTTATATAGTAATGCAAGAAATAAATCAATGGGCCTAATGTAGTTGTAGGTACTTTGGACTTGTAAATTTAATAATTTTAAATACAACAACCTTCCATTAATTGTATAACTAGCAATCAATACTCGTACTAAACTTTCGGTAGTCTATACTAAATGGAAATGTATCCCTAAACTCTAACGGAGTGGTTATCTGCACGGTTTTGGTCGTGAGGATAACGCCGAGCATTATCCGCACGGCTCCTCGGCGCATGCGATTATAGCGGCTGATCACGTGACATTGAAAAAAAAGCGCGCCTGTTAGCCGTTAACATTGTTCTTAATAATTTCAAGCACGACTGCACGATCGACAATAAGCTGTGTAAACTGTGTTTTATTTTCAACTCTTACATGCAAAATGAAAAATAAAACAGACTATTGACATTTCATGCATTTTTTCTAGATCTATATTTGAAGAAAAAAAAAGTACAGAAATTTTCCGAAATTTCATGAAATGTGCCGATTGTAGTTTTGGAAACATTGCTTAGACATGGCGCGGTTTTCTCGGAATGCTAAACACTGCCTTATTAGGTCTAGTAGTAGACTGTATAGTCTCTAGGCCATAGATCCTAAATAAAACGCATCTTAATGCTACTAGTCTACAAGATTATAGGCCTATACCTACATTATAGATCTAGGCCTAGACCTAAGACAGGCTGGCTTTCACACATTTACGATTCATTCCACACTGTAATTTGCGTTCAATAAGCCTACGGAAAATGACGCCTTAAACTAAGTTAAACTTACGCTACGTTTAATTAATTATCAGTCTTTAATTCCTAAAATAAAGACTAAATTTTAAAAATGCATAATTTTAGTTAATATAAGTATACATCACACATTTCTGGTTGTGGGGAATAACGCTAGAAATTATCCGCACGATTTTGGCCGTGGTCATGCGGATAATGCTCAGCATTATTCTTACATCCAAAACCATGCGGATAACGCTTCCCAAACTCTTAAACCTAACCTGAAACCTAAAATTTAAAACTAAGCCAGCTGATACTGATATGACATAATTATAACATCACATTTCATAATCATACATACATTGCCATAGTTTTCTCTACAGTTACAGCAAGTGAAAAAAATGGTTTATCCTCAGTAGTCGCCACACTACTTTGATTTTTATAGTGCACTTGCGTGGCAAATTCTGCGATTAGCGAAAACAGTTTTCACTGCCAGTTACAAGTTGCCACAGTGGTTTATCCTCACTAGATGCTATCACTGACTGACATGCATTTTATTTTGATCTGATTATTCTAATCCCTCTTTAGTTTGCTGTCTCTCTCTCCCTCTCTAGTTATGGCTCTATCTATACTATGGAACCTTTTGTTCAATCAATCAGCATTCAGACACCTGGTTGGCAACCAACTCAAAATACCATTTTTTTTAAAAAATTACTTTTCTGCTCATGCAGTGATTCTAGCATCTTGACACAAATCCTACCCTAAAAACTAGCTCTACCTACCTTTAAACAAACCCTAAAATAAATTCTACCTGCCTTAAAGCTTAAACTAATTCTACCATACCCTAAAATATTAATTAGGCTTAAGGGAAAATGTAGCTGATATTGAAAAAAATTAATTTTAAACAAATATGAAAATAAAAATATTTTAAACTAAAATTCAACTTTCTTTTTATTCACTTCACTATAGTTTATTGTGTGGATTTTAATTTCTGTTTTAACACAAATATTATCTAGTTTTTAACCTTTTCTTTTTCAGGCTCGCCGTTATGACTCAAGAACTACAATATTTTCTCCAGAAGGTTTGTCTTTTTTAGGCTTATATTTTATTTTGAAATGGGCAATAGATTATTAAAAATTATAACTCTGAAGATTGCCAGTATAAGCACACTACAATGCCACATAGATCTATTAATCTTTATTACTCTAAAGATTACCAGTGTAAACACACTAGACCATGCTTGTCACACACCGCAAACTTTCTCATGGGATCTGCTAAGTTACATAGTGTAATAAGAAATAAGGCTTAATAAAGATCTAGTTATGCTGCACTTTCAGGAAGTTTAATGCCATGTTCTAGATGGATCTAATTACAAATTATGTTTGATAATAGTATTCAGTATATTAAAAAATAATATTAAATATGTTAAAATGTAGTATTTATAGACTGATTTTGTTTAAATAAATTCATGGTCCTCAAAACTTTGTTTCTCTTTGTTTATTTCTTAGGCCGCCTTTATCAGGTGGAATATGCCATGGAAGCTATTGGTCATGCAGGAACATGTTTAGGTATCATGGCTTCAGATGGCATTTTACTTGCAGCGGAAAAAAGAAATACCAACAAACTCCTTGATGAGGTTTCATATTCTGAAAAAATTTACAGGCTTTATGAGTGAGTCTCATTACATTTGTAAAAAAAAAAAATATTTGTCTAATTTATGCATTATAAAAATCTGTTTTAGTACAGCTTAGATTTTAATATAAAGCTTGTGTCAGATTAACTCATTCCCGACGGTTGCGACTAAATGCGTCCTTTGGGGGTTTCCACGGATGCGTCCAAATGCGTATTGGCGCATAGCGACACACCTCTCTCGTTTCTATTTAAAAATAGCAATGAAATCTCTCATCAATCGAGACTTCCGGCGATGGCGTGGTTCAGTGTGATTTCAATTTAAAAACCCGGAAGTTTTTATCTTGTTTCACTTTAAAACTACATGTACTTTAGTACGGCGCGTCTATATGTAGCATGTGTTCGTCCGAGGTGCTGAAAATCGATTTTTTGGTCATTGTTCGTTATTTTTTCGTTGCTAATGTTATATTTTTATTAAAGCTTATTAATTTTTTGTTGCATTTGTTCTTAATTCATTAACATTAAATAATATTTAGCAGCTTAAATAAATATTTTACAAATGTAAATTAATTGCAAAACGGAGTTACTTCCCTTTCTCAGGCATTTAAATTACTTACGGAAGTAGCACTGCCGTAGGGAATGAGTTAATGTAATTCCAGTTTTAAATTCATTAATTGTGTTGTTTTTTTCATATAATATAACATAAAATTGCAGAATCTATGTAGTGTGTGTTTTTAAACTACTTATGCATAAACAGTGTCAACCAATTTTTCAACAGGCATTTCCCTAATCCTCCATGCAAGTCATTGTAGAATGCTTATTCAGGCATCATCTCTCTTCATTACATATCTTTTTTTTAAAACTCATTTCTCTCTTTGCCAAATTATGAGTTTTAAAAGTACAGCATGTCTTTCCATGTTCTTGAGAAGTTTATTAGCAAGCTAAGACTAAGATATTAAAACTTTTGAGAGAACAACATATCAATTTCACATACACTTCTGTGCTCCAGAATAATACATTGGGTACATATATGTACAATGGTGTTCTAAATTTTAATATTTAGACATGAAACTGTTGTTCAGTATTAAAGTCTTTGTTCAATATGTTCAATAATCCTTCCCTTCACAGTGATATGGCTATTAGTGTTGCTGGAATAACAGCCGATGCCAATGTTTTGACAAATGAGCTGAGGCTTATTGCCCAAAGGTTTGTTATTTCTTTATTTTGTACATTATGAGTGTAGCTTTATGTCTTTTATCTGTCAACCTGATTAAAAATATGGCTATGAAATTGTTTTAACCCTTTACAGTCCAAGCCTATTCAGCCTTTTCTAATCCTAGCGACCAAACAAAGGGTCATAACTCCATTCTAAATGAAGATTCTTTATCTAATTAATTTACAGAAAATAAACTATAAGCAAGAAAAGAAAATAAAAAATACCTAAATACAAAGAAATGATTAAAGCAAAAGTTGCACCAAAAAACAGTTTCAGGGACACTAGATTTATGAAATAGTGAAGCTTTATTAGTCCTAAGTTCTTTCAAAATTGTATCCAAGGCTTCGATAGCCATTTTTTACAGCGAAAAAAACGCAATTTTTAAAAAAATCGTAGAAAATCAGCCCCTAAAGACACCGCGGTCAAACTAGTATCAAAATAAATGCCGACAACGAGGCTTTCTTCCGGTAGAACTATAAATAGTAATGCGCAATGAATTTCCGCTGTGCTAAGAACGAAAGTAAACAACCTCGCAGCGGGGCGAAGCGGGCGGGTTTGGCCGCAACGGACTGTAAGCTTAAGGAAAAAATCGGCGCATTTCGGGCGCATCGGACTGTAAAGGGTTAATACTCTTTGGGGGTGTAAAGTATTTCTCAGTCTGTTAGATAACTGCCTTTTTAAAACATATTTCTATTTATTTTGTTGCTACAGATATTTTATTACTTTCAGGTACATTCTCCAGTACCAGGAACCTATTCCTTGTGAGCAGCTGGTGTCCACCCTTTGTGACCTCAAACAAGCTTACACTCAGTTTGGAGGTATAAATGACAATATAAGAGTATGAAGCTAGCTTGCCTCAAAGAAGTTAATTTGTCACACCACTAAGACCAGCAAGAGTTATGCATTACCTATTACAGATACAGCTTCATATGAAACAATATTCAAACTCTTCACGTTCGATTTTAATATTCTCTTGACTGTAAATGTATTTGAAATGACGACTTCACATTTTAATCCCTGTACACTTATTAGTTCTCTACAGTTCTAGGTGTAGATGTTCTCTGTATTGTAATGCATTTTATTTTCTTTCCCCCCTACAGGCAAGCGGCCTTTCGGTGTTTCCATTCTGTACATGGGCTGGGACAAACACTATGGCTTTCAGCTGTATCAAAGCGACCCTAGTGGCAACTATGGAGGTTGGAAAGCAACTTGTATAGGGAATAACAGTGCTGTAAGTGCAGATGCTGTTTTTTGATGTCATCCATCATAAATATGGAGCATGTAAATGTAATGCATAAAGTATACATATTTTTTATTCTCTCATTGATGTTCTTGTCGGAGTAGAATTTATTGTCAAACGATCTTGCTTCTCTTGCTTATTTTTAAAATTTGTATTTCATATACACAGAACGCTATCTCTTTGCTGAAACAAGAGTACAAGGATGAAGACAACTTCTCTTTAAGTTCAGCTCTAGATCTTGCCATTAAAGTCTTGAGTAAAACATTAGATATGACTAAGGTTGCAGCAGACAAAGGTAAGGCTAAGTTCTTTACAGTTTCATATCATTCTCTGTCAATATTATTGATCTGTTATCTATAGCTGGTATGACTATAAACCATTTGTCTATTACTCACCTTAATTATAGAGCTGGAAATTACCCAATTATGTCAAAGCTTGGAATAGGACACAACTCAACAACTGTATTTTTACATATATTCAGTTTTAAAATCATGTTTATAAAAGTTCAGATACACATGTTAATGCTTCGTAAAAATATTGGGATAATTGTAAGAATGAAATTGTTTTCCTAGTTGAGATTGCAACACTGACTAGGAAAGACAACAAAACCGTGATGCGCATTCTACCTGACAGTGAGGTGGATGTGCACATAAAGAAATATGAAGAGGAAGAGGCAAGGCTAGAGGCAGAAAAGAAGAAAGAGGCTGACAGAAAGAAAGCAGGTAAAGTGACCACAGTGATAAAGTAGCTGAAAAGAATACTTGCTGTTTCAATGCTTGAGCTTATAATAATCAAATAAGCTTGATAAAAATTAGTAGTGATGATGATGTAGCAATTAATAAATTGGTTTTCTTACTTTATTGAAAATTTTAACATTTGGCCTGAGCATATTTGTAAAAAAAAAAAAAATTTTTAAATGCTAGATTAATGTACTGGTACTTTTATTGTTTTAATAAGGCTTAATAAAGATCTAGTTATGCAGCACTTTGAGGAAGTTTAATGCCATGTTCTAGATGGATCTAATTACAAATTATGTTTGATAATAGTATTCAATATATTAAAAAATAATATTAAATATGTTAAAATGTAGTATTTATAGACTGATTTTGTTTAAATAAAATCCTGACAAAAAAAAAAGAAAGAAAAGGTTGGGAAATTTTGTTAATAATGGGAAATTATTTAATTTTTTTTAAAATGCATTTTCTTCTGTGTTTTCTTTTCAGAGAAGAGTGACAAGTAAATTTCCGACTGTTAAATTTATTTCTGAAAATGTCGTTTTGGAATTGTCTTAACGAGCGCAACTCTACATGGTGTGGTTGATGATTGGCATGTCCACTTTATTGAGTCAATTGTTTGATGAAAATTTTAATTTTCATTACTTCATTATATGTTACTTTTCATAGTTTTTGTTGGAATTTTTATTTACCTTTGTGTGTTGTCTATGATAGATAAGATAGATAATCCTACAGTTCCAATCTAATGCTTGAGCATTGGTCTGGATATGCAATAATTAGACAGCATTGATATATTGCAGAGAATATTGTGTAGGGATATAAATATACAAATACAGAGCAGTCACTCAATCTGTGCTGTTAAAACACTTCCATTTGGTTCTTCAAGGAAACAATCTCCCCATTATATTACATTACTCCACTTATAAATTATAATATGTGAACTAGAAATGAGAAAACAAATCACCAGCATGATAAATGTCAAATTGCAATTTCTTGAATTTAACACTCGTAATTGTTAGCAAGGAAAACGGAAAAGAGGCAGGCCGAGGAACACTTGGCGCCGTGAAGTGGAAGCAGATACCAAGAAACTTGGCCACACTTGGGGGAAGCTGGAGAGATTGGCTCAGGATCGTGATGCCTGAAGGACTTGAGGCGGCCTATCTCCTAGGAAGGATCACAGACGTCGATGAAGATCGGCTGCTGTTCCTCGGGGACGAAGAGGCGAAAGCGAATTGTTTGCAATAAAAATAATCGGACAATCGGGAAAAAATAATCCAAAAATATTTCAATATCCTTGCTGGGACAAGATTTCAGTCCTATACATGAAATGTTAGCTTTACCTTCTCATCTGAAGCCCTGGTTAGGATTATATTAAATTTATGGCTTTACTTTCTGGCTCTTATTAGTAATTAGTCTTATAATGTAACAAATCCAACAACAAAGCATTAAAATTTGCATAGCAAAATATTTTTTTTTAAAAATACTTTCTATCAAAGACTAGCTAAAACGAACAAAAAAGAAAAGGTAGAAAATAATTTAATTCGGGAGAAAATGTCACGTGTGTGAATAAGGCTATATTCACAAGATGCATTAATGTAAGTGGAAAGAAAGACTATACTAAAAGAGGAATTGAAATTGCATTTTAATTATGACAGTGTTTGTTACTTAACACAAGTAACAGTATAGAAATATTTATTCAGTTATCTGAAAGGCTAGTAAC
Source organism: Omphiscola glabra (assembly GCA_964017045.1). NCBI lineage: Eukaryota > Metazoa > Mollusca > Gastropoda > Lymnaeidae > Omphiscola > Omphiscola glabra. The sequence continues at coordinate 27,204,819 of OZ024794.1, read as the reverse complement.
TTTGGCTCAGATACTTAGATTAACAACACAATTCTGTATTATTAATTAAGTTTGTCACGATGTTTAAAATTGTCAAGGTAGCAACTCCAAAAAAAAGAAAAGGTTGGGAAACTTTGTTCTAAGTTAGCTACGATGGCATTTTGAAAGTGCTACCAAAATTATGACTGGTCTACCCATCACCAACATCAAATAACATTAACATAGACTTCTCAGTTGGCTCAATCATCCACGGAAATTTTCAATATGTTGAGTAGAGAAACAATTACTGAATTGTCTCCCTGGATATTCTGTAGCAATACTAAAATGGATTAAAGGAGGAAAAAAAATATTTTTTTTTTGAAGAAAAAAAGTGCCACTTTTAAAAAACTCTAACTTAGGGTTAGCACGCGTGTCAGACTTGGCACGCAGAGCAATGTTCAATGGCACACTCAAAAGTGTCTTTTTAGTATAAGGCAGGGGTTAGCAACTTTCTTTTTCTGACCAGGGCCAGTTAAAAAATCTGGCTCTGTGGGCCTGGTGGATTGTATTAAAATAACTATGACTGTGGCAAATATGTATGATCGGAATGTCACAAATTATTACTTTATGAAAAGCATAACTATAATTAAAACACAATTGACAGACTTTTAAATCAGCCATTTTACTTCAGAGAGTATAATAAATTTTCCTTTTAGCGAATGTTTATTATTTTCATTTATTAATTTTTTTTTTATTGATCTACTTCTACGCTTTTCAAAATCAACTTCTACGCTTTTCAAAATCAACTTCTACGCTTTTCAAAATCAACATTCCGCTCCCACGTCCCCTAAGACCGCACAACAAAAAAAAACTTGTGGGATACGGTAACAACCTAATGTAGCTCCCTTACAGCAGCGGAAGTCAATGAGAGATTTTCGAGGTTTCCGCCGAAATAATGTAGCTCCCTTAGGCATCCGCTAAGTTCACTAACTCAGCGGATGTGTCACTGGACATTCCGAACAAGTACTAGGATTTCCGGAAATGGGTCACTCGGGGCAAACCGATTGACCGAATCATAACAAGGAGGGAGCGCCGCTGTTTTCAGTGGTGATCTCCCTTAACCCCACGGCCCTAATCAAGGTCCGAGTATGTAATGTCTACCCAACTAAATCAAAAGTTCCTCTAATCGGTTAACAGTAACAGCATTTTTTTTACAGTGGTAAGAGTGACCGTGTTGGGGGGGGGGGGGGGTTGTAAAGTATATCCTTTGTCTTAGCTAATATGTACAGATAACTTTCCTGCACACACATCACTATTAACTTGAAACAATACAAACAACAACAACATGACAGTAGGGCTTAACGCTCTACCTTGTCTTGCATGACTGCTATAAATATGAAATTTATGAACACTAGGTCAAATATTATTGAGCTTCATAGTAGGAAGTAAAACATTAAAATGAAAACCGTGCAAACATTGTGTAGAGAAGTAGGCCTAAACATGTTTGTTATTGTATAAAAAAAAGTAAAAGGGTTATGTTACATTACTAAGCCTAAATAAACGGTGGTATAGATGAGCTATAATACTATTAAATACTAAAAGATATATATTGAAATGGGGATATTCGAAAAAAAATCCTTATGTGTTTTCAGAATTTAAAAAAAAGACAAAAGGAGGGATCCTTTGGCTCCCAACAAGCCACCGTGATCGGAAACTCAAAAAAAATATATATAAGATCCTGTACGGGTCTGCTCAGTCCCCCCAAAAAATGAAGATTAACCAAACTCAAACTTTAAAAATGCTCTAAATTTCGAGTCGACCCGAGCCCCCCCCCCCCCTTCCCCCGTGCGTGGCATTTATACAGCTTGGCGCCATGTCCCAAAACTCAAAGTACGCTGGAATTGAAAATGGTTGTGTTGTTATCCAAGCCAATATTTTTACCGACGTAGAGCTACTGGAGCTGACGGACGTAAGAGCGGGAAACAAAAACAAAAAAACACGAAACTTCGTTTGTTTGTTTTTTTTAAGAGAAGAGGGGATACTCTTCGAGAAATAGTGTGTAGAGGAGAAAGGAAAAGTAATTGTTAAACAAAACGACTTTGGTGGAGTCTAGTTGCTAGTCAAGGAGGGTGGATTCGTGTAATCGAACCTGTTAGTTCCTTTGAACATTAATATTATTTGTTAAAAGAGACGCAATACTTCGCCGACTACCCACTGCAGTTTTAATGTGAATACTATAATATTCGTTCAATCAATTTCAAAGTTTTCTCGTCAGACTGATAATTTTCTCATCAGTGTTGAATTTCTCCTGCTTATGATCAAAGAAGTTTAAACCAAGCAAGAAAGTATTTAAATATTTATCTTATAAACCACTGATGTTTCCTGTTTAGTTGCGCTTCCTGCGATTTTTGTACAACGAATGTCTCATTTTTTTTACGGACATTCATTTCTAAAGTTCTTACGGATTGTAACTGGTCAAATTTATTGTCAAATTTATTGTCAAATTTATTGTCAATTTTAATTTCAAATTTTAACGGAATTCCTTAAACTTACGAGAGGTTTGCTACCCTGGACTCGGAGTCCTGCTACCATAAATTCCGCCGATGCAATGTAAGATATTTATGTCAAGATTTTTTTTTTTAAGATGCAACTTCAGCCATGAATATACGTCACATTCGAACATGTCTACAACATAATCATAAACTATCGGTGCACGTTATTAATTTTGCCGTTGTAATGAAGCAAATAGAAAGCAACGTCCAAGCAACTCGTGTAATGTAGAAGCATTAAAACCCCGCTGGTGTTATTCTTCTCTTTAAACACAGACCTGTTTGCTCTTACGATTTTGGCGTACAACGTACGATTTTGAGGTGTATACATTATTATATATACCCGGTACTGTATTTTTTTTTTTTTTACTATTGAGATAATGTATCGAACGATTTTGTGATGATATTGTACGATTTTAAGAGTTTGGGGGTAAACAGGTCTGTACACATCCGATTTATTACAACAACTAATACCAGTGATGTATATCTAAAGTACTCAATTACAGAATGATAATAATTAAATAAATTAAATACAACCTAATGGCGATATCTAAGAAAACATACACACATGAAATTTCACGAGGGGTGGTCATCAGGGAACCCCCCTCCCCACCGCCGCGGCTCCTCCCCTTTTTCATAGATGTGTGGCGTCATTTATGGATGCCCCCCCCCCAACAAAAAAAGGTTGCTTTTCACAGGCCTCTCTAGACCTCTGAAGACCACACATAAACCTATACACGCAAATATAGAGAGAGTGTACTAGAAAGAGAGAGAGAGAGAGGGAGACCACCTCACACATAGCGAAACGAGACAGTTAAAAATGTTCATGTAAGAAATTAGGACTGGCGCAAAGTTACTTTTGAATGTATCAGGTTCGCCTTAAGTCCTTGTAACACTTACACCCCCACCCCCCATTATTCTACAAGTCTCCACTCGAGACTACCGAGCTGGCTGATGATCTCCCATTAATGGCAAGGGCCTTACTGTACGTTTGCTTCCCTTGTTATCCGCGTCAACTTAAAAAAAAAAAACGCATGCAGGGCAGTGGCGTAGGAAGCGGGCGGAGGGAAGGGACATTTTTTTTTCTCCTTACATTGATTAGGGTGGCATTTTTCTTCGACCCAACTTAGACTTAGAGTTATTTTCATGAAAAGGGGCGGCAAAAATCTTGGCCCGCCCCGGGGGTGGGGTACTAACCCTAGCTACGTGCCTGAAAAAATAATAAAAATATATTTTCACCCTTAACATAATGGCGGATTGGTTCCAAATATTTAGACTCATCTTGAAGGGATTAACGGATTTGTCCAAACTTACACAACAAAGCAGAGTTGTAGGATTCAGATATCCGGTTTTCTTGAACGGGAGGCGGGGGGGGGGGGGGGGGTTGTTGAACAGAACCTTCCTAGTTGCGCCACTGCTACGGCTTGGCAAAAAAATGAAATGTATTGTGTCATTATAATCATTTTTAAAAAGGGAAGAAAATTAAAAAGCCCATAATGGTCAAATATCATTATAGTAGAACAGCATTTTCATATCTTATGAGTACGTTATACTGATAACTCATTAAGAAGACTATAAAATATGCCCAGTGTTACCGAGATGATGATGATAGACTAATGCTAATAATAGCGCTGCTTTCCATCTGCTATTGCGAAGTCACAAAATCCCTAATTCCAAATTGTTGTGTATGTTAATTCATCGGCTTTCTATTTATTGTTTCCTCAACAACAACAAAACAACAAAAAAATATAGTATTAAACATTTTTTTCCAAGCCATTGAAGTCTATATTTAGGAAATAGTAAATTGGAAAAATTGTTCGAAAAACACATAATTTCTTATGTAAAGAAGAACTCTTAACCATTTGTCACTGTCACATCTCAAACAGCCTTGTTTTTGTTTTTTTTAATTATAAATTTACTATTTATCTCACAAAATTTCCTCTCACGTTTCCATGAACTTATTTTGAGCAAAAATTGAAAGATAACTATTTTGTTTTGTTATTTCTAAATACAATTTTAACCATGTCGTTGTACACGCCTCTGGACTGTATTTGCGGTAATGAAAAAAAAAAAAGGGTACTATTTTAACGATAATACATGTTCACGCGTGTAAACTTCAATGACCAATCATTTTACGCACGTAAAGTCCAATCGATACTGTTATCTACTCACAAAAATACTCACACTCTCTTTCTTTCACACTTGAAATTGAAAAGGATTGAACGAAATGTAAAATATGTTTAAACATTTATTTTATATTGTTTTCATTATAAATATGTGATCACCCTTATCCTCTCCCATCAACTGTATCTTGGTAGAAATGTTGATTTCATGAGTTTCAATGTATGTGTCACCCACCGGCTTTCACCTTTCAAAATTCACTGAGTTTCAAGGTAAGTGTCACCCACCGGCTTTCACCTTTCAAAATTCACTGAGTTTCAAGGTAAGTGTCACCCACCGGCTTTCACCTTTCAAAATTCACTGAGTTTCAAGGTAAGTGTCACCCACCGGCTTTCACCTTTCAAAATTCACTGAGATTTGGAGGCATGGGTATACTGATGTAAATGTGACCATCATATTTTAACGCATTTGAACTGCTTTGAACAAAATGTTCATTTATTGTAAAAGAAAATCGAATTTAAAGATTTAGTCATCCACATAAAAATCTCCACACCCTCTCTTTCCCCGCCCCCCCCCCCCCGAAATGTGTTTTCGCAAGAATGTTAAATACATCTATTTACAAAAACCTGGTGCGTAACATACTTGGGCTTTGCGATATTGCTATATTCATAAAACACGCACCACTCTACTGTTGCGTATCTCCTGTCGCCTTGGGCAAAATCTACAACTTTCAGCCCTCTCCCCAGACACAAATATTTAAACATTAAATAAATGCGACTATATTAACATTCTATTATCCCAAAACCCCATTTACAGGTACATTGTACAACCCATTCCTTTTAAATTATTATAGTTCAAAGATATTTACGTATATATTAAAGGATATGGTTATTTATTTTTAAATTAAAACCGATACCTAAGGTCAAATCTATAGCATAATCGAGTTAGGAGATTTTGATATTCCAATCCTTTTATACAAAAGCTTAACTCTTACAATCAGCCCCTAAGCTTGAATCGGATCAGTGGCGTAGCTAGGATTAGTGCCGCCAAGGGAGGTCCAATGACCCCCCCCCCCTTTTTTTTTCAAACGAAAAAACTCTGCAGTTGGCCGAATATGCCGTCATTCAAAAAATATTCGATGTGGCTATAGGTACACGGATACCAGAATTGAGAGGTTGGGATTAAAAAACGATTTAAAATATTATTGTTGGGTTTTTAAGACCAAATAAGGTATCAAATGAAAGATAATTGAATGTACTATACGTTTGAAATGTTAATTCTTCAGTTTTACTAAAAATCAACTACCACAAATGACATCTGAATAGCATTGAGCTTAATGGTACCCGGGTGCGAAATGGCGGCGCTGCGTGTCCGGGTCCATTTTGACTAATGCTATTCAGATGTCATTTGTAGTGGTTTACTTTAGTTAAAATGAAGAATTAAGTTTACAAACCCAACAATAGTATTTTAAATCGTTTTTTTTTAAAATCCCAACATCTCAATTCTGGTACCCGTGTACCTAAAGGTGCAGCCAAAAATATTAGTAGCATCCGTGGCGGACAGCCACTCCGTCACCACGATCTGGACTCGGATTGGTACGGAACTAAATAGTTCTGCGGCACATTTTGTTATTAGCGTTAATGCATGGATTCAGCCAACATTCACAACCAATTCAACCTAGCAGTACAGCAGTACAGCGACGCAATTTGGTGGTGTTTTTTTTTTCGATTTTGAAAAAAAAAAATCATTCTGGATCAGACTACACATTCGCCCTCTAGTTCCAGTGCAGTGGGATGGTGGGCCAGGATCAGACTACACATTCGCCCTCTAGTTCCAGTGCAGTGGGATGGTGGGCCAGGATCAGACTACACATTCGCCCTCTAGTTCCAGTGCAGTGGGATGGTGGGGTAGCTTATTTACAGCGTCACTTCCAAGTACGCGCGTTTAAGGATGGAGGGGCATTTATCGAGTTTCTTAGAATAACGACCACGTCCACGTAATCCACGTCTTGAATATGTTAGTCTTTAGTAATAATCTTGTATCATAATATATCAAATAAAAAAAATAAAAAAGACTGAAGAAATAAATGGGGTCTAGATTTTGTTCCCAGGCAATAGGCACCAGCGCACAATTTTTTTTTTTTATTTAGAAGCGCACTAGGGAATCTTTAAGATCACTTTATTTAATATATTTACAACTTATGTTTCGTATAAAAATGATTAAAATCTCTACTCCATCCCACTTTCCACCAAAAAAAAAGATGTAAAACCCCCCCCCCCCCACCCCAACTAAAATCTTACCTGCTTATAAATGCACCCTTGATAATAGACTTGGATATAAAAATATAATGCTTGATCTAATTTAACAACAAATGTGACCTTTAGTCAGGGCCGGATTAAGCCATTTTAGTGCCCAAGGCACAAACCCACATGGGTGCCCCCTTCTGCCCGGGGCCCCTGATCTTTCACTGACCGTGACCGCTGGTATGTTCAATATTATTCAAAGAAAACAGTTGTTAACAAATATGTTTGTAGTTTGTACTACTATCACTTATATAAAACCTACAATAAAGTATTTCCGTGTTAAAATTAATAGTTAATAAATTTTGAAATAATAATAGACAAAAATACTTTATTTTTTATTACATGAAAAATCAAAAAGATATTGTCATTTACATTTTAAATATTTTGTTTTCCTAGATTTACATCTAGCGAAGTTTTTGAGTATATCGTCAAAGTTAATTTTGCGCAACACATCTGCCTCGATCATAAGCAGAGATAAGGAATCGAGCCTTTCTTGTTTCATTGTTGATATATTTGGATTTTTTGTACGTTTCAACTGAGAAAAAGAGCGCTCAGTTGAACAGTTAGTAACCATTAATTTTAAAAATATGCGCAAGGCGATTTCAACATTTGGAAAGGCACACTCGATGTTGTCTCTAACTATTACTTTGTATAATTTTCCATGATTGAACGTGTTGTTTTCCGATTTTGATGCAGGAAACTTGTGACGAATATATGAATGAAACTGGTGTAGTTCAGTACATAAATTATTGTTCAGATCTTTAGGATAAGCATTTATTAGTTCTTCACAGCACTGAGATGTTTGTGATAGTGATACATCGACCAAACAAGAAAATCGAACTGCTACATCATTATATACTTGTCCTCGTCTACTCATTTCTGTCAAAAGTTTGTCAACAATGGCGTAGAATGCAGATATACGAAATTTGTCTATGGCATTCAGAGATACCTCAGGGGCATCACCATCAATGACCACAGTTGTTCGTTTACGATTACGTGTCAAAGTTGACTTATAATCTACACCTGGTGTTATTATTTTTGCAGCTTCTTCAAATCTTTCAAATTCATTCCTAGATTTATGCAAGTGATCTGCTAGTGAAGAATACAAATCAGCACACGTTTTCATGTTCACATGCTCATTTTGTGTCTATTTCTAAGGGGTTCCCTGTCGAATTAATTAATTAATGTTATTATTTTAATATTATTTATTGAAAATATAAAAATGGTTTAAATTTTTTTATAAAACTTCCCAAACATTTTTAAAATTCGAATACGACCTCATTATTTATTTACAAGCCGAGTGAGTCCGCATGGTCCGCATTTTGCTCATTACCATTTACTAGGAGTTTTTTTTTTAATTTTTTATGCGCTTAATTTTTAAGCATTCAAGATTGTACCAAACTTGAATGTGAATTTTTATTATAATGTATTTCTTCATTTTCATAGCACTTGTTCAATTTTCAGTTGTTTCTGGGCTTAAATTTGTTCCAAAAAAAATTTCTTGAGGACTTGTGGTGCCCCCAAACTATTGGTGCCCAAGGCACGTGCCTTGTTTGCCTAGAGGTTAATCCGGCCCTGCCTTTAGTTCTGAAATACGGTAGATATAAGTATAGCCGATCTGTTGCAATTGCTAACTTTTAAAATGTCACAGAAAAGAATGGACATTTCCCTCCAAAATACTTTTTTTGGGTATGCAAGGAATTACAGACCGACCAAATTTCGGCTTCGGTTTCGGTTCAAACGCCGAAAGTTGGTCTTGCTGCCATATTATAATTTATAACAAATCCCCTGCGAACACTGTTCACAGTTGCATGATGACCTACTTGTCCAATGTCTCCAAAAATGAACTTTCAAATGGGAAAGGTAAATAGTTTTATGGGGGAAAAAACTCACAAAAAACTAGAGGAATGGTAAAAAAAATAATTAAAAAACTAGTAACCCTAGGTTTATTCAAATCGTTCATTTGTGAAATACATTTTTATTTATCATTATCTTGTCATAGTCAAATGGAAATAGTATAGTTAAAAGTTAAAGACAATTTAATCTTAAGGAATGGTAAAATTTCCTTTATTATTTTTTAAAATTATTCTGATATTCTTTTTAATTTCGGAACCCTTGGCTTATTCAATTAAGTCATTAATTGACATTCATTCATATCCTGCTCATAAATGGCTATATACTATAAACTACTATTATATATATATTTTAAAAAAATACTTTTTAGGCCGAGTACTAGTTATAGTAGGTGGAAGCAAGTTTAAATTAAATGTTTGGTATAGTAATGATTTCTGTATGCTAGAGTTACATTACACAAACATTGATTAGATACATATTATATTGAAATGTTAAAGTTAAAGGCGAAGTGTGTAATCAAGCTGACAAAATATAAAAGCTCTCAATGGTCAGGTCCCAATAAGTTGGCTAAAAAAAATGTAGTTAAGACGTATTAAGCTTACCGAATCTCAAAGTGACAATGAAAAAAAAAAGTGTGGGGGAGGGGGTACATTGTATGATAGTCACTTAAGACAGAGAAAAATAGCCACAAAAGTTGTCAAGTCATTTTTCGCGGTGGACAGAAAGTGTGCTAAAACTAACGAGTTTTAAAATATTAAAATCTTTCGGTTTCTACTGAACGTCTCGTTAAACTTTTGGTTTCGGCCCCAGTTTCGGTCGAAAATAAAATATTTTTTAACTTTAGGTCTAGTTTCAGTTTCGACCGAAATTAGAAAATCACTCTCAGTCGGTCACTACAAGGAATTGTATGATCCAAAATCATTCTTAAAAATCTCATTTCGTTTTTGCCCCATTTCATTGTTGGCTACATCTCACTGTTGCTACATTTCAGGATAAGTTGATTTGTGAATTCGTCTTTTCATGTTGATCAATGCCCAGAGTTTTATTAAGATATCAGAGCACAGCCAACAAAAAATTTGGCAAATAACGCCTTTGTTGTTTTCTTTTTTTTCCCGTCTACTCTAAAACATATTAAGAAATCAAACAATCAATGGTTTCGTTACTGAGTAAATAAGTGGCTAAGCAAGGAAGTTTCATGTTTTTCAGCAACCTTGCATCATTTCTTCCATGTGGACTCCATTATCTAATTTTGTCTTAACTTTGAAACAAAGTAAAAACAAAACAAACAGACAACACAAGAACCCTCCCCCCCTCCTTCCCCCCTTCCCCCTCCCCCCTTTTTCTTTCAATCGCAAGGATTACGTTAAAATGTAAAGATATCTTCTGCTGGTTGTGCCAAAAAAAAAAAAATGCTTCTTGTTCCTAATTCCTAGAATAGATAGGTGCTGGCATTTTTAAAGTCCTCGAGACGTTATGTCCTGTCTGCACGTCCTTAACGAGGGTTGATAGCGCTTAGAGTACATAGCATTTAAAATGTTGGCGAATATACAATGGACTTTGATAAAGACACATTTTTTTTAAAAGGTTCATTTAATAATTGAAAAATTGAAAAATCATTATAAATAGTTTGAGATTGTGACGTCGCCCCACCCCCCACCCCTACGCTCCCACCAAACACACCCTGATGTCTGGCCATAAATACGCCACTGTAATTGTACCTTGTAATCCTCCTGGAAAATCTAATTATTAAAAAAAAAAAAATCGAGTTAACAGTTTGTTTATGACACACGTTTTACATGTACGCGTTAAATTATTTTGTAATTGAAATAAAAAAAAGAAATTATACTAAATAATTATTTTTTTTTACTTGCATGTAATGAGTAAAATAAAATATTGGTTAGCTGATAGCTGATAAATGATAGCTGATTAATGATAGCTGATTATCTCATTTTGGTGGATACGGTGAAGTAATTTTAAACTGACGAGAGACGGCATGTTAGTGGGAGTGAAAGTGAGAGAGAGAACAGATGAAGAGAGAGAGAGGGAGAGGGACACAGGGAGAACGCCAGAGAGAAAGAAAGAGAAAGAGAGGCTGAAAGTGAAAGAGAGAGAGAGTGGAGAGAAAGCGAGAGAGAGGGGGAGAAAGCGAGAGAGAGACACATAGAGAGAGAGAGAGAGAGCAAGACCACGCAAAAGAAAGTGAGACGGGTGTACATTTTTTAATATCCTGGAAATAGACTAGTCGGCCTATCGTGTATCAATCGCCTGCGAAGGTGGAACTTACCAGAGACTAACTAACTAGCCCCAGAGGCACGGTAAAAAAAACAACACACACACAACAAACTAGCAAGCAACGGAGGGGGCTGGACGGAATCAGGGGGAGAGAATGACAAAAAATGTAGTGGGGGAGGGGGGAGGAGAAAGCACAGATAGGATGACACAACTTGTGAATGAGACCCCCCTCCCCCTCTTCTCTCTCTCTTCCCCCTCAGTTAGCCATGTTGGTCGCTGGGCGGCGGCGTGGCACCCCTTTAGCGGGCGTCATCGATTTCCAGTGGGCCTCGGCACCCTATCCTTGTCAGTGGGGATCAGATGATCTTGTGTTCAAATCAGAGCCCTGTGGAGTGTAATCAGTGAGTTTAACGGCAGTGGTGGAGGTCTGGACCCGGTCTTGCGCTGGATGATGTAGCTAACCAGACACAGGTGGGTGGGTGTGTGAGTGTGTGTGAGTCCAGGTTTGTTGTGCTTTAGATTTCACCTGAGACTTGTAAAAACGCGGTTTCATTGTGTGCTCTAGTCAAAAGAACGCACCCAAACTAAATGGTGTAATATTGAAAGTGAGGTAGCAAATGTGTGGGTTTTTTTTGTTTTTGTTTTATTTATTCGTTTTGTTTTTTAAATCGTTTTTGTTCGGATTTTGCTAATTTCAGAAAGGATATGTTAGCCATCATAGTATGTAAGTTTATTCACCCCATTCTATTCTATTTCCGACATCCCACTCACTCACTCACTCACTCACTCACTCACTCACTCACTCACCCACCTACCCACCCACTCACTCACTCACTCAAAACAAACCAAAAAAAAAAGCTAAATCGAATCTGGTCTTTGAAACTTTGATCTTTAAATAATTTAGCACTAGTATACATGAAGGAATCATACATAACTGAGCACTGGTATACATGAAGGAATCATACATAACTGAGCACTGGTATACACGGGGAAATCTATACATAATTGACTACTATTATACATGGGGGAATCGATAAATATTTTTTTTATTGACTATCACCAGAGCATCTTCTTTTTTTTTCTACTACCCAAATGTATTATTTTCAACATGTAATATTTTTTATTTTAAATTACATAATATTTACATAAGAGGAAGATGGGACAGTGTCATTGAACAATACACAATTAGGAGCTTGAAAAGTTGAAATGTTTTGTCAGTAAATTTAACATATATTCAGTTACCAACTTTACAATATCGACTTAATAGGTAAATAAATTATTTTTCTTCCTACCGTAACATTAAGTTATTTTAAAATTGCAACAATACATTAGACATAATTTTTCTGATTTTTACCATATTGCTTCTTTGTAAGAATGCCAGGAATATAAATACCATTGATAAATTGTAAAAATTGTACCCGACTATTTAAATTTAAAAAAAAATTATTTTCTACAAATCTGTTGTACAAGTGTAAGTCATTAAAATTCATTTTAACTTTTAAATATGTGTTTAATATATTCATGATGCCTGGTAGACAGAGTTTGAAGTTAAGACTCGACCGTCTCGCGGACACCTAAATTTAACGATGTGTTCGTTTAAAACAGTGGTTCTCAAACTTCCTAATAATACCGCGAACCTGTATTACAGTTCCTTATGTATAGGTGACCCCCAACCATACTTTTTTGTCCGTTGCTACTTCATAAATATGTGTTTTCCGGTGGTCCTTGGTGACCCTTGTGTAAGGGTCGTTCGACCCCCCAAAGGGGTCGCGACACACATGTTGAGAACCGCCTGTTTAAAATATCAACGTGCCGAATAATAAGCATGACTTACGTATGAATAAAATTTGGTAGGGTCGAGGGAAAAAATGTCAGGCAATTAATATTATTGAATGACCATATCGAGGAAAGAAAAGTAGTTTTTAAACGATTTCTAAAAAGAAAAGACATTTCATAAATTGAAAATTCATATTCACATATGGTAGAGTAGCTTCTTATAAACACGAATCAAACTTCCCCAACCCTTTAAAAAAAACAAAATAACCCATAGAAGTCGATGGCTTACCGAAAGCTTGATTGGTGTTTTTCGATGAACATCATTTTAGGTAACTCGACTGTTTTCAGCCTCACTTTAATTCTACGACGCACTGGAAAATATTAAATGCCCCTTGACACATCTACTAACCTTTTTTTTTTTTTTTTAAAAACAACGTCTAGATTATTATGTTGTTTCTGTGAGGAGCAGCCTGCAATGAAATTTTTGTTAAATCTGACGTTTGTGGTTTAATCGATTCTATAACTGACATGTAGAGCTACTTTGAGGTAACATGACAACAAAAACTTCTACTTTACATAAAATTCATATGAAAATCTCGCGAAACACCCGTGAACTTCGCCGAAACACCAGTGTGTCTAGACTCGTCAGTTAAAAAGACGCTGGCGACACCCATTTTTTGACTAACACTCGTTTCTCAGGTCTGCTTCCACTGACTATAAAAAAAAAAATTAACGAAACTTTTAAAAAATCACGGATGTGATTGATTGTCTGACAATTGATGACATTATTTGGCATTAAATTTTTATGTGATCCCTAATTTGTGTAAGAAGTTTTGTTTTGTTCGATTTCGTTAAAAAATTACTTTTAGAACAATATTGAGATAATCGAATGCGAAAAACAAACAAAAAATCAGTTTCTTATCAGCTTCTTACCTTGTTCTTAACAGCTTCTTATCAGTTTTTTAACAGCTTCTGATCCGTTTCTTATCAGCTTCTTATCAGTTTCTTATCAGTTTCTGATCAGCTTCTTATCAGTTTCTTATCAGCTTCTGGTCAGTATCTTATCAGTTTCTTATCAGTGTCTTATCAGCTTCTTACCAGTTTTCTTAACAGCTTCTGATCAATTTCTGATCATTTTATCATCTTCTGATCAGTTTCTTATCAGCTTCTTATCAGTTTCTTAACAGCTTCTTATCAGTTTCTTATCAGCTTCTTATCAGTTTCTTATCAGCTTCTGATTAAAATGAATATTTAAGATTTTACTCTGACCTATATATTTTTTAATGTAAATCTATTTTTATAAAAATTTATTAATTTTTTTTGCGGGGTATCGTGCATACACTTGATAATTATATTGTAAGATGGGTGGGTTGAACTTTATAATCAACTCACGTCAATTTATTTTTTTCGATCTAATCTGGCCGGTTCGATGAAGTTTTTTGTGTCTTTTTTTTTTAAAGTCGGAGTTCATTGCTTACTAAAGCATAAATAAACTATCTTTGTAGTTGCTATATTTTATTCACCTATAAATACTGCAATGTGTTATAGATAAGAGAGCAAAAATATACCATCTAAATGTTCAACGGCTTAACTTACAATCTCACGAGCCATCTCCTCACAACCTACTCACAATATCGGCACAGCGAAACTTCAATTATAAAATATCGTCTGATAATTGTTTGCTTTTTTAAAATTAAGTTTTCATATTAATCACTCTCAATAATTCAAAACAAAATTTAATAAAATACAATAACAGAATGCTACAATAATTATTTTTTTATTCTAATTCCAGTTCATTTATACGTCATGTTGAATAATTTCTACTAGAAACGAATGTTTCATACGGTAATATTTGAGAATTTCATTAACTGTTACGTAATAAATATGTTGTTTCAGTATGTGGTTTATAATTTTTTGTTAATACTAAGCTATTCTTGCCCGTGCGTGCAAATAGGTTATTCCGTACATAATTAAGTTTCTGTTGAATCATTAAAAAAAAATAATCTCATTAAAAAAAAGTGGTTAATTAATTAATTTAAATAATCATTCTCAGATGATGTGTGTGATATCGTCAATGATTTCTTTAACGATTGTTAATTGTTATTTATTTATAATTAATTTTAAGGTTGGGGGGAAGGGGCTTTATTTGAAGAGCATTTGTTTATCAGCTCTTCGCCAAAAAATGGATTTACAAAGAATAATAATTATAATAGTAACAGGATTAGAAATATAAAAGTGGAGTAGAAAACTAAATTATTAAAGTGGATTACATAAAAAGTAAATTTAAAAGAAGAAAAAAAAAAAGAAAAAAAGTGGATCACAAAGAAAAAGACAATACAAACATTAATTTTAATAATATTTTGAAAATAATCCTAAATTATTCTTTTTTTTTTTTAAATTGAGAACATATACAGTACAAAAAGAAATACATAACTTGGTTGGACCCACTGCGCTATAGTCTCATATGGTATAAAAGTTCATGGCTTTAAGTTTTCGTATTCCGCATCAATTTGAAAGAAACAGTTGAAAATTGTGTTAATGTTTTCAGTAAAATAAAAAAGTCAATCACTTCATTGATCTTGGAAAGGAACCAACTGACCGCATTTCTTGTTTGAAAACTTTAAATTAGCTTTGCGTGCAATCTTTTTGTTTAAATTTCAGACTTGTAGGGCTACGCAGCTTAGTCCAGCTGCACAGCTTAGTCAAGCTACACCAGCTTAGTCTAACAACACAGCTTAGTCCAGCTACACAGCTTAGTCCAGCTACACGGCTTAGTCTAACTACACAGCTTAGTCTTAGTCTAACTACACAGCTTAGTCTAACTACGTGGCTTATTCTAGCTACACAGCGTAGTCTAACTACACAGCTTAGTCCAGCTACACAGCTTAGTCTAACTACACAGCTTAGTCTAACTACGTGGCTTAGACTAGCTACACAGCTTAGTCTAACTACACAGCTTAGTCCAGCTACACAGCTTAGTCTAGCTACGCAAATTAGTCCAGCTACACAGCGTAGCCTAACTACACAGCCTAGTCCAGCTATACGCATCTTAGTCCCGCTACACAGCTTAGTCTAGCTACGTGGCTTAGTCTAGCTACACAGCTTAGTCCAGCTACACAGCGTAGTCTAACTACGCAGCTTAGTCCAGCTTTACAGCGTAGTCTATCTACGCATCTTAGTCCAGCTATACGCATCTTAGTCCAGCTACACAGCTTAGTCTAGCTACGTGGCTTGGCTAGCTACACAGCTTAGTCTAGCCAGATATTTTAATTTTTCAAGTTTGATGGATCGTCGATTTTCATTGTTCCCGTAATTTTTGGTCAAAAAAACTAATCGAGCAAGTAAGAAAATGGCTTCCATAAGAGACCAAACTTGGAATCTCTCGAGTTTTCTTTGGTTGATATGGTATGGGTTTGGTGGGGAATGGCAAGGCAGAATTTCTTTTCCGTCTTTAAAGTTTCTGTTATATAGAGAACGTATCATCACAGGCTGACGCTAACGGACCGTCCACAAATGTGGTATAGACATCACGCTATACTGACTGACTTTTGACCCCCCCCCCCACACACACACAAAATAAAATAAATAATTATAATAATAAAGTACAGAATTTACAGCACAATCGTAAAATCATCGTCACAAATTTGTGACCCCTTACCCATCAGCGCACCCCCCCCCCCGCGATACCTGCCATCAAATATGTATGGCACCTAAGTGCAGAAAATGCATTTCCTTATAATTTAAAAACAATGTTATGTTTAAAAGATACTGTTAGGAAAAAAACAAACATGTTTAGACTATTTTTATTTTACATTTGATTTTTTTTTTTTTTTGATAATAAAACAAATGAAGACCTTAGTGCTAAAAGTACTTAAGTCACAAGATGCACATTTTGAGATAGTCAAGTTCAAATATACTTTTCGTCTATAAAATATGACTATTTTCATTTTTTGTCTTGTTTAATTAAGGGCCTAATGCACATTCTAATGTGTTCAAATTTCTGCAGTACACTTGGCTAAACTGGGTAAGAAAAGATCACAGTTTAGATTGATTTTGACAAAAATGTGACTTAAGTACTTTTTGCACTAAGGTCTTCAAATATGAGTTTGCGGTAAATGTGTTGATTATGTCAAATTAAGCTCAGGCGACTTGAACGAACCAACGAGTTACTAATGTCCTCTCAGCAAACAGACGGGCAGTCGGATGAGTGGACATAACATAGGACCAGTGGCGTAGGTCTGGTTAGTTTTGGTGCCATTCGGATAATCGTTCGTATACTTTACGTTACATTTCATACTGGTATCAATGGAATGCACGAGTAATCAATGATTCGACTCCGACTTTAAGTTTCAATAAAAAAATTTGATTGCTCTTAAAACAAAGAGAAGAGAATGGATCACTACCGCCGTTTGAACACGTTGCTGTCTGTGTGTACGGGAAACCCCGGAGACAGCTCCTCCACATTTTTGTTGTTGTTTTGTTTATCTAAATGCCCCGCCAGGAATGCTGTTAAAGAGAGCAATTAGAATTTTTATCCAAGCGCGCGGGGTCGATTGCCTGGGCAAACACTCTTATTTATTGGTCCATTAACCGGCCCTGGCCGAGGTCAGGAGGCATTCCAGCTTTCATTGTCCGGGCACTTGGATACGGACAAGGTTGATTCAGTGTCCGGTTCTGGTAAATGACGATTCCATTCTTTCAAACATCGGATAGGAAAAAAAAAGGGGGGGGGGGGGGCGACAATAAGCCGCTGGAGTTGTGTTGACGCTTGACAGCGACCGTGTCGGTGGTTATTGGTTGTGGGTTGTCGTTACAACCTCGCAGGGGAGACGACGTTGTTTGTAGTTATCTACCTTATTATTTGCCCGGCGGCCAAGCTGTCGGAACGCTTTAATCAGTGATTACAGTTGTGTTTTTTACGCTTGAAATGTATAGTGGATGATTTTGACAAGATGTTTTGATTTTCACAAATTGAAAGAGAGAAGGAGGGAGGAAGAGAGGGAGGAAGAGAGGGAGGAAGAGCTGGTGAGGGAAAGAGAGGGAAAGAGAGGAAGAGTGTGTAAGAAAGAGAGGGGGAATTAGATGGAGAGAGAGGGAGAGAGAGAGAGAGAGAGAGAGAGGGGGGGGGAAGAAAAGGGGGAGAGAGCGAGAGAGGGAGATAGACGGAAATATATTTGGAAAGAGAGAATGAGAGAGAGGGAAAGGGAGAACGGTTTTAAAAGATGCAGCTGCAGAATTCTACGAATTTCTTTCCTGTGGTGGCTACACATTTAAGTGTATGAAATATTGAACAGACGACTCTCGCTTTTTAAATAGTTGATAGAACAAGGAATTTAAGACTTTAAAAGATCTACGTGTAATAATAATAATAACATGCAAGGTAAAGAATCGGTTAGGGCCCGCTTTAGCATGAACACACGAATTATCGGTGTTTTTTTTTTAAATTCGGTCTTTCCCTACAGGAGGGGTGGGGGTGGGGGTCCGTTTCGAGAACCAGGCATGACTATTAGAGGAAGAGGGTGCAAGCATGATTTCTGGATATGCGGTTCAAGTCATTTGGTCAACATTAAATCAGTTTAGCCACAGTTGCAGTTGCTTTTGTGGTCCCTAAGTTTACCTCTTCGTCAACAGAAAGAGATCTAGAGATACCTGATCATAGGTATATGATATATCTCAACTATCGACAGACTATGGCCCTCAATAGTTATATTTCGCAGCGCTTCTTGCATATATATATATAACTCATTTATAAATAAATAAATATATATGAGTTATTTTAGACGCACGACCCCTCCCCAGCTTTTTTTCTTTATCAGCAGCATGATGATTTAACATTCAAAATCCTCATACTACTTATAAGTTATCTTTACTTGTTTCGAGAATTTGCTCTTTATTTTTAATTTTTCCTTCGCCCTTCTATCCTAAACAATCTCATTACAATCTTTTCAAATTTCACGAGCAGAAATCCTTCTTCTTAAAGCCCCCCCCCCCCCCCAAACCCCTACCGAGCACTCCTCTCGACACCGACACCACCCCCACCCAGGGGTGCTTTTCGTTTAAAGAGCACTTCGCGCGATCCGAAATTCCATTCTTTCTTTTTTTTTTGTGTTGTAAAAACGTTTATCGTCTTGTTTAGACACGTGTTTCATTTCAAAACCCTCTCGATTTAAACACGTGATGCACGGGCGGCAAAAGATACTCAGTGATCTAATGGTGAAACACTTCTTTCAGTTTATTTATCCACAATTTAAAAAAAAAAAAAATCAAAATCAACACCACACACACACAAAAGAACAACAGAGCGCCCCAGAGTAACAATGGGGGAGATCTGCCACTGTGATCAGTTCAAGAGAGTTGGACATCAACATGCTTTGTCGTCATGGCAATGAGATGCTGAGATTAGATGGAGCCCGTTTTTTTTTTTTTGGTTCAGACTATAGCGTGTGTGCGCACACAACCACTTGTTTGAAATTATCTTCTAGGACAGGGGTCCTTAAACTATTTAAAAAAGGGGGTCGATTTAGCGTCTTCAGACACGGTCCGGGGGGTGGATTGGGGGGGGGGGGCTGGATTGGACTATTGTTTGATAAAAACGGGAACGAATTCTAGGTCATTTGTAGTTGGGGGGAAAAAGGGGGGGGGGGAGGGGAATCAAGGGCATGAAAAAACAAGAACAAATAAATCAAACATAAACTTAAAAGTTTTTCAACGGGAAGTCGTGGTCAGCTTTTGGCTAGAAGATGATCAATGTCTGGTTCCATATTTATTGCTGCTAGCCGACGAATTGCCAGGTGGGCCAGACCAGTCCCGGATTTACGTATATTCGCTAAATAAGCTACAGCTTAGGGCCTCACGATCTGCCAGCTATATATTTTTCATTTTTCTTTGACCACCTCATGTAATTTCAAACGGTAAGGGGCCCCTGGATTTAGGGCCTCGGCAATTCTAATTTCGGCCCTGGGCCAGATTAAGGACCCATGTGGAAAAGGTGGGGGGGGGCCCACGGATCTGACCCGTGGGTCGTAGTTTGAGAACCCCTGGTCTAGGAACTTGTTTTTTGTCAAGACTGGACATATTTAAGACTAAAAACGTGTATTTATTTATTTTTAATTAAAAAAAAAAAAAAGAAGACGATATAAAGCGATACAAATCGTGAAGACTTGTTTTTGTTCTTGTTCTTGTTTTCT
This sequence comes from Omphiscola glabra, assembly GCA_964017045.1. NCBI lineage: Eukaryota > Metazoa > Mollusca > Gastropoda > Lymnaeidae > Omphiscola > Omphiscola glabra. The sequence goes on along the minus strand of OZ024794.1, from coordinate 27,184,839 downwards.
TGTGGTTACGGGGTTATCGGACCTAAACACACACACACATTAATGGTCGGCTCACACGATCAAATTTTCCTTCAAGCATTTGATGCAAATCTTGTATGAAGCCTCGTCACAACTTTCAAATTACTATTTGATCAAATTCCCCCCAAAAAGAAACCACGCACAAAATAGTGCGTTCATACAACAATTTGACGCGAAATTTGATCGTGTGAATTGACGCTTAACAGGTGAATTTAATTTTTAAAATGTTTATATAAAACAGGTGAATTTGATTTTCAAAATGTTATATATAACAGGTGAATTTAATTTTCAAAATGTTATATATAACAGGTGAATTTGATTTTTAAAATGTTATATACAACAGGTGAATTTAATTTTTAAAATGGGTATATAAAACATGTGAATTTGATTTATTTAAATAAATATTTAACAGAAAACATCTTAAGACTATGCTGTGCCCACGGGAGCCAGCTTTTTAAAATTTTTATTTTATTTTTTTAAGGACAAAAATAACTCATATTGCAGTTAAATAAAAGTTCCTTCCATGGTCAACAATAAGATAAGATTGTTAGCTATATACTTAAATGCAGCGGTTCTCAACCTGTGGGTCGCAACCCCTTTGGGGGTCGCCTAAGACCACCGGAAAACACATATACTCTACAGTTATGAAGTAGCAACGAAAATAATTTTATGACGGGGGGTCGCCACAACACGAGGTACTGTATTAAATGGTCGTGGCATCAGGAATGTTGAGAACCACTGCATTAAGGGGTATTTTTTTAATTATAAATTTTTTTGGTATTTCAAATCTAAAATTTAATTGTGAGCTCTCTAATTGAATTTGCTCCTTTATCTTGAAAAAAATGAACAATTAGTGACATATTTTATTTTGCCTACTACTTTTTAGGATTCCCCGATGAATAGACAAACAGAAGACCTCTTCACTGTTGGCTGGTGAGATTTCGATGGTTTAATCCCAGATTATCGTTCTTCGGTAGAGTTATTCTGTAATCCAATGAATGAAGTTGATACCGCATGTGCCACAAGACACCCAGATGAGAGACTTATGCAAGAGTTTTTCGGAATTCTTTCCCTATTGCAGAACCCGGCGTTACTGCACGGAAAGCAGACGGGAGTCATCGAGAACATCCACGCTCCTTCAAAATTGTGCATTGGAAATTACGTGCTCACATTCTGTTGTTTGGTTTTGGGCCGCCAAAACTTCTAGGGACCTGGCACTAAGTTCTTGGACGGCTACTCGTGCAAATGTCACTCAGACCTGCAGGATTTCAGGACCCACGGACTCCAAACATTTCAGAATCTCAGAGATGTATACGACAGATGAGTTTAAGATTCAACGTCCACAAATTTAAGTCAACGCTCGTAAAATAACAGACAAAAATAATGTTGTTGTTTTTACCCCTAGCTATTACGGGGTAAAACAATTAATTTGTAAAGAAGGAGGCGTTTTTTTATGCTTTTTGTTTTGGTGTTGTGTCTTTTGTTAACTATGTTGATTTCTGGGACCTGTATGAGCCGCTCTAAATTCTCGTCCACTTTACTGTGCGGATTCATGGCTTGGACGGTGCTGTGGGATTTCGTGCTCAGTCTACAATGTCCGCCCTGTCATAAACTTCATTGCTCCCCGAGGAGAGCTTCCAGGCTGAGTTGTAAAGGTGGCGTTACAACAGGTGAGTACACCCAGATCAGATAAGGCTCAAATAATAAATGATTCCAACCCACGAGCATCGCAAACGAGCAAAGGTCTGAAGAAAGTTTTGAAGACAAAAAACAAGTGTATGAAATGGAGAGATTGAAAACACTCTAGGTCTAAATAAATTGGTCCGATGGTTTCTCATTCGTTTTCTTTCTTAGTGATATGCTAGAAAGAGATGCTTACATATTGGTGGAAAACATCTATCATTGTCACATGCAAATTTTTAAAAAGAAGTGTTCAAAATATTGTTCATTTAAAATAATAATTTGTATATATATTATTTTTTTACTGAATCTATACATTTAAAAAGCATTAATGTTTATTAAGGTGACTTTATTTTTAGGAAATATGTATTTCATTTATTAGAACTAACTATATCTCATAAGAGAAAATATTAATTTAAGTTTTCAATGTCTAAAGCAAACAATAAATCCTTTTAGGAGATCCAAATCCACATTTTTCTGTGTAGCAAACAAGTCAGGAGCTTATGTTATTACTACTAGTGATATAACATTTTACTTAAAGCCTGTGCTTTTGTGGACTTTGTCATGAATATTTGTTCTAACCTAATTTCACTCACCCCCACCCCCCCCAGGTGTGTGTGGTTGCTGTCCTGTGTGCGCGAAACAAGAAGGCGAGGAATGTGGCGGAGACTTTGCTTACCGCGGCAAGTGCGACAGGGACCTGGACTGTGTGCTCACGCCGACCACGAGCACTTTCTTGTCCAAAACTCACACGCTAGAGACAGAACCGGTGGGAATGTGTAGGAAAAGTACGTTTTTACCATACTTTTTTTTTTTTTTTTTCTTACAAGCCTCTTCTATATATAGTTGTACATGTTGTTCGTCCGTCAATATCGACTTGGACCATCCAGTCATCCGGTTGATTGTAGGAAAAAAATTCACAGGAAAAAAAGTCACAGGAAAAAAAGTCACAGAAAAGTCACAAAATATGTATCATATAAACTCCTAATTTTCAGTGTTTATTATATAAATCATATATAACAGTGAATGTTTTTGGGTTTGTGGATTTGTGGGTGGCTCTGTTCCACCAAGGCTTTTTACATGGGTTCGGGATCCCAATGGGGTCGGGATTCCAATGGCGTCGAGATCCCAAATGGGGTTGTGATCCCAATGAGATCATTTTCTGGAAAGGGATAACAATTGGGAATGGGGCCCAATTGGGGTTGTGATCCCAATGGCATCAAAATCCCAATGGGATCGGGATCCTAATGGGATACCAATCGGGATCAGTATCCCAATGTTGTTGGGATTCCAATGGGATCGAGATCCAAATTGGATCCCAAATTCCAATTTCCGATTTGGAAACGGGATCCCGATTGGGTTCTCAATCTGGATCTGTAACCCAATGGGGTCGGGATCCGATTGGGGTTGGGATTAAAATGGGGTATGGGATACCATTTGGGGTGGGGAGCCCGATGGGATATGGGATCCCATTAGGAAACGGGATCCCATCACTCTTTTCAGAATTTATTTATGAATCTGATGACTGAAAGCTTCTGTGACTTTTTTTCCTGTGACTTTTTTTCCTGTTACTTTTTTTCCGCTCACCATCCGGTTAGGGGGGAGGGTGGCTTTCGCTGAGTTCGTAGGTGGCTTGCTAATCCGATCCGTTGTACATATTATACAATTTGAACCCAACAAGAAAAATATTAAGGCATCCATACACGCGTGTTTTTTTTTAAATTTTAAAAGCACACGTTTTTAATGTTTGTTATATAAAATACACAAGGTTTCAATGTCCGTTTCACTTATCTTATTTCTTGGCCCGTAAAATTGCTGACTACACTTGCATCTGTTATCCGTACTGTAGATTATAAGTGAACTACATTCGAGCCGACCATTCAAGAGCTGAACAACTCTCAGAATAACTTTAACATACCGAGAGGTCATGGGTTGAAGATCAATCTGTATATCGTTTAAGACTCCGTCAGTTAAAAAAAAAATTGGACGTCTCGGAGCCCAATTCTAAATGGCGTCTATAGATGTATTTGATTTTTTTTTTTAAAGCAAGAGAGAGTGTCTAGGGCGCGAACTATTAGCATAGACAATGATATTAATCCTCTTTACGCTTACACAATCTAAAAACCAGAGGCGTAGCTTGGCGACCGAGGAACACAAGTTATTTTACAGAGCCTCCCTTTCTTTTTTTCAACTCTAAAACCCATTATTTTCATCAATAAAATAACATCAAAGCATATTTTGGCGCCCCTAACTAGTCTGACGCCAATGGACATATGTCCCCCCCTCCGCACCACCTCTTAGCTACGCCTCAGCTAGAAACTGTCTGAAACTCGTCAAAATTTTTTTTATAACAGTATATTTTTAAATGGTTGGGATTTTTAACCATTCAGATTGGTGGGAAACAGTGCGAAGGGCGGCACACCCCTTGTGGCACCCCCCCCCCCTTATGTGGAGGGAAAACATTTTGGGCCAACTGCTGATATTTTTTCATAGAAGGTAGGCGGTGCGTCAACAATCTTTTCCCACCCAGGGTGACACGATCCCTAGCTATGCCACGAGTGGGAAAATTCAAATTGTTGCTCCCAATGGTGAATCAGTATATTTGATGATTGTATCTCGCACACTCCCTTTCGGCAGCGATATGAATTAAAGTGCTTTTAAAGAACGCATACAGTTTTTATTAACACAATTTTTTTGTTGGCAGTCGGGATCAATACAATGTCATTCGATACCAGACTAAGCGAGTATTTCCTATTTCAAATTATTTTTTTTACAAAAAGATTACACATTTAAGATGTTCATTCTACCATTTCAAATAGGTAAGAAGCAGAAGAAGGATACGCAAGTCTAAACCAGCAACTTGTACCTGGGCCTTTAACTCGGTGACCCACAATCCCGCTGCATGACCCGCACATTAATTAGACAGCCACTTCCGGTGTAGAAGCGTCACCGTCGCGAGATTTGAAGAACTCATCGAACAGTCATCACCCCCCCCCCCCCGCGCCCTCCGCCCCCCGCGCGGAAATAATGAAAGAGATGTTGATTGTGGGATTTGATTTCGCCGCTAGAATTGTGTTTACCTGACTCAGCGATCAGGCACTGTTTAATTAGCCTAGGGCAGTGGTTCTCAACCTTCCTAATGTCGCGACCCTTAAATACAGCTCCTCATGTTGTGGCGACCCCCAAACACCAAATTATTTTCGTTGTCACTTTCTAACTGTAGCGTATGTGTTTTCCGATGGTCTTTGGCGACCCCTTGGAAAGGGCTGTTCGACCTCCAAAAGGGATCACGACCCACAGGCTGAGAACCGCTGGCCTAGGGGATACTCCCTCCTTCGCTAGGGAATGCCATCTTTAATCCCAATTTGTATTTTGTTTCCTGGGTGTTGGTTTTTGCGTCCCCGGTCCTGTTGCGCACGGCGGACAAACAGCGGACAATCTGACCGGGGGGCCACGGCACTCCGCGTCGTTGGCAAGTTCACGAGAGCTTTGAAGTGTCGGTCAACGGGGATTGCCTTTGTTGAACAAACGGGAGTCGATTGGTGTTGATTTGTCAACGGCGGTCAGTGGAAACCCAGGTCGGAGATGCCTTGCATGGCTGGGGCGTCTGGGGCGTCCGGTAAACGAAAGTCAGCCGCCATTTACGGGGAATAGGATAGGTTCATATTATTATCTTAACGTCATTGGCAGTGGCGTAGTGAGGGGGGGGCAAGGGGGGGCATTATGCCCCGGGCGCTACTCACAAAGGGGCGCCAAATGGTATATTTTACATATAATATTGTTTGGTTTTCGAATAGGGGGGCGCTAAAAGGTATTGGGGGCGCTAAAAAGGTATTGTGCCCCAGGCGCGAGTTAAGCTCGCTACGCCACTGGTCATTGGATAGGTTCATATTATTATCTTAACGTCATTGGATAGGTTCATATTATTATCTTAACGTCACTTAGATTATCATTTATTAGTTTTAATAAATAATTTGTGGGGAAAAGTTGGGGGAGGGAGAAACCATAAAGATCCATAAATATAACTGGTATACAAAGAATATAAAACACAAAGAATATACAACACAAAGAATATACAACACAAAGAATATACAACACAAAGAATATACAACACAAAGGATATACAACACAAAGAATATACAACACAAAGGATATACAACACAAAGAATATACAACACAAAGAATATACAACACAAAGAATATACAACACAAAGAATATACAACACAAAGAATATACAACACAAAGAATATACAACACAAAGAATATACAACACAAAGAATATACAACACAAAGGATATACAACACAAAGAATATACAACACAAAGAATATACAACACAAAGGATATACAACACAAAGAATATACAACACAAAGAATATACAACACAAAGAATATACAACACAAAGAATATACAACACAAAGAATATACAACACAAAGAATATACAACACAAAGGATATACAACACAAAGAATATACAACACAAAGAATATACAACACAAAGAATATACAACACAAAGAATATACAACACAAAGAATATACAACACAAAGAATATACAACACAAAGAATATACAACACAAAGAATATACAACACAAAGGATATACAACACAAAGAATATACAACACAAAGAATATACAACACAAAGAATATACAACACAAAGAATATACAACACAAAGAATATACAACACAAAGAATATACAACACAAAGAATATACAACACAAAGAATATACAACACAAAGAATATACAACACAAAGAATATACAACACAAAGAATATACAACAAAAATGATATATTTGAATCACGGTGTCTTTCTGTTTTTTTTAAAACTATATCCGCCACTGACCCTATGTAAACAACAGTTAATGTAGAGCAGTGTTTCCCAAGCTTTTAAGCTAGGGACCGATGCCAAATTTATTCGTTAGCGTTTTACTTTTATTTGACTCTAAATATGACAAAAAATATGTTTTAATTCGAAATCAGCCAAAGCGAGACGACTCTATCAACTATTAACATTTAAGGATATCAGTTATTTTATAATAATAATAATAATTATTATTATTATTATTACTATCGTTTGGTGGGGGGGGGGGGGATGTTATGGCATGGCTGTTTAACTTTTAAAAACTTGTATCTGGCTTCTTGTCGCATGTTGTGCTGACCACCAATGAAAGGCTCGTAGATCACCACTCCGGGAACCATTACTATGTTACACACAGGATGAATTTTTAGTTAATTTGTGTTGGAGAGTTTTCTGAAATAACGTCATGATTATTGCAATACGGCTCAGCTCATAAGTCGCTGCTATATATACAGCTTTGTATTAATATACATGATTGTTACATCAGAAATGTACGGGGTTGTTGCGTCGTAAAAAAAATATGTGCTGACTTAGTTGTAATATTTTTTTTAATTACATTGGATTACTGCCAAGCGGAAGCTTCCTTGGACGTATAATCATAAATGGAACGCACAATAGAAAAAATTCAACAATAATTTCAGTGGTGATATTCGGAAATGGAATGTTTATGCCCCAAAATCCTTTCGTTCGAGGAGAGCAGTCAATTATTCTGTTTAGACTTGTGAACCCCCAACGTTTTGCCATCTTCAGTGTGTGTTTAGATGGCAAAACGTTGGGGTTTAAATCCAACTTTGAGTCTTTGTCTTCTCTCGCAAGTCCATAAATTTTATTTCTACCACGGACAAATATTTTTGGGTAAAATATCTGTACAAAAAAAAAAAAAAAAAGATATAAGGATAATAGTTGAAATCACTTTTAAAAAAAAAAATCTGCTTTATTAACATCTATGCGATTACTATTATTTTTTACCTGAAAATCTGGCAAGAAGTGACAACAAATACACTGTGCAGAAAACGATCACAAGAACCTGCATTTGATTAACTTAATAAACCAAGAGAGAGTAAGCAAACCCCCTTTGATGTTTGGCCCCGGTTTACAAACTATTTTCATGAACGAACGATCATACAGATATCCCCGATGAGCAGGATGAAAGGAAGCAGACGGCGGGAGGTGACAGCATTACCAACAAATGGTCTGCACGTCTGCTACCATTTGGAGTTTTTTTAATTTAACATTTATTTTGAGCGATACTTCCGTGTAGTAAAACCTGTGGGCTCATCGCTAGGAGCCTCTGTCCCAAAATTGCAACAAATGCCTATTTTTGTCTTTATTATATAAAAATAAAACATGTTGTAAGAAACAAGATGGGCATTTTCTTAACATTTAAAAAATAATGAGAAAGAACATGAATTCATGAACAAGAGTTCATGTTCTTTCTCATTATTTAAAAAAAAAATTAAAAAAAAAAAATAATAATAATAATAATAATAAGGAGAAAGAACATGAACTCAAATATTTACCGCTATGGCTACAACATCCACTTCTGGAAAGTATGATTTCGCTGAAAAGGCTTTGTTCAGAACGTTCATCACTTATTTATTACTGTAATGTTTTGGGGATATGACAAGGTAATCATTTCAGTGGAAATAATGTTGTTATTTTATTGTTTTCAAAACGTTTTTTTTAAGGGTAAAAAAAATTGGCGAATAAATTAGTGATTTATTTTAAGCCCTAAAGCTTGTAATAAAATTTTAACAAATTTCTTGTAGGTAACTATTTTCATCGACCTATGTGCTGGCTGCTCCGCAATAGCCAATGCGGAGTGAAGTAATTGATTTATAAAATATATAGAAGTAACCCAGCTACGGAAGAGAATGTGTCCAATCAGGGATCCCCTAAAGGTGGTCATTGTATCTGGCTACCCCCCGAGCAGCGCAGCGTGTCTGATAAATAGATCCATCACGTTTCGATGTTTTCGCTGGGAGATGAAAAACTCACATAATTTGTCACAGGTTGTCGGGTGTTGGCACAAGCACCGCTAGTCATTGTGGCCCCAAGCAGAACAATAATACCGTTGCCGTTTATTAGGGCCAAACTGGAACAGTGTTTAAAAAAAAAGTGAAGATCTCGACTCACCAAAACAAGATGCATGATGGTTATTTGTGTTTATTCAGTATGGCCTTTACATACAAGGAAGCTAAGGTCAGTTCGTCAATATGTTACTAATCGAAAACCTGTGATGATTGATATTTATATGATGATACATTAGAGCCACCAATGACATAGTTTATTTTATTATTGATTTTTTTAAAAAGTTTACATTGCGGGTTAAGTTTACATGGCGGGTTGGCATTTTCGGCCAGCAGCAGATTTTTGTTTCGTGGAAGGTAGGCAGCTAAAATATTGGCCTGCCCTGGGCGGTATTTACCCTAGCTACGCCGGTGATTCCATAGAGTCTTTCCATGACATATATTAGACTTGATCTACTTTCTCATGTGTGTCCTGTTTGTTTTTTTGTTGGTGCAATTCAAAAAATAAAATAAACACCTCGTCGTCTGTTGATCGTGGTGTCTGATTGTCCCTGATTGTCCATCATTGTCCCTGATTGTCTCTGATTTCCCTGATTGTCGCCGATTGTCTCTGATTGTCTCTGATTGTCCATGATTGTCCCTGATTGTCTTTGATTGTATCTGCTTGTCTCTGATTGTCTCTGATTGTCTCTGATTGTTTCCGATTGTCTCTGATTGTCCCTGATTGTCCCTTATTGTCTCTGCTTGTCTCTGATTGTCTCTGATTATTCCCGATTGTCTTTGATTGTCTCTGATTGTCCCTGATTGTCCCTGATTGTCCCTGATTGTCCCTGATTGTCCCTGATTGTCCCTGATTGTCTCTGATTATCTCTAGCAGCTCCGAGATCACAATGTGTCTCTTTAGTTTCAGAAATCAAACGCTGTGTACAAGATGCGTGTTATATACATATTTTTTTCAGATTATAACATTCACAAGTACAATTTATAAGCATCACAAAATAATGGCAGTTATAGGTATGACTTTGTCATGACTGGTGGTGGGCTGTAATATAAATAATAAATTCTTTTTTGCTTTGCTGAATAATGTTAATATGGCACCACGTGATGAGGTAATATATATATATATTACCTCATCACGTGCTGCCATATATATATATATATATATATATATATATATATTAAAGTACTTTTCTTTTGATAATAATTTGAAAGGTTTTCTTATTTGTAAAAAACAAGGATATTTTGCAAAAATGCAAGAGACAGTCCTAGTTTTGTTTCTTTCGTTCAGTATTTGATAGTGCTATGAGTCGAACCCTGCCTCTAAAACATAAATATTTCAGAGATAGAATGAGTTTTACTAATGAAGATTGGACGTCGCAGAGGGGCGGGGGGTTGGGGGGGGGGGGTAGAGAGGCTGATTTCTTGTTATCGCGAGACGCTGACAGTAAACTTCACTCATTCTTTTAGAGTGAGCTGGTTTAGGTGAAAAGACGATGGGGGGGGGGGGGTCAGACTTTCCTTGACAATATTTAGATCCCCACACGTTGTAAAGTTGCCTTCTCTTGCGATGTTCATCATCTGCACCAAACAGCAACGTCCGCACGTCTCTTACATGAGTCACGACATTCACATGTTTGTCACGGTTGGGGGGGGGGGAATTTAGAAATAAGAGGGGGGGGGCGCGTTATGAACTAATTTTATGTGAAATATTTAAAAGAGCGAACAAAGTCGTATATCTATCACTCTGCGACATGTTTCTCAAGCAGCGTATGGTGTATGGACGTTTATGCCTAAAAAGCACAACTTTTAACAAAATTAGGATCTTGAGTTTTATAGAAATTTTGATAAACACAATTTAAAGAAGAAAAAAAAAATTCATTTTTTTCTTTTGTAGTCAATTTCCCATTTTTGCTTATTTATTTTCTCCCTCTCTTTCTCTCTCCTTTTCACTCACCCTCATCCTTCCTCTCTCCCTCCCCATTGTCTCCATCTCCTTCCCTCCCTCCCCTCACTCTCTCTTCGTCTTTCCCTTTTTTCCGTTCTCATGATATACTTTCGCTTTCTCCCAAAGACCTAAAACAATAATAATCATTACCGCCTGAGACGCAGACTAAAAAAGTACGCTGATGATAGCGGTGGTGAGGGGGGCCACCCTGACAGCTCTGTGGTGCTTCAGCCAACAATCTGAAACAACTCAAAAGGGGCACAGTGTTACTATGCAAAAATGCACCAAAAGCTTCGGCGTAAAAAAACAAAACAAAAAACACTCCTGGTTACTAATAATCCCCCTTGAAAATCACGGATCTTTAGAACGTGAGTTACTGTGAATGGCATATGATTTAGTGTCATTGGACATTGGAATGGACCGTAATTATTTCTCTAGCTGCCAGCGTCTATCAGTTTAGATCAAGGGTCGCCTAAGACCATCGGGAACGCATATACTCTGCAAGTTGTGACGTGGCAACGAAAATAATTTTCTGGTTGGGGGGTCGCAACGACATGAGGAACTGTATTAAAGGGTCGCGGCATTATGAAGGTTGAGAACCACTGGTTTAGATGTTAGGGTCCCCCAAGCGTATTGAATGTTAAAAGTATGTATGCTAAAGGGTGGAGCTCCGCAACCTGTGTGCCGCGAGACTATAAGAAGGTGTGCCGTGGTAATAAAGAAATCCGAGAGGTTGAAAAAAAAACACATGAAGACCAGGGACGTCATTTGGGTTGGGCAGGTTGGGGCCCCTCACTGAATTTCCAGTTTTTATTTAAATTGCTGTGGCGCATCTAGTAATAAACAACTTAACAAGCCCGACCAAGTTTTGGTTTTGCCCCCTCTCCCCCCCCCCCCCCCGAAATAACCGGAAATGACGCCCCTGATGAAGACGATATAAATTTTGTTGTCAAACATCACAGCACAATCCCCAGGTTTAAATTTGGCGGCTCACATGAACGAGTCACCAGCAAAGTATGTGACTGTTGCCTTAGCCTCTGATCGCCCTCGTTTAATACTTTCGACCAGGTGTTGTCTGGTGGTTGTTTTAACAACGTAACACCGCCCAGGTCAGATTTCATCAGTGACAAAAGAAAAAAAAACCACAATATAAGATCTTTTTATCTGTTTTTTTTTACACGGCCAGGCGCTTCCTGATCGTATGTCATTTTTTTCTTTGTTTAACTATTCTAATGGACTACGATTAGTCGATTGTTTTGTCACGTGATACGTGTAAAAACAAGTAAGACTTCCGATAGGCTGTCTGCAACACACTAGTAGCTCACAAATTTTTCTTCAAACAACTTTCTTCCTTTAATCATGACTGAATTATAATTATTGTCACATTTAATGAATGTCATTTAAAGAAACGCGTGTGTTCAAGAATATTTTGAAAAGTAAAAATTTTAATAAACACTGGGGAAGCGCTGATGGAGACAAACATTTTGCTTTAGAATTAATGATAATGGCTGATCAGCTGTTTATCTGTTGTTATGTGTTGTTATGTGTAGCAGAAAGCCTACTAATGGCTGGTACGTATCACGTGACAAAACAAGGAAGTGACTAATCGTAGTCCATTGTTATAGCTCTTATATATATTTTGCTTGTGGTAGGACAGCTTCAATTTCCAGAAAGCACGCAAAATATAATTCCCGATGACTAAGCTAAATGGTTATTTAAAAATAACGCAACTGCGTTTGGTGCGTAATATTCACTTTTCTTTTTATAGTCAAGGGCGCCGAAATGTGCTTTGGTATTATTTTATTGATGAAAATAATGGGTTTGAGAGTTGAGAAAAAAAAAGAAAGGTAGGCTCTTTAAAATGAATCGTGTCTCCGTGCGCCAAACACTCTAACGATGCCACTGGTCTCAGCTTGTACTTGTATCAAAAGACGTTTTTTTTTAAAAACACGGTGTGTTTCTTTATGTTAAATCGGTATGCAAACATATTTTTTTTTTTTTAAATATAAAGGTACAACTTTCAACTGGATACAAACATTTGTGAATGAGCAGAAACGATTGTGAAAAGACGGATAAAAAAAATACTTTCCTCACATTTCTGATCCACTGATATTCGCGCCTTAAATAGTGAAAACCTATTTTATATTATATAACTAAGACATGTTTAAAATTTAAAAAAAAACATTACAAATGTTGGTACGTGTAAACAAAAGTAAATCCAGTTTTAATATTTTAATTTTGATGTGCCGCGGAAATTTGGCAACAGTCTAGGTATGCCGTTTGGGGAAAATTTCCCTCGACTGCATTATGGGGCTAGCTGTTATGATCATGTGCCTTATTCTACTGAAGCCTCGTTTAATTCAAGTTAAATTTAAAAAAAAACACATTTTAACAGTATATTTATGGACTATTTTGTACTTTTTTTTTGGTTTACATTGACAGCGTCAAAGAAACGTTCCCGTGGACACCAGGCTGATGCAGCGTTCGTTGAATTTTGCCGACCAAAGTGTTCTCCTGAATTCTGTGCCAAAAGACCCAGAGCGGTTTGCTCAGCAAGGTAAGGTAACAAACACAGATACATTAGTACACTATTTCTACTTATATTGGAACTGAATTGCGTATGCTCATTTAATACAAACATAGATACATATATTAGTAATAGTTTAGTTTGTTACGCCTGAGAATTTGGAGGGATCAGAGCAGGGGCGTAGCCAGGGCTAGAGCTACCAGGGCGGGTCAAGATTTTGTCCACCACATTCACGGAAAAAAACAAAATCTCTTTAGTTGGTAAAAAAATAAATACCAACCTCCCAAAAGTGCCACGTGGGGCGGGACCGCTCCCCCCCCCCCCAATCCCACACAATTTATCGGAAGCCACTGGATCCGATGTTTATATAATGAGTTCAAAGTTTAGGAGCTGAAACATATTTTTCATACATTTGATTTTTTTTTCTTGGATCTGCCACACACTTGAAACTGTTTGAGTTTTACTACTTTCAAACCACGGTTTTTAATATATATATACTAGCGGATATACCCGGCATTTTGCCGGGATAGCATTCGGAACGAATGAACTACTACAGAGTACAGCCTTTTAATTATTCCGATCCCAGTGGGCTCTCAATCCCGTCGGTATACCGCTCCCATCAGTATACCGTTGCCCGGTGGGATTCCGATCCCCCTGGTTTCCCATTCCGGTATGATCCCAATCCCGTCGGTATTGCGATCCCGGTGTTATCTCGATACCGTTGGGACCCCGGCAGCTGTCGGATCCCGATAGCTGTCGGATCCCGATACATGTGTGGTACCGGTCTAAGCCTATTGATATTTATATATAGCTTATATAAGGAAAAATTAAATGGGGCCCCCGGCCCCAGATAAACAATAATTATAAGGTCAGTACCCTTCGGTATTTGAATATGTATAATAAAGTGTACGTGCACTAAGTTTGGTCAAGATCAATCTACTCATGAATGAGTATTTGTTGTTAATTGTATTTATATAGCTCATATAGGAAAAAACGAAATTTTGGGCCCCCGGCCCCAAACGGAATATTATAAAAAGTTAATATCCCCTTAAGAGTTCCTTCCAGATAATGATGCATATATGCAGTGGCGTAGTGAGGGGGGGCAAGGTTGGCATCATGCCCCGGGCGCTACTCACAAAGGGCCGCCAAATGGTATATTTTACTATAATATTGTATGGTTTTCGAATAGGGGGGGGCGCTAAAAAGGTATTGGGGGGCGCTAAAAAGGTATTGTGCCCCGGGCGCGAGTTAAGCTCGCTACGCCACTGCATATATGTGCCAAATTTGGTGACGATCCATCCATCCATGTAGGAGTATTAAGCCTATTGACCTATAGAACTTTCTGGAACATTCTAGATTAAATGTATTATCCTCCTCGAACTGTGTAAAAACTGTATTTTCTAAGTAATTATCTTCAAATACGAAAAATTATACAACTAAATGCATTTCTATAACTATAGTCAATTTAAGTTAAAAGAGGGGCCCCGGGGGCCCATTCCATAATTGTACCGAATTAGTTTAGCCTGAGATGGGGCCCTCTAAAAATCATTCGGGTAAGTTATGAAGTTAAAATTTTAAATTTGTCCCATTAAAATCTATTGAATAATGCCATAGATATAACGCTTTAAAGTTATCGAACTTTCTGGAAAATTCTAGATTGGATATTAATAGTTTTAAATCCCCCGGTGTTTTAGTACGGACAGTGAAGTGCATTGCTACCACCCTAGGCCTATATCCATCAAATCACATAGTACCTAAAGTGTTTTCAGAGCCAATTAATATTTATATAGCTTATAAAAGGAAAAATGAAATGAGGCCCCCGGCCCCCCAGGAATGGATATTATGAGTTTGGTACCCTTTAGTATTTGAGTATGGATAATCAAGTGTATGTGAACTAAGTTAGGTCAAGATCCATCCACTCATGTAGTAAGTATTAAGCCTATCGATATTTATATAGCTCATATAAGGAAAAATGAAACGGGGCCCCCGGCCCCACAGGAATGGATATTATGAGTTCAGTACCCTTCGGTATTTGAATATGGATAATCAAGTGTACGTGTACTAAGTTTGATCGATATCCATCAATTTACGTAGGAGTATTTGTTTGTAATTTTTTAATATAGCTCATATAAGAAAAAAACCAATTCGGGGCCCCCGGCCCCACACGAAATGTTATTAAAAGTTCTCAACCCCTTAAGAGTTCCTTCTGGATAATGATGGATATATGTGCCAAGTTTGGTCAAGATCCATCAATCCGTGTAAAAGCCTTTGTGGAACAGACCCACAAACAAATTTTCACTTTTATATATATATATGACTAGCCGATATACCCGGCGTGGCGCGGGATTGCATTAGGACCCCGATCCAGGTGGCCTACAGATCCCGTAAGGATACTGTACTCTGTGCAATCCCGTTCCATCTAGGGACCCTGCTTTCTAATGTTATCCCATTTCACGATAAATTCTATTGAATAATGCCCTAGATATAGCATTTTAAGAATATCGAACTTTCTGGAAAATTCTAGATTGGATATTATTAGTTTTACATCCACCGATATTTCTGTTCGGACAGTGAAGTGTATTGCTACCACCCTAGACCTATATCCATCAAATGACATAGAAACTATAGTGTTGTCTAAGCCTATTGACCTATAGAACTTTCTGGAACATTCTAGATTAAATTTATTAACCTCCTCGAACTGTGTAAAAACAGTCTTTTATTAGTAATAATTTTTCTTCGAATACGAAAAATTATACGACTAAATGAATTTCTATAACTATAGTACATTTAAGTTAAAAGAGGGGCCCCGGGGGCCCATTCCATAATTGTTCCGAATTAGTTTTGCCTGAGATGGGGCCCTATAATAATCATTCAGGTAAGTTATGACGTTAAAATTTTAAATTTTTCCCATTAAAATCTATTGAATAATGCCACAGATATAGCGTTTTAAAGTTATCGAACTTTCTGGAAAATTCTAGATTGGATATTATTAGTTTTACATCCACCGTTATTTCCATATGGACTAAGAAGTGTATTGCAACAAAGCTAAGCCTATATCCATCAATTCACATAGAACCTATAGTGTTGTCTAAGCCTATTAATATTTATATAGATTATATAATGACAAATGAAATGGGCCCCCGGCCCCAGAGGAATGGATATTATGAGTTCAGTACCCTTTTGTATTTGAGCATGGATAATCAAGTGTATGTGTACTAAGTTTGGTCAAGATCCATATAGGAGAATTAAGCTTATCGCTATTTATATAGCTCATATAAGGAAAAATGAAATGGGGCCCCCGGCCCCAGGAGAATGGATATTATGAGTTCAGTACCCTTCGGTATTTGAATATGGATAATCAAGTGTACGTGTACTAAGTTTGATCGATGTCCATCCATTCACGTAGGAGTATTTGTTTGTAATTTTTTTATATAGCTCATATAAGAAAAAAACGAATTCGGGGCCCCCGGCCCCACACGAAATGTAATTAAAAGTTCTCAACCCCTTAAGAGTTCCTTCTGGATAATGATGGATACATGTGCCAAGTTTGGTCAAGATCCATCAATCCGTGTAAAAACCTTTGTGGAACAGACAAACCCACAAACAAACAAACAAATTTTCACTTTTATATATATATATGATATGATATGATATGATATGATATGATATGATATGATATATATATATATATGATAAATATCCTCTTTTAAATAGTTTTTAAAAAATGAAAAGTCCTTAAAATCATTTTGAAACGATGTTTTTTTTAAACCGCAATGAAGGATAAGCACAATATTTGGATGGAATTTTTGTTTCCTCCCGGAAACCTCGATGTTGTTGTTTTTTTAAAAATAAAAATGTCACGGAATAGCATGCATACACCCCGCCTGGCACACCTAATATGCCGCATAGTTTTGTACTAACGTTATTAGTTGTCTAGAAACTGTTAGCCCCACTTGGCCTGGACGTTAGATTTCTCCTTTGTTCCCTTCACAATCAATTTGTGTGCCCCTCTGTTCCCATTAGTTGCGAGCTTCCTCGTCCGTGTGGACGTTAAGCCCAGCATAAATTACCTGGCAACAAACCGAGTCTCGCGGCGCTAATTAAATGCTCATATCAGAAGTGGCCAGGAGTATCCTGCATCTCGACACCAAAGGCGCACCGAGACGACAGAAACAGGGGCGATAAACGTTATTTATTTTCATAGGCGGTTGAATCGAGCTGAATAATTCAGCCCTTGTCAAACGACTGCTAGACGCTAGCTTACATAATAAGCATTCTCTTTTATATAAAGTTACACATGTAAATAAGATTGTTGCAGAGAGAAAAATAAACATGTTGCACGCCTTACTCATGAATTGGAGGTAAATATTTTTTCACCGGTGCCTTACTAAATAAAATGTAATTGGCATGTAAAGGTAACTAAAAACATTGGCTAATAACCTTTTCACCTGTGTAATATCACAGGTAAGCTTGGATCGCTTAAATTTGGTTCCAGTGCCAGAAAAAACGCCATTTGAAGTCTCTATATTATTTTTATTTTAAAAGGGGAAACGCCTGTCTATGATTTAAAAAAAAATTATATTAAAAAAATTAGAAGAATACTTCAAAATTGATATGAAAATTATGTTTTTTTCCGGACAATTTATTGATGTTAGCGTGACCCCGTGACCCCACTCGAGCAAATCTTTTTAATGAGGTGATATCTGTTATGGGGGCCGTCCATTAATTATTATTAATTTTTTTACCCTTAACTCCCCCTTCTCAACAACTGTCAAACTGTTACGAAACACCTCACCCCTAATTAATTATGTCAAAAATCGCTTACCCCCACCCGCTTTTATCGTTTTAGATTTTTTTTTTTCATGTCAAAGAAAAATAGAATCGTCGACGTCAATTTATTTTGACTAACCCCCCCCCCCCCCCGTTTCAACGATTGCCAAATATTTCCCCCCCCCCACTTTCCGCCCCCCACTTTCTGCCCCCCCACTTTCCGCCACCAACTTTCCGCCCCCCACTTTCCGCTCCTTACTTTCCGCCCCCCACTTTCCGCCCCCATATTTCCGCCCCCCCCCACTTTCCCCCCCCCCCCCCACCTTTATTTTATTCTCCCGTGTTTTGTTGAAGTAATGAATGGACTTCCACTATGCAATAATACGTGATGCCATCAATGGAAAGATGCAGAAACTGATAGCTTCAATTGATCATGCGTTCCAACAATGTTTGTAAATAATTATGATAATTTTTTTAAGCCATCTCCATAGAAATTACCAATTAAATGATTTATTTTATTCTTTAATTAAAAAAATAATAATAATACTTTTGGATTTCTATCCCGTCATTCCTGGCTGAATGACTGGTTAGCTAAATGCACCCAAATATCATTTCGACCATAAATATTTTTAAAGAAAAATAGGGGTCTTATTTTTAAAAAAAAATTAGAAATAGGGTTTCCTAATTTCATACCTATCTGTTACGGTACAATAATTTTAAATTTTTAGACGTTATCGCAAAATAAATTTGACTTAAAGATCACGACTTAAATTTAAGAGAAATGAGTTGTAAACAAAAATACAATTCAATTAAAATCTGTATGATTTCGTATTAATTAATGTCTGACCACTGAATAAGAAATAAAAGCAAAGAGCTTGTTTTTAGAATACAGCGATCTGGGCGGTAACACCGCGGGAAATCAACCAGGCGACCATTAAAACAGGGGCGCATGCATTTCTCTTGGACCTGTGATAAAAATGTAAGATTCCATCGTCAGCAACGCCCAGGTGGCCTGACATTTATAGCATCCTGCCCTAGAAAATATACGCCCAGTTTATGGCCAGACAGTGACCAGTGGTCCCCCTCTCCCCAAGCACACACACTTTTACATCCGGCCCTGGCATGTCTCAAACTTCACAACCTGCCTTGCAATTATAATAATAATAATAATACCCTCCAGTGACTCACTCTCCAGCTCGTCGAAACAAAAATGAAGACGTTGTTCGACTATTTCCGGCCATGCGGGAGCAGCGGGTTGAGAAAATTTAAGTCATGTTTTCGTGTGGCCAAGAGTGTTTGTCGGTAATATTAAAGTACTCATCGCTTTTCTTTGGTTGACACGGGGAGTCAGAGGTCACGGAAGGTCAGAGTGGAGGGTTGAAATCGGGGGATTATGATTGGCTGGCTTATGGTTATTTATTTGTTCAAATTTTAATTGAACGCTCAAGGATTTTATATTAAAAATTTTTTTTTCGTAACGATAAATTGTTTCATCATTTTAGTCCACGAGTTAAAAAAAAAAAGGAATAGCACATAACCACCACCCAACCCCTCAACTACCCCCCCCCCCCAAGAGTATGGTGCATTAAAAAAACACTCAAAAAAAAAAACAAATTATAACACATAAAAATATTTTTAAACATAAAATTATTGCACAAAGCCCCCTCACTCACCCCCCACACCTAAAGAATAGAAAATAGACAACCCAATCAAAGTCTACGATGTTAACAAAGTAGATTATCTGATAATGAGATTTCAACAATTTAACTCCAAGAAATAGGGTCAACATGTTAGCCAAGGTATTTTTGCCCCATTTTGTTTCGTTTCTGACGTGGTGGTTTTCAACCATTGAGTCACGTGACAACCAGGAAGTTTCAACGACGATTCGAATGATTTCTATTCAAATAAGGAACATAAATAGATGTCCCAAAACTAAATTTTAAAGGTTTTTGCATCCTGCACAAAACATGCCCCCCCACACACACACACAAAAACATACACACATCAGCTATCTACTGATTTAAACAATGAACGGCAGAAGAATGCGAGCTCTCTAACGAAAAAGCTAAATTTATTTTTGAAAAACTCACTCTTTAGGTTTTTGACGCATCATCGTTTTAGATGCTGGATTTTGAAAGTGGTCACTTATCTCCCCAATAGTGGTCCCTTATCTCCCCAACAGTGGTCACTTATCTCCCCAACAGTATATAATGTAATAACCAGTCAATTGTTAAGATTAAAATTTTAATAGAGAAAACACGATTGTTGACGTCAACAAATTTACCCTTCCCTCCCCCTTGTCAACATTGTCAAACATTTCCAAACTCCATCCCCCCACCACTATTTTGTTGTCATAATTAATGGACGATCACTTAGCCGTTTGAAAACAATTATGATTTTTATGTAATTGTCGTTTTTTTTGGTGTATTTTTTAAAATGGTTTTAAAAATTAAAAATATTATTTAAATAAACGCAGCCGAAAATTTGAACAATTTGCACCATAGACAAACAAAACAACTTCATGACTTTTTTTTGGTTTCTTTTTTAAAGATGACAAAAAATCAGAGCTTGTTGAATGTTTACACGTCTTCAGAGGGGGGTTGTCTTGATGAATGATAGAATCCTTGGCCAAAAATAGACACTCTTCTAAAAAGGATGGCCCGATAAAACATAAATTCTAATTAACCTGCTAACATATTTTTTTTTTTTAAATCCTTCTTTTCAGTGACGTGGCCGATACGATTATCGACTGCCAGGGCAGGTGTCAACACACTTCATGTCGCGCATGCTCTTTCGTGCAGGTACCGGAATGTCCGAGATGTCGTCGGGATGATTTCAGGTGCTTGAAAAAATTTGGCAAGTGCATGAGGAAGCACATTTGCACGAGCAGGAAAAAAACGTGTGTGTGGGGGAATAAAGTGGTAAGTCATTGCGTCGTGTTGTTTGGGGGTTGCTTTTGTTTTTCCCTCATTCCCCATCTCACTCATTTCTCTCTCGTTACTCACTTGCCGGGAATTTCTTACTGTTAGTCCGTGTATTGCCGGGTTTTTTTTTTGGTGAAAAAGTTCAACTGCAAGTCATTTCGTTAAGTCTTGCATTAAGACAGATTAGGGGGGAGATAAGATAATTTAAGTTGAATCACTGGGTCCCGTGACGTAGTTTGGTTCCATGACTCAGCAAAGTCAGTTGCTATTTACAGAGGTTACGCCGTGACTCATATACGTTGACTGACTCTATTCGTTCATTTGGGGGGGGGGGGGGTAAATAAGTTTTATTTTTTAACAGTTCGAATAGGATCCAGCTTTAAACTGTGCGTATCAGACCCACATCAACTAGATCAAGACGCTTCGCCTGACATCCAGTGACAATTTGAAATCTAAACATTATTAGTCAAGTAGGGGGTAAGTTATTGAAATGTACATTTTGGAAATTAGATGATATTTTTAGATTAAAAGAAGCGCATTGAAAGCCTCTTTTAACATAAAAATCAATTAGATGACACCACTGCATTGATTTATCGAGGGTATCATACACATTTCAACAACGTCACTTTTTTTTATGGGAAATCACATATCAGAAGCCTTTCCAGTGTAGTATATGTGCTATAATAATAGTTTTTCTTTGGATCTATTTAAAATGTTGAGCATTACTACCTTCGAGTCAAGTAAGTTACGACACGAACACAGTTACATAATGGAATTTGCTTTTTTTTTTGTTGTTGCATATACACGTATGCAGTGGCGTAGAAAAGGGGGGGGGTGCGGCGGCGGCGGCGCTCCGCCCTGGTTCGCCAGTTTTTTAATTTATATGGAAGTGTGGCCAACTGTAGAGTTTTTGTTTTTGTTATAGGAGTACCATTAGTAGGCTGGAAAAAAATATTTAACCCGCCTCCCCCCTCCCGGACGGTACCGACACCAGCTACGCCACTCCACGCACGACGCTTTCTTATGTCAACGTTCCTCCATCCAAAATCGCTTGGGTGATCATGTTCATTGTTTAAGTATATCTCTGCTGGCCAATAATCGCATTAATTCAACTACGCCAGGCTGCGCATTGCAATCATTGCACACATACCTTGTTCCATTAGCCCAGGGCCATGACCTGGCCACCGTGTTACGCAATCCAGGTTTACCCACCCGGCCCGGAATATTGACATATGTTAGCGACGGGATGTCTTTTAAACGTTATTGCATCCTGCACAAAACATGCCCCCCTTTCTTCCCCCCACCCCCCCACACGCATCACCTATCTACTGATGTAAACAATGAACGGCAGAAGAATGCGCACTCTCTAATAACAAAAAGCAAAACATTAAAAAATGCGCACTCTTTTGTTTTTTAACGCATCGTTGTTTTTAGAAGCTGGATTTTGAAAATGGTCGGGTATCTCCCCAACGGTGGTCGCTTATCTCACCAACGGTGGTCGCTTATCTCCCCAACGGTGGTCGCTTATCTCCCCAACGGTGGTCGCTTATCTCACCAACGGTGGTCGCTTATCTCACCAACGGTGGTCGCTTATCTCACCAACAGTGGTCGCTTATCTCCCCAACGGTGGTTGCTTATCTCCCCAACGGTGGTCGCTTATCTCACCAACGGTTGTCGCTTATCTCACCAACAGTGGTCGCTAATCTCACCAATGGTGGTCGCTTATCTCCCCAACGGTGGTCGCTTATCTCCCCAACGGTGGTCGCTTATCTCCCCAACAGTGGTCGCTTATCTCCCCAACGGTGGTCGCTTATCTCACCAACAGTGGTCGCTTATCTCACCAAAGGTGGTCGCTTATCTCCCCAACTGTGGTCGCTTATCTCCCCAACGGGGGTCGATTATCTCCCCAACAGTGGTCCCTTATCTCACCAACGGTGGTCGCTTATCTCACCAATTGTGGTCGCTTATCTCCCCAACGGTGGTCGCTTATCTCCCCAACGGTGGTCGCTTATTTCCCCAACAGTGGTCACTTATGTCACCAACGGTGGTCGCTTCTCTCACCAATGGTGGTCGCTTATCTCACCAACGGTGGTCGCTTATCTCACCAACGGTGGTCGCTTATCTCCCCAACGGTGGTCTCTTATCTCCCAACGGTTGTCGTTTATCTCACCAACGGTGGTCGCTTATCTCCCCAACGGTGGTCGCTTATCTCCCCAAAGGTGGTCGCTTATCTCACCAACAGTGGTCGCTTATCTCACCAACGGTTTTGCTTATCTCCCCAACGGTGGTCGCTTATCTCCCCAACGGTGGTCGCTTATCTCACCAACAGTGGTCGCTTATCTCACCAAAGGTGGTCGCTTATCTCACCAACGGTGGTCGCTTATTTCACCAACGATGGTCGCTTATCTCACCAACGGTGGTCGCTTATCTCACCAACGGTGGTCACTTATCTCCCAACAGTGGTCACTTATCTCCCCAACGGTAATCACTTATTCCCAACAGTAGGTCGCTTATATCCCCATCAGTGGTCACATATCTCCCAACAGTCGTCACTTATCACCCCAACAGTGGTCACTTATCTCCCCAACAGTGGTCGCTATTATCCCCATCAGTTGTCACTGCTCTCTTTAACAGTGGTCACTTATCTCCCCATCAGTTGTCACTTCTCTTCACAACAGTGATCACTTATCTCCCCTACAGTGGTCACTTATCTCCCGATCAGTTGTCACTTCTCTCTCCAACAGTGGTCACTTATCTCCCCGTCAGTGGTCACTTATCTCCCCTACAGTGGTCACTCATCTTTGCAACGGTGGTCACTTATCTCCCAAACAGTGATCACTTATCTCCCAAACAGTGGTTGTGACCGAAGGTACGTTTGTATAGGAGTTAGGTCCCTTCTATAGCCACAGACACTAGTTCAGAGTCAAAAACTCCGGTTCTCCAACTCCTGCAGAGCCAAGACGGTCATACATGCCTGAGAATACAAACTCACAGAAAACGTAATGACACGATCTGACTGTTGTCGTCTATTAATGAACATAATTTTCATGAATAGTATTGATTAAATCAAAGATTTTAAAACGTTTATAAAAAAACGTCTGGCATATTTTCCTTGACTATACAATGTGACATAGAGGCTGACGCTATGAGACATCGCGATGACTCCTTGACTATACGATGTGACATAGAGGCTGACGCTATGAGACATCGCGATGACTCCTTGACTATACGATGTGACATAGAGGCTGACGCCATGAGGCATCACGATGACTCCTTGACTATACGATGTGACATAGAGGCTGACGCCATGAGACATCGCGATGATTCCTTGACTATACAATGTGACATAGAGGCTGACGCCATGAGACATCGCGATGATTCCTTGACTATACAATGTGACATAGAGGCTGACGCCATGAGACATCGCGATGACTCCTTGACTATACAATGTGACATAGAGGCTGACGCTATGAGACATCGCGATGACTCCTTGACTATACGATGTGACATAGAGCCTGACGTCATGAGGCATCGCGATGACTCCTTGACTATACGATGTGACATAGAGGCTGACGCCATGTGGCATCACGATGACTCCTTGACTATACGATGTGACATAGAGGCTGACGCCATGAGACACCGCGATGATTCCTTGACTATACAATGTGACATAGAGGCTGACGCCATGAGACATCGCGATGATTCCTTGACTATACAATGTGACATAGAGGCTGACGCCATGAGACATCGCGATGACTCCTTGACTATACAATGTGACATAGAGGCTGACGCCATGAGACATCGCGATGACTCCTTGACTATACGATGTGACATAGAGGCTGACGCCATGAGACATCGCGATGCCTCCTTGACTATACGATGTGACATAGAGGCTGACGCCATGAGACATCGCGATGACTCCTTGACTATACAATGTCACATAGAGGCTGACGCCATAAGACATCAAGATAACTCCTTGACGATACAATGTGACATAGAGGCTGACGCCATAAGACATCAAGATGACTCTTTGACGATACAATATCACACAGAGGCTGACGCCATAAGACACGAAGAGGGCTCTAAAATGTCCGATGATTTCCCTCGTTCATTTCAATAATTCGTATTCTTTCATATTCCAGTATTAAAGAAAAAACAAAAACTTCAACAAACTAAAAAATAAACAACAAAAAACAAGAATCAGTCTCAGCCATCCTAAATTTGCATTGTGTAAATTTTTTTTTTCCTTAAAGAACAATTTCATGACCTTACAATTTTATTTAGTAATCCTTTTCCATTCAAGAACCAGCTCATGACATAACAATTTCATTTTATGACCTTGCCGTATTCAATGTCTTAAAAGGCCCCATAGGTTTAGCGTAGAGGAATTTCCGCTCAAGTTCTTTACCCTCTTCCTCTCGGAGCATTCCACTGGCGTTTGTTTACTTCGTAGGTCACAAATTCGCTCTTAAACTGACTCCGTCATTGTTTAATAAATAGTGAACCATTTGTTGGAGAGTAGGGCGGAGAGCAGGGCCAGCCTATTATTTATGTTTCAGCGCTTATGTGCCCCCACACTCCCACACTCCCACACACCCTTTTCTTATTTAGAGAAATTATTGCAAACCCCGATAAAATGGAATGTACGATTCTCCCCCACCCCTTTTTGTGTGTGTGTGTGTGCATATCCCCCCCCCACCCCCCACCCAAGCTCATAGAAACTTAAATAACACAGACGAATTATTTTTTTTAAACAGATGGTATGGTCTTCTATAAACATATTTTTTTCTTACTTGGAACACATGGAATATTACGCATATTTCACAAATATTCTCACAGAAATTTTTGTCTCGGAATTTTCTAAGAAAAATATATATACTGTTTTTTGTTTTTTTTGGGGGGGTTTTTTCTTGGTTTTTTTTGAGGCGGTAACGGTCTTCCAACATTGATCACGGTGGCAATTAGGAGAAAATTTCAGGCGCTCATTTTCAGACGCTCATCACTTCAGCATTTAAAGTGTTATTTTAGCGCCCGGCCTACCGAACCAATAGCCGGAGCCTTGTCTTCACACACGTGCGAAAGACTTGTCATAGAAACCATTTTGAAAAGAGTATATCCTTCCGCCAGAGGTTGCTGAGTTCATTCCATTTGTCTACACCCTTTCTCTCTCTCTCTCTCGCCACCACCATTTTTTTTTAAAAACCTAAAATCTAGACTTTCAGTCAAGTCTTGATTTTATACTGTCTATCCCCCCGTTATTTTAACGAGTGCAGTTGTCTCTAATGGACGTCTATCCCGTCTCTCTTGCTCCATCTTATCTGGAAATCTTTAATCCCATTAGTCTTCATGGACGACCGAAGCACGAACTTTGGGGCTGGGGCGGGGGGGGGGGGTTGTTGGGGGTAAAAAAACCAACCTCTCAAATCTGTGTGGGGCCAGTGATAGCGGGTTCTTTCCGACCATCCTCCCCCCACCCCCGGGGCCGGAAAAAAATGTGCGTATATTTACAGCGTACATGTAACAGTATCGTTGAAAGTTAAATCGATGGTGACGTATTTATATTTTTTTTAAAAAAAGAATTCTCCTGAAGACTGCATTCATGGTTAAAAAAAAATAACACCGAGATTGCCTTATAGATGAGTGGGTGAATGTGCAGTTTTCCTATCAGGACCCCACTACCTGTTTTGTTTTATCTTTTGCCAATAAGTGGGGGGGGGGAGATATCCGAGAATATTTACATGAAGTAGTTAATATCCTCCCCCCCCCCTTTACCACCAACTCCCTTTTTCCACGCCCTCTAAAAGACCGATATCACTGCAGACGGCTGTTTAACTTCAGCATTATTATGTAAACAGATCATTGCTTTTGGCTACAGTTTCATGCAATGCAAGAGTAATCCCATTTAACCCGCGTATTCTCTCCCTTGACGTTAAACGCCCCCCCCCCTCCCTCCATCCACCACCACCCCCTCACCCGAAATCTTCCTGTCTCCTCCAATGCTCCCAAGTGTAATCTAGCACATATCCAGTTTTCAACATTCATTCCCAACTTGTTAATCCTCCGATTACCCCGCACCTCCCCCCCCAACACATACACACAAACGCGCACGCAGACACATACACGCAACGCACGCACGCAGACACATACACGCAATGCACGCGCGCAGGCACACGAAAACTCGCAGATTAAACTGTTTAGCAATCTTGGAGTTATCACAGGGGCGCAGATACGAGAATCATGACGCCCACGTGGGCCAATAACATACGATAAGCCCCCAAGTCATCCATTCTCATCAGCGGACCGAAGACACGTATTAAACTAATGTGTTTCCCCGGGGTCAATTGCTTCAACGGAAACGCCTTTGATGTTCTCATCTTTAAACAAAAAAAGACGGTGATAGATTTAAATGAAAGTTTTGAAGAGGTGATGTATTTGAAGAGAGGATAGAATTGATAATATAAGGTTGAATTTACCGTAGAGTTGATATAGATGATGTGATCCCATTTCTCGATGGGATCCCGTTCCCGTTGGGATCCCTTTTCCCGTTGGGACCTACTCCCATTAGTGATCCCTTTACCAGGTGGGAATCCATCACCTGGTGGGATCACGTTTCCCGGTGAAATTATGTTTCCCGTTGGGATAAGGTAGGATATCTTTACCAACTTTAGCCAAAATCTATCAATTCATCTAGAAGCGTGTACTGCTATCTAAGAATTCAACTTCATATATGCAAATATAGCTTAGGCCATTATGAGATAAAAGTAATAGAAACTTTCAAATTTACATTGCGGGCCGTATGTTGGGCAGGCTTGCTTTGGATACACAATTTCTTTCTTTTACGATTTTCCGATTATATAGTAAAAACAAACGCAAATGATTGGTTAAATTTTAACTGAAGATAATTGTATATCAAATTCTGCTAAAATAAAATTGATTTAAAATAATTTTTTTTGGTGTGTAAATTTAAGATTACGTTGTCACAATGTTTATACAAAACGTTTTTTTTATTAGTTATGGGCATGAAAAGTGGTAGTGTAGGCCCAACAATTAAAAATTAAAAACACATGAAATCTAAAGTAGTTCTCTAGCGTTATAGAAACCATTTAGATTTGGTAATTTAAGGTCACGGTTAGAGGGAACAAAAATGTAGTTTAGGGTTGCGATAAGGGGTAGTGTAGACGCATAATATATGTAAGAATAATACTTTTTAAAACTTTTAATGACGTTAGAGACGTAAACATCATTACATATCTACTTCTTTTTTAAAATAAGGAATTGTGATGATTTCTCGCAAGAGCAGGTAGAAATTATCACAAAGTGCCTGCCATTATGATCTCGATAGCATGGGGTGATATTTTCTATAGTAATATAATATGTTCATATTGAACTGTTATATAACTTTCTGGAAAAGTCTATATTTAATTTAATTTCCTGCCCACCCCCTACCCCTCCCCCAAACGCACCATGCACTTAAAGTTGTGACAAATGACTCTTCTACATAAGTAATTTTTCGAATACGAAAAAATCTACAACTAAATTAAATGTCACCGCTTTCAAACATTTTCATTTAAGTTAGACGGGGGTGCCCAGTGCCCATTCTATACAGTGCCTTTTTAATTATGTCTTGAAATAGGGGGGGGGGCTATTAAAAATCATTCAGATAAGTAATAAATTGAAACTTTAAATCAGGGGTCTCAAACTCAAATTATCCGGGGGCAGCAGAGGGTAGAGTTTGAATGAGACTGGGTCGCATCAAGTATTTAACAAACAAACAAAAAACGATGACAAATTCAATAAAGTACAACTGTTACAATCTGCTCAATCTTTATTAATTACAAATAAAAACATTAAGGATTCTCAAAAACTAGGCTTCACTCTCATCCTCCTACTCTTTGTTGCCAGAGTCTAGGCAGTGCCTCTTCTTACACAGCTGAGAAACATTTGGTTGTTGTAGGGAGAATAAATTTTGATTATTTTTTTTTGTAGTAGAAAAGGCCCTTTTGACTAACGCTATATTGAAAAGTGACCAAGCTAACAGGCTCAGAATTTCCCTCACTCGTAAGTTATACACACTAGGGGCAATTTTAATAGGGATTCTTTGATACTGTGTCAGATTGCTACGATTTACACAATTATGATTGTGCACAGGGCCGGCCATAGGCCACTGCAACCTATGCGGCCGCAGTGGGCCCCGCACTTTCATAGGTCCCGCCCCGAATTTATTTTCTAATACAAAATCTTAATTTTCACTTATTATCCTTATTCCTACCCAGACTGGGCCCCTCGCAATCCGTTTCGCATAGGGCCATGTTTGTCTCATACAATGCTATAAAATTAAAAAAAACTTTTGGTCCAATTTTAAAACCGTTTTTTACAATTATAATCAACGTCCAAACCTATACAAAAAAAAATATTAAGAATTAGACTGGTCGATGGGATTTTACATTCACCACTATTTAAATATGGACTTTGAAGGGTATTGCTACCAAGTTTGGCCTAGATTCATCAATTCACATTGAACCCATAGTGTTGTCTATTTTTTTTTGGTATTTATGTTATGATTTACAACAGAGTTTCCCAAACTTCCCCCTCCCCCCACACCGCGCGCCTAAGCTAATCACCTAAATCTCGTATCCCCCCTCCCCCCACTCCGCCTTTTTTTATCTGCTGAGAGGAGGAATAAATTTTCAATTTAATGGCCTTTTTTGGCATTTAGAACTTAAGTTGCGTAATACACTTACAATATCTCAGATACGTTTGTATTGGACTAAATGACAAACATAAATAGTGGTTTGTTTATTTTAAGAAAGGCTACCGTCTACATTGCCCAACCGTCTACATTGCCCAACCGTCTACATTATCCAACCGTC
The DNA here is from genome assembly GCA_964017045.1 of Omphiscola glabra. Classification (NCBI taxonomy): domain Eukaryota; kingdom Metazoa; phylum Mollusca; class Gastropoda; family Lymnaeidae; genus Omphiscola; species Omphiscola glabra. The sequence continues at coordinate 27,155,213 of OZ024794.1, read as the reverse complement.
TACATTACCCAACCGTCTACATTATCCAACAGACTGAAAATGTCACATAGGAGATGGCGTCGGTGGGCCGTAGAGCGCGAGCTCTTAAAGCCCCCCCCCCACGGCACACCTCCACACGGGCCAGACGCCGGGTTTCCCCGCCGACAGACCGTGCGGGGGCACGCCGGGAACCTCCCCCCTGGCCTGGGGGCGTCCAGTCGACCGAGAACGCTGCGTTTAAAGCGTTCGCGGTCCACTCTCCTAAGGGCCAGGGCGGGTCTGCTTCCACTCCGGAGCGAAGGTGTTGCGCTAACCCCCACCGCCCTGGGAGTCTTTCGGCTGGGACGGAAAGTTGGGACGAAAACGGTTGCCTAGGAGCGGCTTTCTCACGGCCGCGTAGCTAAAATCGTCGGCATGGGTTTTGACCGCCACCCAAGTCTCATATCCATCAACGGCAACAAGAAATCGTGTTAAACACTACTACTCCCGTTGCGTTGGGAGTCATGCGGTCGGTCGGGGTTTTTTGCTTCTTGTGTACATGTCCACCATACAAGTCCGCCATACAAGTCCGCCATACATGTCCAACAAACAAGTCCGCCACGTCACGAAGAGGCAAACCTTAAAATGGTTTAAGTTGTAATATTCCACCGATCCTATTGTTAATTACAGCCATTGTACCGATCCTGATCTTATAAATGCTTTTATAACATTCATTAACAGTGTTTTAAACATGATTATCATAATAAATACTTCACAAATATTTTTTTTTTTTATAAATCACTTATTTCATCAATCTTCACTTTCCAATTCGAGATTTAAAAACTAATTATAATCCTAATATTTAATAACACAATCTTTACTTTCCTAGTCTCTAAACATATCTTACTGTGCGTACGCTAAACCCATGCCACGGTTAACTCCCCTACACGTGTCTCCCATTAACTCGGTGGTTCTCAGCCTTCCTAATGCCGCGACCCTTTAATACAGTTTCTCATGTTGCGGCGACCCCAAACCACAAAATTATGTTCGTTGCTACTTCATAACTGTAGAGCATATGTCTTATCTGATGGTCTTAGGCGACCCCTGGGAAAGGGTCGTTTGACCCCCAAAGGGGTCGCGACCCACAGGCTGAGAACCGCTGCATTAACTAATGTCTGAAACAATAACCAGTGCATTACTAACTGTTCAATTTAGAAAAGTATTTGTTGGGTACAGACAGGCAGTAGCGTAACAACGGCTTGGCATTGGGGCAGTTGCCAAGGGCGCCGGCTTGCGCCAGTTCAAAAGGGCGCCGCTAAATCTCTAATTTTTACATTTTTAATTAAATATCAAGGGCGCCAAAAATAAATTAGCCAAGGGCGTCAAACACACAGTTACGCCTCTGCAGACAGGCCCGGACTAACCATTAAGCAAAAAATAAGCACATGCCGTGCGCACTACAAAAATAATACAGAAAATTATCAAGGATTTTTAAACCCACGAGCTGTCTTAAGTAAGGGTCGAAGATTGATCGCTGCTTTTATGACGGAATGGTTAATCCGCAGTTACGGAAATTAATATTAAAATGCGTACCGCAGTCTTTTGCGTTTGTTAAAGGGAAGCAACTATCGAAAACTAGTTTTTATTTCACTCTTATCTATTTTTTTTTTTAAATCAAGAAAACTAAATATCATGTGTTTATGCTTGATATCATTTAGACCAGTGGTTCTCAACCTCCCTAATGCCGCGACCCTTTAATACAGTTCCTGATGTTATGGCGACCCCCCAACCATACAATTGTTTTTGTTGCTACTTCATAAATATGTGTTTTCCGATGGTCTTAGGCGATCCCTGTGTATGTGACGTTTGACCCCCCCCAAAAGGGGTCGCGACCCATAGGTTGAGAAACGCTGAATTCAGACCCTCGGGAACCCAGCAAGATGAAACGCGCTCCCATAAGTGGTTCAGTAAAACGAAAATAATTATCAAAACGTAAACGCGAGAAGATTCAGATACTGTGCCCAAAACCTGAAAAGTGCCTGATCATTTCCGCACCCAAGTTCCACAACTTGTTACACCGATAGCGATACAACACACGCATCTTGTCATCAGAAACGAGCACATGTTAAATTTCTTATTGTCCCGTTCATTTTCACATTTCACTTCACGGGGCATCAAACATTCCACCTCGTTATATCATTTATGTCCGTTTTTTCTTAATATTGTCCCAGTCCGTATCATCAATTTTTTGTTTTTAAAAAATCCTTTCTTTCCATTTTCCTCTTTTTAGACAAAAAACACAAATATTAAAAAAAAATCGGAAACAGCTTCTTTCATCCGAATAAAATCCTCGGTGTCTTAAGCACAAACTTGTTCATCAACTACATATCAGCATTCAGATATCATCTAACCTTTCAATTCTTCTCTTGGTACCTCGACTGCAAATGGAGAGTCAAGAGTTAGAAATAACTGCTTAAAATATTTGTTTGTTTTTATAAACCAAGGCAAGAGTTGGGAAATGATTCAGCCCACAAAATAAGAAATGTGACATTTGCTGATGAAAGGTCCCGGCTGTGGCTTGATTGCTCGTGGTCCCAAGAGCATCTCAAAACAATAGCAGGCCTTATGATGAGACGTTACGTCATTTCATAAGTGGCAACCCGATAGCTGCTGTTCAGTAGTGGCAGCCCTGATTAGACGAAGATTTCAATAGAGAGTGGTTAATGTATTCACCATCCACTGTTATCCACTGGCGTAGGAAGGGGATGGGGGCAGCACTTTTTTTCTCTCTATAGAGAGGAGGGGGGCATTTTCGGCCACATGCAACAAAAAGAAATGGACTAAAAGACTCAAGTCATAATTTTATTTGACCATCATTTATTACACATTTTATTAGATAATCCATCCATCTCTTTGGCGCTACAACCCACGTAGGGCTTTGGCCTGCCTCACTACTTCCTTCCGCTCAGACCTAACAAATGCTCTTTCTTTTCCATGCTTGGACTTCCAGTTGTTGTAGATCTTTTTCCACATCGACCATTCATCTACGCCTAGGTCTGCTCTTGAGCCGTTTTCCTCTGGGGTTTTGGTAGTGCACCCTCTTCACCCCTCTGTCATTTTGGCATTTATGAGATAAAGGAACTTTGAAAAAATTGATTCGATTCTATTCAGCATATTTAGCCTAAATATTCTGACCCAGTTAAATAGAAATATTGGAAAGGGGGGGGGGGGGGAAGGAGCGAAGTAAAACAAAATAAGCCGTCACCTAGGGCGACAGCCAATCAAGGGACGGTATTCGAGAGATATTTTCTTTGGTTGACATGGGGATGACATGAAATAACAAACTCATTTCTGGCAAATGTGACAGCTGGAATAATATAGGCCTACGTGAACACAATATATATATATGTTATATATATTGTGCGAAATGGCCGCCAGTTCGGGAACTGGCTGACCTTCGTGTTTTGGCTGTAACATATCTATATATATGCCTTCAGGGCCGGCCTTAGGGCCACTGCAACCTATGCGGCCGCAGTGGGCCCCGCACTTTCATAGGCCCCGCCCCGAATTTATTTTCTAATAAAACAATCTTAATTTTCACTTATTATCCTTATCCTCTATCCAGAACGGGCCCCACGCAATCCGTTTCGCATAGGGCCCCGCAATTGTTGGGGTCGGCCCTGTATGCCTTAGAAGTGCTCGGCGCAGAAAGAAAATATTTGAAATTAAGAATTTAAAAACAAATAGGACAAATAAAATTATTACCAGAATTTAGGACCCAGGAGAAGCAGCCATTTAATACAAGTACCTAAATTGCACTGGGATTATCTTTCCATGCAACCGTTCTCACTGTATGCATATGATTATAAGTACAGTTTATTATAAGACTAAGTTCAATATAGATAAGTGTTGCCCACCCCCAAAAAAAAAATATTTTCGTTATTTCTTATTGTAATTCCCCCACTGGGATTATGACTTTTAAAAAGATCATGCGTTTGCAGTCTAATTTTTTCCCCTAGTGCTAAGCATGGTCGGATTATGGCTGTGGATACAGTCAGCATAAGAAAGCACAGCTGTCTATCAATTTTCCATATAGACAGTGATTGTAGTGCGCCTTGGCTGGGTAGGGGGCCTTGAACTCCTTGAGCTAAAAGAAGAACATGCAGTACGATGAATAAAGAAGACGACTAAAACGTGGAATCGACTGCCCCTTCAATGTCTGCGATTATTTTAAATTTTGAAATAAAAAAAGAAGCCAGAAATTACGAACCGCTTTTTAGGCTAGACGGCCCTGATCCTAACATAACTCAGCGCCTCAACTCATTCGACGCACCGGGGCAGAAATATATATATACATATATACAAATATTTATATATATATATATATATACAAGTGTGCAGTGGCGTAGTGAGGGGGGGTAGGGGGAATCATGCCCCGGGCGCTACTCACAAAGGGGCGCCAAATGGTATATTTTACTATAATATTGTATGGTTTTCGAATGGGGGGGGGGGCGCTAAAAAGGTATTGGGGGCGCTAAAAAGGTATTGTGCCCCGGGCGCGAGTTAAGCTCGCTACGCCACTGCATGTGTGTTTGTGTGTGAGTGTGTGTGTGCTTTTTTTTTACTTTTAGCGCTGGTACGTCGCATCGGCACCTTTAAAAAATAATTTACCGGTACTAAGTAAGAAGAAGTTTTAACAAATTACCTTGTTTAATTATTTGATAACAGTCTAAATATTATTTTAAAAAAACAATGCTATTTAGTAACCATTGCTATTTAGTAACCATTAAAAATAAACGATTTCATTAAACACAACCGAGAGATAGGACAATTCAATTTCAAAGCATTTTTTTCTGTTGCTCAGTCAATTAAGTGTAGACTGATGCAAAACTAAATTCAGGCATGTCTTAGATTAAGTGTTAGACTGATGCAAAACTAAGTTCATGCATATCTTAGATTAAGTGTTAGACTGATGCAAAACTAAATTCAGGTACACGTCAACATGAATCCTGGTATTCTGAATGTATCAAATGTTTTCGGGGGAGGGGGTTAAATGAGCCACCTCGCTAGATTCCTGCCCTCACATAGGCTCTGGAGACTTCGGCGCCCTTGATTTCTTTCTCTTTCCCCCCTTCCTCCCCCAACCCCCGCCGATCAAATTGACGTAGAAGTAATGAAACTGGACATAACTTAAACCTTGGGATCGAAGCACAAGTGTTGCTATAAGCAGGTTCAGCAAGTGTTAACAAATTATTACTTCAGTGGCGATATTGCGCACATGCCAGATACATCGCTATTTCAATATTCTTTCTTTATTTAATATTTTCGGGAAAATGGTAAAAGGGGAGGAAGGGGGGGGGGGGGTTTGCAAACTCCGGATGGCACAATGTCTCGTACGTCACTGCAATAATCTTATTTAAAAAATCTTCACATTTGAAATAAGAAATTGGCTCATTCATCAGTGGCGCTATAGCCCATTTAGGTCTCTGGGCTGCTCAACAGCATCCATCATTTCGGATTAATCATTGACTCTCCACCTCCACGCGCGGACCCCCACCTGATGCAAGTCCTTCTCTACATCGTCATTCTATCTCACTCATGGTCAATCAGTGAGACGTCTGCTTGAAGATCACCTTTGCCCCAAGACTTCTATTTGTAGATCCCCTCTGCCTCAAGACTTCTGCTTGTAGATCACCTTTGCCCCAAGACTTCTGCTTGTAGATCCCCTCTGCCCAAAGACTTCTGCTTGTAGATCACCTTTGCCCCAAGACTTCTGCTTGTAGATCCCCTCTGTCCCAAGACTTCTGCTTGTAGATCCCCTCTGCCCCAAGACTTCTGCTTGTAGATCACCTTTGCCCCAAGACTTCTGCTTGTAGATCCCTTCTACCCCAAGTTCCAAGACTGCTGATTGAAGATCACCTTTAACATTCATAGCATATTCCCCCCATGCGGTAGATCTTTTTCCCCCCACACTAAACGTTTCTATATCTGTGGATTAACACTGTCGCTGCATTAACATCACATTTTTAAAAAAAAAACTCCATAGAATCAAAACAGTTACCCATAATGAAGACACCCCAGTCCTTATAATTACATTGAAATGAAATGCTTTCACAAAGTACACCAAAATGATGACAGAATGATTTGTTAGATCTTTGAGTTGATATCCTCTTGTTTTAAATTGTTGTTTTGTTATAAAATTAAAACAACTTTTATTTTTGGCAATGACATCACACGGAGATAGTTTTCAGTTGTATATAATATTATTAAACCGCCACGTATATCCAATCACGAAACACATTATTACTTTTATATTGCTTGCTTGTATGTTACATGATTTTAAGAATTCATGTCCTTATAGTGTAATTTAAATGATTGTAAGAATCCACGTCCCTATAGTGTATGTTACATGATTGTAAGAATCCACGTCCCTATAGTGTATGTTACATGATTGTAAGAATTCACGTCCCTATAGTATATGTTAAATGATTGTAAGAATTCACGTCCCTATAGTGTATGTTACATGATTGTAAGAATTCACGTCCCTATAGTGTATGTTACATGATTGTAAGAATTCACGTCCCTATAGTGTATGTTACATGATTGTAAGAATCCACGTCCCTATAGTGTATGTTACATGATTGTAAGAATCCACGTCCCTATAGTGTATGTTACATGATTGTAAGAATCCACGTCCCTATAGTGTATGTTACATGATTGTAAGAATCCACGTCCCTATAGTGTATGTTACATGATTGTAAGAATCCACGTCCCTATAGTGTATGTTACATGATTGTAAGAATCCACGTCCCTATAGTGTATGTTACATGATTGTAAGAATCCACGTCCCTATAGTGTATGTTACATGATTGTAAGAATCCACGTCCCTATAGTGTATGTTACATGATTGTAAGAATCCACGTCCCTATAGTGTATGTTACATGATTGTAAGAATCCACGTCCCTATAGTGTATGTTACATGATTGTAAGAATCCACGTCCCTATAGTGTATGTTACATGATTGTAAGAATCCACGTCCCTATAGTGTATGTTACATGATTGTAAGAATCCACGTCCCTATAGTGTATGTTACATGATTGTAAGAATCCACGTCCCTATAGTGTATGTTAAATGATTGTAAGAATCCACGTCCCTATAGTGTATGTTACATGATTGTAAGAATTCAAGCCCATACAGTGTTTACAATGTAATTAGAAGAATTGAGACCCATTCAGTGTCTATACCAGGGTTCGGGAACCTTTTTGTCTGAGAGAGCCATGGACACCACATATTTTGAAAAGTAATTCTGTGAGAGCCATGCATTATGTTTAAAACTAAAAATTCAAGTAAATGTGTGCATTTTGTGTAATTTCAACACTAAAAATGCAATAATTATGTCTGAATTCTTCACAATGAATGCAGGGTTGCTATTTTTCTGTCTTTTAGGTCAGCGGAGTTTATCTCCCTTACCCCTTCTGATGCTGAGCTGCGGTAGACTTTAGCTCACTTGTAGAATGAAATATTGATATGCAATTAATATGTAGATAAAAGGAGTCTAAAGAAATACTTTTTTTTTAATAATCGAACATTTGTCTGCGAGCCAGATGCAGCCATCAATAGAGATACATCTGGCTCGCGAGCCATAGGTTCCCGACCCCTGGTCTATGCCATGATTGTAAGAATTCATGGCCATACACTGTCTATAACATAGTTGTAAGACTTCAATTCCACATATTATTTATAACATGATGTAAGAATTAAGGGCCATTTATTTCTATAACATGATTGTAAGAATTCAGGGCCATACAGTGTACGTATACAATGCAGAAAGCCGGTGACCGAAGTCGTGGAGTGGGTCCCTAAAGTTATTTATTCGTGTCTGACTCTGCTGTGGCCTCGTGTTTTCTCTGGGCGTCTGCTAGCCACCCATCAGCGGCGGAACCAGCGGGGGTTATTGGGAAAAGCAAATGTCTCAAGAGTTAGCTAAACATGACACAATAACGTGCTCCTCGCAGTTTGGGCAAGTGCTCGGCGTTGCACTAACAAACACTGGAAAGGTGCTCCGCCCCCACACTGGTCAGGTGCGCGATCCTTTCCCCCAGGTCTGTACAACACCGCGTTACTGGAGCCGGCCTATTGAGTAGCCAAAGTTTTCACCAAATTAACCTCTGCGAGTTTACACAAGACGTTTTTTTTTTAAATTGCATTCATTCAGATAAGTTTTCAATCTCTTTTAATAAAAAATAAATCCTTGTATAAAATTAAAAATAATAAAAGTTTTATTATTTATAAATTTAATTTTTTTTTTTTTTTTTTTTAAATTGACTTCACTTATAACGAAACTTACGAGTTAATATATTATGTTTTTTAATGAAAATAATAATTCTAAAAATGATAGTTAACAGAAATGAATCAATCGTGTCGATATTTAGTTTTATTGCTTATCTGCTAAATCTGGCTCAATTTATGAAGAACATTGAAATGAAATTAAGAAATTAAATGGATAATTATATCTATTAAAATATTTTATTATTTTTAAATTGAGTTATCCCCCAAGCCCCCGCCCCGCTTATACATTTTATTGGTAAAAAATGGAATCACGTGACCATAAGAAAATTTCTCAACTGTTTGGTTTACCTACACACCGTCGCGTTATTGGCCTGTTTATTTTTCTAAGTTAATGCTAAGAAAATAAAGCCAAATACCGAAGTAAGGAATGAGATGAGGAGACGTTGTTGTTGTTTTTTCTCTCTTTACACTCCACGAGTTTCCTGTCTTAGTCTCAACACCCTGGAGCCTCCTGGCGTTCAAGAGTCTACCCTTTTTAAGTTGCGGAGTTTGGGTTTTTGAACTTTAGATCAAGACATACAGTTGGTACCTCGACATACGAGTTTAATTCGTTCCGTAACCTTGCTGGTATCTCAAATTTCTTGTATTTCGAGGTACTCCTGTACTTGCCGGTCGTGGAGTAAAAACTCCGACTCGCGATAAATAGTTACAACCAAAAAATAATAATACACCCATACCTCGCTTTACGGCCTAGATACGTTCCGGAAAAGTTGGCCGTAAAGCGAAAAGCCGTATAATGAATCAATAATTTTGATATAAACCCTTACAAATTTAATTTGATCTGTTCCAATTTTTTTTAAAATAATATAGATCTAGTCGTTAGTTCATCAATCATTTTATTCTTTTCATTTCCTATAAAAATAAAAGTACAAAACATTGTAATAGTATACAGAAATTTAAAAAAATAAACATATAAATTAAAAAAAACAAAAGAAATCATATGCACATATGTATACATAAAATAAAATTCACCAATTAATCCAAACAAACAAAACAGAAACAAACACGTCAACTTACTGAGTCACATGATATGAATAAGGTGGGATAGCATAGGAAGTAAGGCAGACTACTAAAGCAGAGCCGCCTAAGGGGAGAAGCTGAAACTAAAGAGAGGATATCTATTGGCGGTATAATGAAACATCGTGGGCCGTAAACCGAAAAAGTGCCATAATTTAAAGTTGGCCGTAAAGCGAAATGCCGTATAAAGAGCGGCCGTATATCGAGGTATAGGTGTAATTAAAAAATCTGGAATAAGTATTTCATGGCGTCAATCTTTATTTTTACGTTTGTATACAAAACAACAAGAAAAAACACTTCAGCGGAGATGCAGAAACAGGAAGTTGTAACCTTTAAACTTTTCCAATTCATAAAACTTATCGTTGACACCTGATTGTTCTATGAATTATCCAGTTGTTTCAAAAAAAATAATAAAAAAGGAACCACGAAAAGCTATACCGGTAGGTTTTTTTGTTTTTGTTTTCTGGACTTGTCACCGGTAGGGATAACAGACTATCCGTAAACTCTTTCTCTTTCAGTTTTAGGTGCGCCTTCTTTAATTGTCAGGGGAAATCATCCCGACCAGCTCACTATCGGTACTCAGAAATTACACGGGTGTGCCGGGAGTAGAAATAAACAAACGAATGACGCTTTAGACAGACTCAAGTGCTCCCCCGCATGAGCTCCTTATCCCCCACCCACCCGCGACCTCCTCAACCTCTCAAACCATGGCGCACCCCCCCCCCCCCCGTTCCTTTCTAGTCTGCTTAGGTTACCTTTTATTATTATTACTATTATTATTTTTTTTTTTTAAATGAGTGCATTTGACTGGAAATCTCAACTTCTTAGCGTTAGTCGTACTTGGATCAAAATAGCCAGAATTGAAGACCAGTAAATCGCGAATTCGCACTCACTGTACATTGCTGATGTTCTTTTCAAATGTCCGTAGATTTATTATTTTTTTTTTACAGTTGATTGACTTGCTGTAACTCTTCAGCCAATGTAGATCAATGCAATGCGCAGAAGTCAGGCTTACACATATTTCTCTAGGTTCTAGATGTCCTGCGTTGTAGGGCCTAGAGGGTTCACTTTTCTTGGTAGGAGCTAGAGGGTTGACATTTCATTGTAGGACCTAGCGGGCTGTACATAAAAAATATTAGCAAAGGAGACATATTCGTGACATTAAAATAAAATACATTTATGTAATAAAGAATAGCTGTATAACAGCCTTTCACCACCATACCGGCACCATTTCACCACCATACCGGCACCATTTCACCACCATACCGGCACCATTTTACCACCATACCGGCACCATTTCACCACCATACCATTCATCTGTTATTCTTTGCAATTTGTGGCAAGAGATTTTTTTGGGGGGTCAAAATGCAAAGCTGTACATGTATGTTAAATGATTGTAAGACTCCACGTCCCCATAGTTAATTACTAAGACACAGTTGAAGTTTTGCACTAAAAATAGTTTATTTCAGTATGAAGAAATTCACTATCACCATACTGGCACCATTGCACTACCACAATGCCACTATTTCACTTCAATACCGGCACCATTTCACCACCAAAATGGCACCATGTCACCACCACAATGGCACCATTTCACCACCACAATGGCACCATGTGACCACCACAATGGCACCATGTCACCATCACAATGGCACCATTTTACCACCACAATGGCACCATTTTACCACCACAATGGCACCATTTTACCACCACAATGGCACCATTTTACCACCACAATGGCATAATTTTACCACCACAATGGCACCATTTCTCCACCACAATAGAACCATTTCACCACCACAATGGCACCATTTTACCACCACAAAGGCATCATTTTACCACCACAATGGCACCATTTCACCACCACAATGGCACCATTTTACCACCACAATGGCACCATTTTACCACCACAATGGCACCATTTTACCACCACAATGGCATCATTTTACCACCACAATGGCACCATTTCACCACCACAATGGCACCATTTTACCACCACAATGGCATCATTTCACCACCACAATGGCATCATTTTACCACAACAATGGCACCATTTCACCATCACAATTTCACCACCCCAATAGCACCATTTCACCACCACAATCGCACCATTTTACCACCACAATGGCACGATTTCACCACCACAATGGCATCATTTTACCACCACAATGGCACCATTTCACCATCACAATTTCACCACCACAATGGCACCATTTTACCACCACAATGGCACCATTTTACCACCACAATGGCACCATTTCACCAACACAATGGCACCATTTCACCATCACAATTTCACCATTTTACCACCACAATGGCACCATTTCACCACCACAATGGCACCATTTCACCACCACAATGGCACCATTTCACCACCACAATGGCACCATTTCACCACCACAATGGCATCATTTTACCACCACAATGGCATCATTTTACCACCACAATGGCACCATTTCACCACCACAATGGCACCATTTCACCACCACAATGGCACCATTTCACCATCACAATGGCACCATTTCACCACCACAATGGCACCATTTCACCACCACAATGGCACCATTTCACCACCACAATGGCATCATTTTACCACCCCAATTGCACCATTTAACCGCCAAACAAGCACCATTTTACCACCACAATGGCACCATTTTACCACCACAATGGCACCATTTTACCACCACAATGGCACCATTTTACCACCACAATGGCACCATTTTACCACCACAATTGCACCATTTTACCACCACAATGGCACCATTTTACCACCATAATGGCACAAAACTGCATGATACCGGCAAAATTTCACCATTATACCGGCATCATTTCACCACCATAACGGCAACATTTCACCACCATACCGGCACCATTTCACCACCAGACCTCCACGAAGTGTAAACTCAACGGATCTTACGTCATCAGAGTCCCCCACAGTAATTATTTCTCTATTACCATAAGCCGTTTCGAGGATTCCTAAAACCCGGGTTTAGCTAAAGCCGAGTCCCAGTCTCGGTGATTGCACGATGAATTTGTCAGCCTTGAAACAAACATAGTCGCACTAAAGCTTAGATGATCCACTTGCCTAGGAGCAGCAACAAACAACACTGCCCAACTTAAAACAACTCTATCGCACGGATATCTCATTGGCTCGCGGACAACGCCCGGCGTTGGTTGGGGGTGGGTTCTGTGGGTTGTGTGGGTGGGGTGTGGTTAGGGAGGTGGAGAGATGGTGTATGCACAAATCCACTCGCTGATTTAAGACATTCTTGAGATTGTTCGCTGGATGCCCAGAGGTTAATGAGTGCAAGAGACATTCCTGCATCTCGCAGCTCTTCACCTTGTATTTATGGCACGATGATCACCAGTGGCGTATCTTGAAATTAATGACCGGTGGTATTCGGGGGGGGGGGGGAATGATAAATCTGCACTGGGGTCGCTAGGGGTTAATTTTTTTTTTTTTGCCTCTATATATTTACAGGTTCTGAAATGTTTTGAAATCATCCACACAATAAAAGAAAAAAAATTGCGCATGTGATCAGAAAAAAAGTTACTTAGCGCCCCTCACTGATTTCACTACGAACAATAATATTGTTGTACCATCTGTATTGTAAATTTAAGTCTATGCGACTGGAGTTGAAAGCATCAATGTCGACCTGAGATAATCAGGGGAAAGGGATGTGATAAGCTCAGCAATGAGATCCGGCTGAGATAATCAGGAGAGTTGGATGTGATGGGCGTAACCATGAAATCCGGATTCATATTTTTAAAAATATTTTATGGTGACGTTCCTTGATTGTTTGAAAGTATGTCTGTGTTGAGTGTACAGTGGATTCGGGCGGAGACATCGTTAGTTGTTCTATACTAAGTTGGCAGCAGGACTGATTGAATCTTTTCAACACTTGTTTTTTCTTTTGGCGTAGGGTTTTGGTGGAGGGGGGGGGGGTAAATTATCAAGCAACATAGAAGTTAAAAAGTATTATGCGACAGTTGGTGGGCAGAAAGAAAACTTCAATGACTGTCTAAAAATCCTCCCTTAAATCCAAAGACATTGGCCTTAATTTTTGGGAGACACTTGCCATGGACCGTGCAAGCCGGCATGGCAGACGGGCCACCTGCGTGCTCAGCGGGTAAACATAGCCATGGTCATCTTCGTATGCGAAGGACAAACAACAGCTAGTATGCTACAGAGATATAGTCATAATTCTTAACATGCAATATACGACACCAATTTGATACTAACAAAAAATAATTTAGTGTTTTAAAACAGTTTTTTTTCTTCTTCAAAGCAATTTGAGAGTATATTATTTTTGCTACCTTGTGAGTTGTATAGCCTGTGAGTAATATTTATTTTAAAAAAAAGAGGTTTATCTATGATGGATCTTGTAGTTAAATTATTCTATAATTATTTGTGTGTGTGTGTGTGTGTGTTGTTTGCGATTTTGTTTTGTTTTCTTGGTGCCCTATTGACGCTGTCTCTTGTGTTGGTTCCACAGGCTGATCGAGACAAGGGCAAGTTTGTGTGCAGAGTGCCCCAGTGTTTGTGACTGAACAAAGTGAACATCGCCAAGCTGTGATAACATTGCTCTTTCTGGGAAATACACACGTCATACACTGTTTGTTCTGTTCACACATTATACACTGTTCCATACACACATTATAAATTGTTCTTTACACACGCTATATATACATTGCTCTTTAAACGCACTGCTATTTATCCACTGTACTTTGAATATTTTATGAAATATGTCTTTTCATGAATTCATTAATCTTCTACATCGGGGACTTGATCACAACTCAACTAATAAAATTTAATTTTTACTAATACATTTACGTCATTGATTTTTGTGCTCAGTCAGAGGGACACGGGATATTTTGCCCCCACTTGAGACAAACGTTTCACGGCGCCATTTCTTTGAAGAATCAAAAACGCCACATGGCGTCATCAAAGCTGAGGCCTTTTTCCCCTAGCTCTACAAACATTGTTTTCTACTATTAACCTACGGCAAATCGGCGGCGTCACCGGGGTTGGTGTTACCTAGTGCGGTATACGTATAGTGTCAACCCCCAACCTCCCCACCACACGCAAGACTTCGCCCTGCTCTGGTGGCACCCTGCTCCTGTAGCATCCTGTTTTTTTTTAAAACTTATATCTGTTTTAGAATAGCTTCGATAGAGATTTGCCGAAGTGGGCTACTTTCCATTAAAATAGGGCTGCACCTATTGGTACATTTGTACCAGAATTGAGAGGTTGGGATTAAAATACGATTTAAAATATTTTTGTTGGGCTTGTAAGACCAAATGAGGTATCAAATGAAAGATAATTGAATGTACTATACGTTTGTAAACTTAATTTTTCATTTTAACTAAAATAAACTACTACAAATGACATCCGAATAGCATTGGTCAAAATGTACACGGACACGCAGCGCCCCCTTTCGGACCCGGGACACATTAAACTCAGTGCTATTCAAATGTCATTTGTGGTAGTTTATTTTAATTAAAATGAAGAATTAAGATTTCAAACGTATAGTACATTCAATTATCTTTCATTTGATACCTCATTTGGTCTTACAAAACCCAACAAAAATATTTTAAATCGTATTTTAATCCCAGCCTCTCAATCAGGGTTTCTTTCAGGCATACCTCCGGGGGGGGGGGGGGGGAAATGTGTAAAGAAAAAAAAACTACTCTAAATTTAATTTTTATAACATTTTTAAAAGTATTTTAAATGTGTGCCTTTCATCGATTACAATTACTAAAACAAATAAAATATCGCTTTGTTCGATATATATTGATGATCCATATCGTTCAGGTTAATCTTGTTACAGGCTCGTAGAAATCGATTATAAATATCGTATGTTTTGAAAATTGGCCGCTCCTGATCATAGGATAAAATCTTACTTTTTCTTATTCGCAGATATCGGTATCTTTTATATAATTACATTTTGCAGCTGCACAAGTTGAAAGACTTTTTAATAACACTGTATTAAACTACCTTTTACATCGATATAAATGTCTATAAATTGAATATAGTTTTACTAAGTAATAAACATGTGCAATCTGTTTTAAAATTATATTGTATAATAGCATCATGCTTTAAAAAATCATTTTTAGCAAACATTTTAATGTAGTAGATTCAATGGATGTATAGTGACTTAGATAAAATGAAAAAAAAAAATCAATAACAATAATAATAATAATAATAATTTAAAAAAAAAAAATTAGTTATTAACCGGTTGCATACAAATAGTGGAAATTTTAATCAATAATTATTAAATCGAGTGCGTTTCTAATTTTTTAACACAGTTTCGGGAACAGAGTAAAATTATATTTTTTTTAAAAGTTTTTATTTATTAAATCCCCAATGACTTTTCTCTGTTTATATAATAATAATAAACAATCTTCCCCAGCTGTTTCAACTATTTAAAAAAAAATATTTTAAGATGATAATCCAGTAGAAAGAATATATATATTTAAACAACGAATTAAAAAAAAAAGGAATATTTCGATTATCTTGTAAATGCCATTTTTGGTAGTAGTCAAAAAATTATATGGAATTGGTAAAACAATTGTTTTCAAGTATGATATCGAAGAGGCAAGCTGTAATGATCTGAAGCAAATTATAGTAGTCTAAAAATCTTAATTAACATTTCAATCAACTGAATATTGAGAATTGAAATTTAAATTTTATACGAACAAAAATCACACATTAATAAATATGTGATGTCTTTTGTAAACAGTTCATGACTTCTGAACAATTATGTCGGTTACATATGATTTACAAATAAATACCAATTTTGAAAACCCTTAAAGATGTAGTCTAAAGCCTTTTGTACAGAAAAGCTTTTTTTGTTTTTGACTTTGGTGAAACTTGGAAATATTTAGAAATCAACGTATGTTTTTGGTTTTTCTTTTTCTTTTAAAAATGTAAAACTATTTTAATTTTAGCCTTTCTTTTTTCGGATGGATAACTTTTTTGGAAAGAACTCTTTTTTTTAAATTTTTAAAATATTTTGTAGTAAATTCATTATTTGTATGTAGTTGACCCCAAAAATATTTAAAAATAATAACTTTAAAAATACATTACTTTTCAATTTAATTTTTTTTTGCATAACACACTTAGTCAAGCAGAGACATCGCTTGACTTTTTATGGCACCGTGCTACTTTTCGGTCTTGTCCTTCCCTACCTAGATGTAAAAATTGATAATTTAAGGTAATTACAGCCCAACTTTAAGCCCCTAAAATATACGAGTCCCCATGCAGCTATACGGGTTGCAGACCTCACACGATGGCTCTTAGGTCACATGACATATACAATCTTAACAAAGATCTCTCCAGTTGATCTACAGTTAAGTGTATAATGAGGCGAAACTAAATTTAACTACGGTATATTAAAAAATGCATTCTAGCATTTTGAATTTATCAAAAATTTCCGGGGTATATAAAGTTTTAAGGGGCGAGTCTAAGCTAAGGAGTATCTCTCGATAAAAAACATACCCTAAGGGCTCCCAACTGGACTGAATTTATTTAATATTGTGCTGGTGGAAGAGTTAGTGATGTCCTGTTATTATCGTTATTTCTAGCGCTTCCCACCCAAATGTCTGAAATGTTTACATCAGTGGCACTTCATCCCATTTAGGGCCCTGGCCTGCTCCATCACATTCTTCCATTTGGATCGATCCATCGCTTTACACCTCCATGTGCGAACCCCAACCTTTGTAAGCCCTTCTCTACATCGTCAATTCATCTCAGTCTTGGTCGACCGGTGAGCCGTCTGCCCCTAGGTTTCTGTCTGTAAATCGTTTTTGTTGCTCCAGAATCCGGCATTCTTTCAATGTGTACTGCCCAGGGCAGTCTGCCTTTTTTTATATTGTTGTGACTATGGAAGGGTATTTGTACAATTGATATAGCTTTTAGATTGTACGGATTCCCAAAACAAAATTGTCTATCATCGGGTCATATGTTTAGCATGTTCTCTGCCTTTCTGGTAGGAACCAAGTCTCACTTGAGTAAGTTACTACTGGTCTTGTGATAGTGGTGTATACTGCCTTCTTTGTTCCCTTATCGAGGTTTTTGTTTGAAGTAGCTTTTGTAAATTGAAATAAGAACGGTTGCATGCTGTTATTCTTTCCTGCCCCTCCGATTGTATTTCCTCTTGCTTGTTTATAGTCATCCCTAGATATTTGAAAGTAGCTACCCTCTCAAAGGCGTAGATGTTCATATTGATGAAGTCATCAGTGTGTATTTCCTGACATTATCATATATATTGCATTTGTTTTATTTACATCAAGACCAGCTTTGACCGTCACATCTTCAAGTTCCCTGTAAGTTTTAATTATATCATCAATGCTGTTTCTACCAAGTAGCGCTATATCGTCTGTGTAGGCTAGGTATTGCAGTGGCTGTCTTTATAAAGTTCCTTATGGTTGTTCTGTACCACCTCTCAGGTGCTCATACGTATGTTTCTAATGCTTTTTTATAAAGTGATGTTGAAAAGGATACACGGATTTCCTTGTCTGAGGCCCAGATTGATTGGGAACTCCCTCAAGTACTCTCTCTGTACTTTGATTCTACTTTTGCAGTTATCCATCGTCATATGTATGTTTCGGTTCATACTCCAAGTTCCATCACAGCATCGTTCATGTATTTCCTGTCTATGCTATCATAAGCTGATTTGTAGTCCACATATAGTTGGTGTATGTTGATGTATTCTTAGCATTTTTCTACGAGACATCTAACAGTAAATATATGAACGTTTGAAATGCCCCTTCACACATTGTCTTAAAGATAGATTGAATACAGTGCATGATACCCTCACTAGGTAACTCTTGTTACCAGTGAAATATCCGCATCAACACCAGGAACAGAAACATTGCAAATCCCATCTACATTCATAGGAGCCATAATGATCAATAAATTGATCGTGGGCCCTTAATATACAGAAAAAGAATAAGAAAAATTTTGCACCACAATGCATCACTGCATTTTGAATTTATTATTTTTAAATTAAGGTGACCCGTGCCCTCACTTTTGCTCAAACTCTTCGGATTCCTCAATTTCTGCTACCCCCCCCCTTTTTCCCCTTTCCTTGACGTTGATCAATGTGACTAACGGGTTGAATATAATCTTGTGTCAAATGATTTTCTTCGGCGCACCACAACCAGAATGAATTTAATTTATGTATGGCACTGAGCGCCACAATGCCTCCCCTGACCCTTTAAAAATTATTTTCCCCGATCAATGAAAGTCTCATCAAAACATTCGAATCATGTATACTCAAAATGCACCTCTTGATTGTTAAATAATCACACATTTTCTGCTACCCTACTTCCCGATAAAATGTACTTGCCATGAAAGCCGAATTTGGTGCCGATATATACACTGCCCAGCGACGTGCCTAGTGTTAGCGCCACCCTAGGTGGGTTAAATTTTTTGCCACGCTACCTTTCTCGATAGAAATTCTGCAGATGTTCGAAAATCCCGCCGCTCTATCTAAAGAAAAAATGACACCTGGAAAGACCAAATGTTCGCCCCCCCCCACTTCTACGTCACTGACGTGAATCTTTGATGACAGGAGACAAGATTCATTTTAACGCAAACCCCCCCCCCCAACTTTACTCTGAAACCTATTATTTTCATCCATTAACACTATAGCCCATTAGATGCCCACGCTAGTCTATCGTCCGGGGACATATGTCCCATCTGCCACCCCTTAGCTACGCCTCAGCCACTGACAACTGGCACTGTACCCCCGAACAACCAAAGTGCCCCCCCGGGGGAAAATTTCTGAAAGAAACACTGCTCTCAATTCTGGTACAAATATACCAATAGCCACTTCGTTAAAATAGATGCATTTATATACCTTCACACTGCCCTATCAATGTATTTCCTTACAGGAATAAAAGCTGCCGCGGTTTTCAGCAAAACACCGGATTTGAGTGCGCACTGCTGTTAGCCTAAACAAACAAATTAAATAATAATAGTAATTAACAATAATCATAATGGAGACCATCGTTATAGATTGTGAATAGGGTTTTAAACTACAAAAATAACTGCGCAATCGTAACTTATTATGATTTTTTTTTTTTTTTCGTTTCACTGATACACGTGTAACTCCCTCAATAAAGGGTCGGTTATTCAAGTTAAGATCATACCATTGTTGTATCTCCTCTAACACTAACATTATTTGATTTTTTAAAAAAATAGTAATAAGGGGATATGAAGCTTGTTAACCTGTGTGACAACTTGTCCATCATGTTTTCACATATCTTGTGCTTATGATTCCTCATGTGACAACGTTGTGACACTCTCAATGATATTATTATTATTTTTCTTTTTAAATGATAATTCATTTGGACGCAGCTCCATACTGAACCTAACATTAGTTTCTTCATAACTCTTTTGTATGTGAATCGAAACTTTTTTTCTTATTATTATATCGTTTTAGTGTGTTGCAAGATGAACGCACGTTAGCACAGCGGTTCTCAACCTGTGGGTCGCGACCCTCTTTCTCAGGGGTAGCCTAAGACCATCTGAAAACTCATATACTCTACAGTTATAAAGTAGAAGCAAAACAATTTTTTTGCTGGAGGTCGCCACAACATGAGGAACTGTATTAAAGTGTCGCGGCATTAGGAAAGTTGAGAGCCACTGCGTTAGCAGATGCTGGTCCATAGAATTGAAACACTAAGTTCATTACTTCAAATCGTGAACTGACTCTATGGAGATGATGGCTACCAATTATGAGGCTTGGGGCAGGGGCGTCTTTTCAGGTTTTGTCAACAACAAAAAAAGGGGGGGGGGGTGTTAAACCAAAACTTAGTCGGCTTGTTAAGTCGTTTATTACTCGAGACGCCACAGTGCATATAAATTTAAATAAAACCTGCTAATTCAAGGGGAGGGGGCAAATGCCCCGCCCAGCCCTACCCAGATGACGTCCCTGGCTGGGGGTGGGGAGCTCTATGCCCACTTGCTCCGTGGTAAGACGATGTTATATATAAACAGTTTTATGGTGATATTACATGATTTGCGAACCCCTGATATTTCTTATACTTATAGTTCTTATTTCATTATTCATCGACCAAACTTTATATATACATTTAACTATTTGAAACATAGCTTGTCCAAACTTTTTTATCATGTCAACATACTATGTGATATTGTTTCCTATGCTAAATAGTTGTGCAAGTGTATGTGTCGAGTACCGGTTCTTATACGTTTTCGTTGACGCGGAAATATTTAGACCTGATCACTACCACATATCATCATTAGGTTGTGTTGACAAACATAATGTCTAATTGGTTGTATGTTGTAACATATATCACACGTAATCTACCTCATATTTTATGTCTGTATTCATTAAATAATAAAATTGTGTTTTATTTCGATTTATTCTACGGTACTTATGACGTAGGTGGAGTAATCTTTATGCCGCAGTTTAACATATTTTTGATAAATATTGAATGTTATTGGCTGGAAATAGTGGCGTAGGCAGGGGGTGCACTGCCCCCCGACGGCACTTTTCTTAAATGGATGGATGGATGACGTTTTCAGAAACTGTAGAGGTTGTTTTCTTTTCACCGAAGCGGGCACGTTGTCTGCAGACACAGCTTGGACGAGACATTGGTCCTGTATGAAATTGTCTTCAGACACAGACGAGATCTTGGTCCTTTATGGCATATGGTCTGCAGACACAGCTTAGACGAGACATTGGTCCTTTATGACATATTGTCTGCAGACACAGACTTAGACGAGACATTGGTCCTTTATGGCACTATGTCTGCAGACACAGACTTAGACGAGACAATAGTGAGTTAGGAAGAGTATCTCCGGCTCATCGCCTGGAAGCCTCTGCTTATACCTGATAGTATTAATTTGATTGCATGCGCAGCGTCAACACGCTTCAAGTCTTTCACTTAGTTCACTGTTGTTAATGACGTCTGCTTTTGGGGGTTGGGGGGGGGGGTGGGGGGTGGATGGATCTTTAAAAAAAATGGTTTTACAACGGGGTGAAACGGTTTTATACAACTTACATATGTTAATAATTCTGAGTCGATTCCTGTCAGTCTCGGATTGAGATTAATGAATAGGCATATAATTATATTCATAGAAATTCTCTTGTCTTAAATCGTATCTGCATTTTTAAAGCTTCAATTTTCAAAATATATAAGAAAAATCTAGGCTATATTTCGGTATTTATTTCCATTAAAAAAAAGAATACAACCACACCGTGGTTTGCAACAAATTTTGGAGTTTCGTTAAATTTTGGACACATTTTCACCGGTGCATTAAAACTAAAAATGTAAAAATTGTGTAAAAGATAAAGAAATAAAAATGTGTAACATATTGCATTGGATATGTTTATTATTGTTAAGAGGTGTGTTGCGGTGGGAGCTTTGGGGTGGGGGTTGGTGGAGTATCACGGGAAATATCTTTCGTGGGGAATCAAGAAATAGCATATCATTTGTAATGAGGAGAAGTATTTAAACCAATGATGTCTAGTCACATTCAATGTATGGTGTAATATAGATTACTTGAATTATTATGTATTTGTGCTGCTATAGGATAATTTCTTGTGAAAAACCTGTTTCAATGGTATAACGACTTCATGCTTATTAAAAAAAAAAAAATTATATGTGAAACACGACATTGGGTTTTATTGTTGATATATCGCTTGTCTTTCCAGCACAACATCTTCCCAGTGGACACACGTTGATTTCTTAAAGTTGATCCACTTGTCTATGCCACTCTGACGATACCATTGCACAGGTGAACTCACTTGCCTGACACACGTGCGTTGAGTGTACGGCCGACCAGGTCACACAATACACGCACACACACAAAAAAACAACCCAACCTAGACGGAGTTGCTAATTGATGTTTGACAAATAGCTCCAGCATCCGTTTAACCCTTGGCTTGGGGGAAAGGTTGATAAAAACTATTGTAGAAATCACAACACACAGGTACGTATCTCCGTGATGTCAGTTGAAACCTTGGGGAGGGGGGAGAAGAGTAAAGGAAAAAGCCAGGGCCAAAAATAAATTTCAACAATCAAGCTGATAAAGTGGTTAGAGGGCGCTCCTTACTGTTTTGAATGATCCACGCGACGATAAGAGCGGGGTCAGTGCCAAAGGGTTTGTCAGAACGTCTGATGGAAATGGAAGCTGGCACCATGCCTTGTGAAGGAGATCCGGGAAATCGTAACACAAGAGATTTTTCCCCCCATGGACTAATTGTCTGTTCACTAATATCAGTAGCCTAACAGGAAACGTGAAAGGCAAAGGAAACCAAATTAGAAAAAACAACAAAAACGGATATAATATAACCTTTCATGAGAATTTTTTTTTTTTTGTATTTTTTTTTTAATGGAGAGTACAACATTTAATAATTGTTTTAAAAAATTTCTCCTAAATTTTTAGGCGTAAAAAAAAATCAAAAATCAACAACCTCCTTGTACATGGTACGGCCAAAGTGACGTCATTAGGCTTTGTAACAAAAATAGAAGAAAGAAAGAGAAGGAGGAAAAAAAAATAAAGCCACACGAATTAAACACTAACCATGCGCATCTTGCATTTCATTAGGTAAATAACGTAACAAACAGAAGTGAGTAGGTTCATAGAAAAATAGTTCATTTTTATTCAACTACACAGTGTAACTTAGTATAACTATAACAATTAACAAACATGTTTCGGTTCACATCTAAAAACCGTTCAGAACAAACGCTATGTCCTTCTGAGGGCCGGCGGACTACACACTCGGCAAGCAGCTCACACTAATAGTTTGATAGATGACATTTCTACAGACATGCCAGTCATGTTCAAGTAGAATTAATAGAAATGCATTTAGAACCCACTTATTCCTACCAACCAGTAGGGTGCACCACTCGCTAGTAGGGTGCACCCAGGGCCGGCCTTAGGCCACTGCAACTTATGCGGCCGCATTGGGCCCCGCACTTTCATAGGCCCCGCCCCGAATTTATTTTTTATAATACAAAATCTTAATTTTCACTTATTATCCTTATCCTCTACCCAGACTGGG
Source organism: Omphiscola glabra (assembly GCA_964017045.1). NCBI lineage: Eukaryota > Metazoa > Mollusca > Gastropoda > Lymnaeidae > Omphiscola > Omphiscola glabra. Next base: position 27,131,847 of record OZ024794.1, on the reverse strand, counting down.
CCCAGCGCAATACGTTTCGCAGAGGGCCCCGCAATTGTTAGGGTCGGCCCTGGGTGCACCACTCGCTAGTATGCCACTAATAAAGTTAGACATTTATCAAGATGTTCGACTAACGTGACATTTGACAACACATTCACACCCATGCATTAAAAAATAATACTAATCTACTTTGGAAACAGAAACATGAAGCAAGAACATTAGTCGATGAACTGCTCTAGTTGAACGACTGCTCTAGTTGATGAACTGCCCTATTCATAAATTATCCTCATTCAATCCCAGCACCACCTTTAACACAGACACACAGACACAGTGCAAATGATTTTGGGGTTATCTCTCAGGCTATTTTTAGACATACCAACTGAACATACAGAAGAAACAATAGTTTCTGAAAATGCTGTTTTCAAAACAAGGCCATGTTTTGGGAGATTCTTAAATATGCACAGAAAACAACCAAAACTTCCTTCCATGTGACCAAAACACAAACTAAAACTTTCTTCCATGTGACCAAAATACAAACTAAAACTTTCTTCCATGTGACCAAAACACAAACTAAAACTTTCTTCCATGTGACCAAAACACAAACTAAAACTTTCTTCCATGTGACCAAAATACAAACTAAATCTTTCTTCCATGTGACCAAAACACAAACTAAAACTTTCTTCCATGTGACCAAAACACAAACTAAAACTTTCTTCCATGTGACCAAAATACAAACTAAAACTTTCTTCCATGTGACCAAAATACAAACTAAAACTTTCTTCCATGTGACCAAAACACAAACTAAAACTTTCTTCCATGTGACCAAAATACAAACTAAATCTTTCTTCCATGTGACCAAAACACAAACTAAAACTTTCTTCCATGTGACCAAAATACAAACTAAAACTTTCTTCCATGTGACCAAAATACAAACTAAAACTTTCTTCCATGTGACCAAAATACAAACTAAAACTTTCTTCCATGTGAAAAAAACACAAACTAAAACTTTCTTCCATGTGACCAAAATACAAACTAAAACTTTCTTCCATGTGACCAAAATACAAACTAAAACTTTCTTCCATGTGAAAAAAACACAAACTAAAACTTTCTTCCATGTGACCAAAACACAAACTAAAACTTTCTTCCATGTGAAAAAACACAAACTAAAACTTAATTCCATGTGCAGAGAGCAAAAACTATAACCATATCTTAAAAAGGATGTTGTGCACATGCTAACAATATAGTGAAGACTATTCCAACATAGACACTTTTGGTGGTGTTTTATCGATAGATTCAAAAAAGAAATCCAGCATGCTCACAATATGTCCCGCAACAATGTTCAGTGCGTTTAATCTGAAACAGGCAGGCAAAATGTCTTTGGTGCAGTGCAATACTTGAACAGAGCAACAACAGACGATTCAATCTTTACAACCACACAAAGGGAGTTAAATTGACTTCACTATTGCTGAGTTTTAAAAAAAAAAAAACTAATTTAATAACATGGAAGGTTATTTTTGTTTTCTCTCCACAATATACAATAACTAAACATAACACAAAGCAACAATGAATTCATGAAGTAGGTAGGGTTCCAATGGATGAAATGTAGGTTCAATATGGAAGTACACAGTACTTATAATATAAGTTATATTAATGACAAGCTTGAACGCTTTGTAAGACTACCTTTCCAGGACACAAGTCGAAGGATTTGTATATATAAAAGATTATATCATTTTTTTCCCAACTGAAACAAAGGGGTGTGTTGTTATCAAGATGCTAGCTTAGTCCACATATTTAAAAAACTGTATGTTTTATTTTAATTTTCAAATCAATAGAATAAAGACATGGAATGGGGAGGAAATGCTGAAGTAAGGAGAAAATAAAATCAGCCAATGTTCTCATTATGTTGGTCGTTAAGGATTGTTGGATGGAGATGATGAAACTTAACTCGACCTAGAAAGGAAGTCAAAATTTAAAAGCACCGCCGAGATGTCTTCACAAAAATCAATTAATTAATTCTAGACCAGATCACTAAGTAGATATATATACAGACAATCATTCCAAAACACCTTTGGGAGAATTTAAAGCATGTGGTGAAGGCTTTCATTATTAAAAAAAACCAAAAAAAAACATTATCATTAACTCCTCCCTCATATCAGAAGAGAAAAATTTTGAATAATGTTCAGACATCAACTCTGATCATCATAAAAGCCTGCATGCCGTGGTGACATCAGAATATAAGTCGTTTCTTGAGGCCACCTGAAAGTGGAAAGAATGCACACAGAGTTTCAGAAAAAAACAACAATAAACAACCAGTAATATAATTAATAATACTAAAAAATTAAAATAAAAAAGGTTTCAACATATTTTTTTTAAAAATGTGTAAGATTTTTTGAATCGTTTGAAGCAATTGTAAAATCCATCTGAAAATAATTAATTTGAAATTTTAGAAACGTTCCCCAACCCATTGCTGTGACAGATTTTGATTGTCAAGGGATGCAACAAGTGGGTACTGTACCTGGATCAGAGCCATCTTGTTTTCGCTTCAGAGAAGGCTTCTTTGCTTCCTTTTCTTTATCAATAATTTTATTTGATTTGGGGAATGGCAGCTGAGGTCCTGGAGTAGGCGCAGGCTTGTTGCTGAAGTAAGCCATCTGCAGTGCCTGTCAAGAAAATTTCAACAACTCAAAACTGTTTAATTTTTTAAGAATCTTTGGCCGACAAATAAATTATCATGCTAGGTTGGGGAGTCTGAAATTTTATTATCAATTAAAACTAACATAAGTTATGGGAGGTGCTTTAAACCATTTAAGAATTGTAAAATTCTGAAGGAGCCTATGCAGTTAGTATATCCTGAAATACTACTCCTTGCAGAAATATCTCACTTATTGCAAGAACAAATTTGAAATTTATTTTCAACAGATAAGTTACAGAAATTTGTTTTATACCGGAAAAGAACTAACTGTATGTTTTATTGCACATTTATTATACATAATTAAATTTATTTTCATATAATCTTTACCTGAGAAGCTGAACAGCGTTTGGAAGGATTCAATGACAGCATAGAGTTTAAGACTTCCAATAAATCATCAGTAGCAGCTGTAAATATGTCTTTAATTGGTTGCTTGGGAAACTCTTTATAAACCACATAATCTGGTAGGAATTTCATATCCTGCGAATAAGGATTTTACAATTTGAAGTACATGAAAATGCAATCTGTTTTGGTTGATTCAAGGTTTAACTTTAAGGTTAACATGAAAAAAAAAAGGAGTTCAGCTTATACTTAAAACAGCAAAAGGAATTTAAAAGCATTTTTCATTATGTGGTTAAAGACAAAGACTTAAAACAGCAAAAGGAATTTAAAAAATTTTTTCAATTATGTGGTTAAAGACAAAGACTTACGGGCCAGTCTGTCTCTGTTGGGGTGCCTAACACTTGAAAAATGCGGCTTAGTTGATCTAAATCTGTGTCTCCCGGTAAAAAGGGTAACTGGAGAGAAATAGAGTATAAAAGCAAATGTTCAAATCTATTTTTACAGACTTGAAAAAATGTAAAGTGACATCCAAACTTACACTGATATTTACCATTGCAGACAGTGTAAATTGAACTTCATACAAAGTCAGCTAAACACAATGAGCAAAAAGCAGCTAAAAGTAAAGAGCTGCTCAATTGTTTATTACTGGATAAGTGAATTAAATAGAATTAAGAACAAGTTGACATAAAGGATGTCTTGAAATCAAATATTTATTGTGTTACCCTTATAAGAAGTTCTGCAATAATACAACCAACTGCCCATATATCAACTCCTTCTCCATAAGCTCTAGCACCAAATAACAATTCTGGGCATCTGTACCACCTGTAGTAATGTAAAAAAAAAAATTTGTTCAGAAAAAAAAAGAACACTAACAAATGAATAATGGCCTAAAAATAATATAAGGAAGTATTGGATACTGGTATTGTAAATCTTAAAAATACTGAAGTCTTTTTCCAGCTGCTGAATAAGTATTATAAAAATCAGAATAATTCACTCTGAACATATGTTTTAATAATTACAGTTCAGATGAGGGAAACACAGAAAACTGCATTTATTTTGAAGACTTCAGCCTTTAACAACCCCAGAGTTTAACCCCCCCCCCAAAAAAAAAACAACAACAAAAAAAACAAATTACAAATTAAGGACCTTAAGACACTAACCTGGTAACCACTTGATGTGAATAGGGCCTACTAGGTGAACCATAGAATCTCGCTAAGCCAAAATCACCTATCTTTAGAATACCTTGTTCATTGATAAGCAAATTATTTGGTTTGATATCCTATTCAGGACAAAAGAAAAGAATATTTGTAAACAAACTAGGAAATTCATCAGTAATAAACAAAATTTACCAATAAATGCAATTAATTTTTAATTGTTTTTGGCATCTGTTTGTCTTCAAGAGACAATCGAGTTAACTTGCTGGGACTCTCTCTAACGAAGCTAGAAACTTTGGTGACGTTTGATTTCCCCACGTGGCAGAATCCCTTTCTCAATGATTCTGGTGGACTGGAGAGGTCATCAAACAGCTGATACAGCCTGACATCATTGAGTTCATCCCACCTTCTAGCTTTTCATTCAGTTTCAGGGAAGCTGAGGTTTGTAGTCAAAGTTTTCCTTCTCCTAAATGATTTACTATCACAGGTTGATGAGTCTCACCCACTCGAAACACCTGGATTTCAGATTGAAATATTTTATGGTATTGCTGGAGGCAAATCACTTGGGGCCATAACCGCATGAGGGACCCAAAGGATGGATTTTTTTTTATAGAATAATGTGTGATACATATATTATTTTTTTATTTGTGGGGGCCCCAAAATTTGGATTTGCACAGGGCCCAAAAATATTCTGCGCTGCCCTGGCTGAGGTTTGAATCTCATCCCATGAGCATGTATGTCATGCCCTGGTCTCAAAACACTTAACCCTACAGCGAGTCATCCAAACATTTCATTTCTTTATTATTTTAAAATTAATAAAACACTTTTATTAATATTAATTATCATATAGGTCTGTCAAATTATAGGGTCAAGAAAGGACTATAAAACAAACCCTGTGAAGGACCCAGTAGGAATGTAAATATTCTAATCCAAGTAGAGTCTGTAAAACATAGGACTTTATATGAGGCGCAGTCATGATGATATTTGAATCCCTGATGACAACCTGCAATGAAATATGTTCTGTTAAAGGGAAAATCTTTTTTATGGGATGAGTCATCTGTTCTACTCTTTAAATAATTCAGCTTTTCTTTGAAAGTGACTATTTGGTAAATGTCCTGATTTTATTTGGTAAATGTCCTGATTTTATTTGGTAAATGTCCTGATTTTATTTGGTAAATGTCCTGATTTTATTTGGTAAATGTCCTGATTTTATTTGGTAAATGTCCTGATTTTCAAATCTGATACATTTACTTTGATGTGGCCTCAAACAGCATATTGTTTTTATTCATAAACTTATACTTGTTCATAATATATAAAAACTAATCAAATCTTGTCCAACCTAATGCCTCTAGTTATAGCTTTGTTAGTTACGCTTTTTGATTAAAATTTTTTGCTTTCAGCTTACCTATTAGTTGACTACAACTTAATGGAGAAGTATAATCTTTATAGCTAAATTTCTTTAGACACATCATTTTAAAACCTTATATCTTGGAAAAATTAATTACATACAAAATTTTAATATTAATTTGTAAGTTTTTAAAGAAATATAAGTAAACTATTATTTTTGTTAAAATCTTACCTCAAGATCTGTTTCCATAAAATCAAAGACAAGACTGACATTGGATTTGTGACCAAAAACATCCAACAGCTGAATGGAAATGTGAAATAAAAATGAGTTTCTCATAAATAACAAAACATTTAATCTAGAACAGAGCATTCGTGCAACTTTTAACAGTTCAAACTTTGTAACATCAAAACCAGCTAAGAATATTGAAAAATTAGACACTGACATGAAATTCATACCCCAATTAAATTTGCATGTGAAAGCTCTTGCAAAAGTTTTATCTCCCTCAGAGCCGTTCTGTTGATACCGTCTGCTGCTTCTGTTCTTGAACCAAGCTTAATCTGAAAAATGAAATACAACTCAAAGGTTACTGAAAGTGATTGGCAGCTTGTTAGTACATAAACAGAGAAATTTAAGAAGTTTAAGACTCTCGCATTAACCATGTTCATTATTACAAAATTGTGCAATCAATTAATTTCAAGTGAAAGTTTTATGATTATGGATACATACTTTTTTAACTGCAACTATTTTATCCGTCTTTTTGTCCCTAGCTTTGTAAACAGTAGCAAACTGCAACAAAAAAAAAAGTTCATTTCTTTATCTTAAAAAATAAAAATTTTAGTTATTATTATATAAGGTGTTCAAAAAAATTAATAAAAAACATATGTAGCATCATAAAATTTACTAAAGTATGCATTACCATGTAATTACTAATTAGACTAAGCAGGTCTAAATGCTTACAGTATATCATTTCGACATAGGCTAAAAGTAACGCAATTTGTGTAAATAATACAGTATGTTAAGCTTTAATTATAAGATAAAATAAACATTTTAACATAATAACAAAATAACATTAATGTAAATTAAATTTTACATAATAAATTTAAATCATAACTATTACTATTAATAAAACTTGAACAAAAAGAAAAAAAATAGACGAGCGGAAAGAAAAATGGGCTGAAAGTACATTATAAAAACCAAAAGGAAAAGATATGGCTATGTAAAAATTTTGAATTATTTGATAAAAATACTTTAAGGAGTCAATCAATCGTGTATTAAGATGATGTTATAAACAAGAGACAGATTCTGGTATAATTATTTTAACTTCGTACTTAGGGTATGAAATGTTTCTCTTTCTGTCCTCTAGGGGTAAGAAATGAATGTCTGACAAAGAATATAACTAAAAGTGGCAAGCTATATATACACTTTTATTCATCTACTTTTCTTCATTTGTCTTTTTGAGAAACTAATTATAAGAGTATTGGACTGCGATGAAGCTTTCAAGTAGACTAATTAAACACAAACAATTTGTGTAAATAAAACAATATATTTTCAGCTTTAATGATGATTATAAACGCAAATAGGAACAAAATGTTAAAATTTAATGAAATTATTTCAGCCGGTACATTAATTTCATGGCAAACTTAACAACTTTATGATATACCTCTAGATATGTGGCAAGAAGTCTCAATAACCTGCAGTCATCCCCTTTCCTGGTGTAATTTCTGCCAGTACATTAATTTTGTGGCGAACATAGCAACTTAATTTTATCCCTCTATATACCGGTATGCTGCAAGAAGTCCCAACGGCCTGCAGTTGCCCCCTTTCCTGGCTTAATATCAGCCGTTACATTAATTTCATGGCAAACGTAACAACTTTATTGTATCCCTCTACATAAGAAGTCTCAAGGACCTGGGGCCACACCCTTCCCTCAACTAAAACATGTGTGCTACAGTTACACACTGTGGTAAGAAAAGTGTAAAATGAAAGAAAAAAAAAACAAAAGAGTTTGAAAAGAATGAAAACTAATTTACAGTTTCACAGAAATTCTTTTACACACTTTATTGGAAGTTCCATCAAAAATAAAAATCCAAAAGTTGTGAGAAAAAACAATGCAATACTAAATACCCATTTTCCAAAATGCCAGATAAATGTATATACTATAATTAACCAATGAAGTATTACCCCTCTTGGGATAAGGTGTGAATTAAAAAAATGATTAATCTTTCGGCTCGATAATTTAAGCTTCAAGATTGGCTGACTGGTCTTCATACAAGCCAATCATATTACTTCTTACTTATTCCAACACATCCTGACATTTTAATGGCAGCCTTCAGTGATTGTTCAGGAAATTTTTTGTGTTGCAAGTAATATCGTAAAATTCCAAAATGTCTGACAGTTACACTGATCAAACGATCCTTTGTAATTTTGATATTCTAGCAGTGACACTGATGAAAACAACCAGGAAAGTGAAAATTGATGATAATGTTGTGAACCCTTGATTTATTAGGGGTCCTGAACTGGAAAGAGATGACATATATGAATTTTTAGAAAATATAGGACCTTTAAATATGCATCAAGGCATAAGCATCCCAGTTAAGTGCTTTCAAATATTTTATAAGCTAAACATCACTCAGATGTTTATGAGAGAGACTAATAGGTATGCAGACAACTCAGTAACACCCATCTCAAGAGAAGGTCCCTAGGTCATAAATAAGGGCCTATTACATTGAGTGTCTGTAGCTACTGAAAAATAGCAGAGGACGGGAAAAGGGCCTTTTTTTCCCAAACTACAAAATTCAGGACTTATTCAGGCATCATCCATCAAAAAATTCAAACAAATGATCCAAGTAAGTCAAGTCATGTTTATTCTAAGACTAAGAAGTGTAACAAAAAAGTACACAACACTGTATGACAACACACAAATTATGCAAATCGGGATAATTCATTTGCATAAATGTTGAGATTTCAGTTTGATTCATAAATATTGTAATTGTATTAGTTTATTCAATTTCCTGTAAGAAAATATTAATATATAGTTTATTTTTATACATGCAACTGGCAAGGAAACAGTTCCTTTTTTCATCAATTTTTTTTGGCAGTGTATCATACACTGTATGAGTATGAGTGTCCATCTTGTAAAAAGTTCTCTGCCTTCTTGGCACTGACACTCCAAAATGAGTTAATTTAAAACATTCCTTCTGTATTATAATTATAAGTTTATTAAACAGTATTAATAATTTTAAAAATAACAGTTAACTGTACTGTAACTGTTTGTCAATAATTGAAGAATAAACAAAAGGGAGATATTCCTACACAGAATTCACAGATACTCAACATATTGCAGATTGTGTAAATTGATCAATCATCAATGTATCTGTTATGGCAATCAGACAATATTTAAAATTTAATTTCGGTAAATTCGTATAGATTGTACCGCGTTTTTTTACCATGGCCGTCATCTTGGTTGCCTGAACCCTAAATTTATCCCTCACCCTAGCCCTAACCTGAACCCTAAATCTATCCCTCACCCTAAATATATCCCTAAACCTAATGATGAGGGGTAATCCCTTATTTTGACGCATTTTATTATTTCTACAGAAATAAAATAAAAAATCAATTTTTACCTCATGGAACTACATTAAAACCCTTCAGTGGATATTATAACATGTATTTATCGTTTTCCGAATGTTTTGTCATTGGTTTTAAACTGAAATTTTAATATAAAACATGTATTTCCAGTGTCTGTCACTTGTTTGTTTTGTTTTGGTCAATTTAGCCGGTGTGCGGCCAGATTTTTTGCCAGTCTCAGACCACATGTATTATTCATACGGTTAAAGTAATGTAAAAATAATAGACAATTATGTCAGATTCAGGGCATCAGCTTATACTGGGGTGTAAGGACCGGGCTCTCTCGAGCGTTGAAGGTCCCGTCGTGATGTCCAGACACTGTAGGCCGATTTAATGCGGGCTGTGCCAGTATGAAGGTTAAAAATGTCATAGCTTGTTCAGCTGTTCAGGGGTCGCCTACAACCATCAGAAAAACTTATTTCTGAAGTAGTAATTTAATGATTGGGGGTCACCACAACATGAGGAACTGTATTAAAGGGTCGTGTCATTAGGAAGATTGAGAACCACTGTTCTAATGGATTTCCAACGTTTTGTTTTTATGAATCTGATAATCGGCATCACGCCCGCTATGCTCTCCCTTTCCCTCAGAGCGTGATCATTGGCATCACGTACGCTCCAATTTCTCCCCCCCCCCTCTCTCTCTCTCTCTCTCTCTCAGTGCACTCGAAGTATACGGATAACCCCTTAAAGTTGAAGCCATGGTGGGGAGGAGGGGAAGGATTTGGAGTTGATTACCAGGGCAGCGGACACACACATCATCATTAACTTGTGAATAAAGCTATCTGACCAAAAGTGACCGGGACTTGGCATTATGTCACTATATCAAAGAATGACAACGAAGGAGTTTCAGGGGTGATGTAAGCTGACCAGAGAAACCGCGAAACAGTGGGCCAGGCAAAAGACGCCAAACTCAAAGTCTCGACGTAATAGGATTCAACCGACATCGAAGAGCGACCGATGTCCACGCCATCGACACGGGAACCAGAGGCATGGCTCGAGCACGTGGTGTTGATGTAACACTTTTGTTTAACTAGGGCTGAAGTTAATAAATTAATAGCCCGTCCAGGGGGGGGGGGGAGTTTGTGATAATGCGTCCACTTTTTTTTTTCAATTTATGGTGATGGAGAAATTTTGGGGGGGGGGGGGAGATCGGCCATGATAGCATTGGGTCAATACGTTGTCCGTGATTGGTCAGCTCTAATTTGAGCTCCCCTCCCCCTTTTTCGTATGCCAATGAGCTTAAGTTGACTGATTTGCGTTAAGTAAAATGAGGGTGAGGGCTGGTGATTTTATATAATAAGACGGACTCATTTTGCGGTATTAATGGTAGTGGGATCACTTCGTTGAAAATTGCAGGACGACCAAGGTTAACCCGAATTCAAATTGTTGATCCAACGGAAATTTTAAATGATGCAGCAGTTCGGACTGAGATTTGGTTTATGCGCACACTATGTGAATCAACAAATAATGTTTTATACAACAATGGAATTTCTAGCAAGGCGCTCCCTTTTAAAGAACAAAATGGAATGCAACAATTGCAATGTGGCTTGTAAGCTGGCTACCTACAATCAAGGTATTGATAAACATATATGGAAGTGTTCAATTTGTGGTTTGAGGAAAAGTATACGAGATGGCTCATTTTTTACCAGGAGCCATCTACCATTATCTAAACTAGTCATTCTCATGTACTGTTTCGCCAAGGATTTTCCTCAAGATGCTACAAAGCATGAGTCACAAATACAGAACCAAAACACGGTGATTGACTGGTTTAATTTTATTCGAGAATATATAGCGATATATCTGAACCAGCATGCAACTCAGATTGGTGGCTTTGATGATAATGGGGAACCCATGGTGGTTGAGCTTGACAAATCCAAATATTTTCATAGGAAATACCACAGAGGAGCCTGGCGTCAAGGCCACTGGGTTTTTGGTGGAATAGAAAGGTCCACTGGAAAATGCTTCCTAGTGGAAGTTCCAGACAGAACAGCTGGAACCCTGGAAAACATTATCGTCCAACAGGTTTTGCCAGGGACACACATAATAACAGATGGATGGGCAGGCTATAGAAACATAGGGCAATTGTCCCATGGGATATTCATGCATTCCGTTGTGGTGCATGAAAGAAATTTTGTTGATCCCAACGATCCAGAAGTGCACACACAAAACATAGAAAATCTGTGGATGCGCGCCAAACGTAAATTGAAAAGACAATATGGAACAAGTGAGACATTGTTTCCATCATATTTAAAGGAGTTTCAGTTCCGTTGCAATATCACAAAGTTTAAGGTGTTCAACGAACTTTTGATTGTGTTAAAAGGACGATATCCTGTTTAAAGCATTTTAAACAGTTCAGTTTTTTTCTTGGACTTCTCAGAGCATAAAAGGTAAGATCTTTTTAATTTATTTGTTTTGTACCATTTAGTCTTTGTGTTACCGGTAGCTGAAGAGGACTTTTGCCGACATCGTTGTTGTATACTTTATACTTAAATCTCCTATCGGATTGTTATTGCTTTCAATATTTCTATAATGTTCCATGATACACATAAGGGCCATCCATAAATGACGTCACGCAAATTTTTGAACCCCTCCCCCATCATCACAAATTGTCCCAAAAAGTTAGCCCCCACCCTCAAATATAACGTCACAAATCTCTGCACCCCCCGCCTATAAAAAAGTCACTGTGTCCACTAATGACCTTTTAAAGAACGAAGCGGCTATTCGCACTCGGGTACCAGAAGTGAGAGGTTGGGATTAAAAAAAACTATTTAAAATATTTTTGATGGATTTGTAAGACAAAATGAGGTATCAAATGAAGGATAATGGAATGGACTATACGTTTGTAAACTTAATTCTTCAGTTTAACTAAAATAAACTACCACAAATGACATCCGAATAGTATTTAAATTTAGTCATAATGGACCCAGACACGCACCGCCGCCATTCGGACCCGGGTCCCATTAGACTTTAAAGAAATTCACCTCCCGTAGATATCAAATTACTGCACCCGTGTCAGAAACATTTCACTATAACAGTGGTTCTTAACCAGAGGTAAAAGTACCTCCCCAGCCCTGAGGTATGGAAGACCAGAAAATAGTATTCAGTGGCGTAGCTAGGAGGCTGCGGACCGCACCGGGTGACACCATCTCAGGGGGTGACAAAAAGTTGAAAAATTGCGTATATACAGAGCATACACTGCTTACAGAGCATACACTGCTGTGTCTAACCGAATAGCCATAAAACGATTACAGATGACACGTTCATTTTCCACCCATGTTACCAATCAAAATACGGTTTTATTTAAATTTCAAGGTTGTTCGTCGGCAATTAGGTTACCTTATTATTAGATCAGAAACCCTCCGTTTTGAGAGCATTTACTAAGATTATCCCCCCCCCCCCGCGGTCAACCATTTTCGTTCTATCCCACTTCATGTTGTAGGCCCCCTAGTCCTAATTCTATTCTATGATTCCCATGTCCACATAAAATAAGAATAAACGTCCTATTTATTGTAAAGAAATGTGTGAATTAATTGAAAAACCACATATCTGAATATCCAATTTTATTAGTGAAACAAGACCTTTATTTCACAGTAGTAAACCGATAAAAGATACCTAAAATATGTGAGAACTTAATATTTAAAATTGTTAGCCCACCACTTGTTTAGAAAGAAATATCGGACACCTAGACATAATTAAAGTAATAAAATAAATACAACATATTTATTTTAATCTAGATACATCCAATTGGGCAAATTTTATAAGGTATCTTTAAGGACAGAAGAGTTCTCCACATTTTACCACAATGGCGCCGTGAAAGACAAAAGATTCATGAAAATGTACTTCTTTTGATCTCGTAAAATGTGATAAATTGTTGTTGTATTCCAACAAAAAGATGGCACTTTAATTTTAAAAATACTTTTAATGAAATTCCATGAGGTAAAAATGAATTTTAAAATTTATTTTTCTCATAATAATAATTTGCGTCAAAATAAGGGATTACCATGATGAGGTACCATCTATCTGAATTAGCCTTTATTTCAAGTACCTAAGCCTAAGACGTAATTAAAGTTAAGAATTATCTTGGTCCAGGCCTTACCGTCCGACTCGGCCATTTAAATTTCCTTGTTCAGTTGTTCGTTAGACTAGACATGTGAATGTGGTGAACATGTTTTAAGCCTTCTTTAAGATTAAATTTAAATGGTTAGCTGCAAAGAAGTCTATGTAGGCCTAATATAAGATAAAAATAGAGATAAAAACACAAAGCGAACCTGTCCTTCTCCTAAAAAGTCAATCTTCTCATATCTGTCGGTTCCATCCTCACCCATTTTGACAACAATTTTGTACTGCTTTATCTATAGCTCAGCAGAACTCCATTTTTAAGAAAGAGGTGCTTACTATATTAAGTCTCATCAAGAAATTATACATTACCATCATAGTCATTTCCTAAATAACTTAGTCTTAATAGGACTTAGCCTAGATGGATACTTTAATTTTTAATAGTAGATATATTATATATCATCTAAAAATTAAAAAGATAAATGAATGCATCAAAACTATATTTTAGTAGCCTAGAATAGAAGTAATAATAATAAAAATAAAGTTACGGAGACAAACTACTAGTGGATTTCTGCAATTGATACACCGCTAATAATTTAAGAGTGAATGCTCCTGCAGAGATTTAGAATTTAAAATAAAAGTCGATTGTAAAAATAAGTTAGAAAGCCTATATTTACTTTTGAATAATATATATATAAATAATCCAAAAAAAAAATATATTTTTTTTTAAATCTAACAAGCCCTTTAAGCAATTTATGAACATACCATTCAATTTCATTGAGATGTTGACAAAATTTCTTCTGCCTCTAATTTAAATAAAAATCGGTGTTTTATAGTCAATATTAGTAATGCGATAGAGTAAAATTATTTTTAAAAAAATTGTTTTTCATTTCGGATTTAAATTACAATCATTAGGGATTAGTCAACTTTTGGATCCAATTGACACAATGACTGAGGCGGACAGGAGCGTGTACATATAGACATACACTATGTTTTGACAATTTTTATCTACTCCCTCCCCCTGTCACATTCTTTCACAAACCTCAGAACCCACCTCCCCCAAACGCACGTACTACTTTTGAACTAAAAATTCGTAAACAGAATAATAATAAATAATTAAAATGTAATCGAAAACACACTTCAAGACTTCATGATTAAATTAATAAAAATGACATATTCTGACAGAATACATCCAGCACAACGGAAAGTCCAATATCACTATCAGTTTAAGGTTTTATATGCATGATAAAAAATGTTTGACATCACCTAAGATATCCCTCCCCACTTGTCACAAACTGTTATACTTTGTTAGACCCCCCCCACACTCTCACTCTCACCTCTTCGGAACGTGACGTGCTTTATGGATGGCCCCTAAATTTTTTCATTAACACAACACAATTTTTTTTTTAAAGTTACTGAAAATGGAAAAAGTTACTGAAAATGGAACTTCCAAAATAGAAAAAAAAATGCGAATTAAAGTGATTATAGCATCCTGCTTTGTTGCGTGTACGCAATATACAGTTTTGTTATTGTAATGTTCACAATGTATTAAAAAAGAAAACAATGCTGAATTTCATCCTGTAGCATATGTGCATTTTTTAGATTTGGGGGAGGGGAAGGGGAAAAAAAAGAAATTTGCCACATTTTCCAAGTTGTCAAATAGGCCTAACAAATCAAAATAGCCGTACTTTTGTAATATATAATAATTTCTTTTTGTTTTTGATTTCCTTTTACAAGTTTAGATTATTTTAACAGCCACTTAAATCCATTATCTCATAATCAAGCATCCTGCTTTCATCCGAAATAAGATTAAATACACAAACACGTTATTCAATCATTATTGCAAAATAAAAAAAATAGCCTTTTCAAGCGAAACATGGCATGGCGTAAACAGAAGTTTAATTGTAATGACAACTAGGGCTGACGTAAATTTAGGTTTATATTCTTAAGTTTACGGGCAACATTAACGGATTCTCGCTGCTGCGTAAAACATGTCAATAACATAGTAGCGACGATATACTTACTTGCTGAATTTATATAATACGTATTTTGCTGTCACTTTCAACCTTAAAAAGATTATGTCAGCCCGAGAAATAATTACTCTACAGATTGGCCAGTATTCAAACTATATTGGAACCCACTGGTGGAATTTACAGGTAACTAAAAGTCTTAAACTTCTGGTTCTGTCTGGTAGTTTACGTTGCTGCATCCACGTACTGGCAAATGTGCAACAGTTGGGGAAGCGATGCTGCCATTTTAACGGCTCCTAGCAGATACCAGGGCAGCCTTAAAGCTTTCGATAGATGTCGAGTTCACAGCGGTATTGTCCAGATGGTTCCAAGCAATTATTGTGCGTCGTGGGAAGAATGATTGTTTATGTTGCACTGACTGTGTTACTCCAAGGCACAGTGAAGCATTTGATATTGTTCTGGGTGTAAGTGTAATTGCTCATGGGGTTGTCAGAGGTTAAGTCAGTGTTTAGTGAGTGTTTGGCTCTGATTAATTGTTTGCTGGGATGACCTGCACTAGCCCCATGACCACTTTAAATAAGTTGTAATAATAAGTCTTAAGTTTAACTGTTACTCAGAAGCTACTGTTATTTTAAATACTTTTAAATTAATTTAGTTGACTTAGGCGTCTTAGGGTTCAGGTTAGGTTTAGGGATACATTTAGAATTTAGGCATTTTCATTTAATTTAGGGTTCATGGTTAGGTTTAGTGACAGTGAATTATAAAAATTCATGGGTCGTGACAACCAAGAAGGTGGCCATGTGAAAAATCATGGCACCAATTGTCTGCATTTACCAAATATAATGAAAAAATCACCCCCCCCCCCCCCCAATAAAAAATAACAAAATATTACTACTTAGTATTATCAGTAAATTTAATGTATTTGCCAATGGCTGCTTTGTTTACCAAGGCGTCCAAGGGTATGTGATTTGTGTCATGACATGAGTTGTATTATTGTTGCTAAATTGTCATTGGATGACTGGAAAAGCATAATAAACAAATGTGTGCTTAGTTTAAATATAAGGTGAGAGATAGTGTGGCAGACCTGTTTACTCTTACGATTTTGGCATACAATGTATGATTTTGAGGTGTATATATTATATATAAACAGTATATTTATTTTTTTACTATTAAGTTAGTGTATTGAACGATTTTGTGATGATATTGTATGATTTTAAGAGTTTGACTGTAAACAGGTCTGGTGTGGTCCAATCTTATTATTAATAGACCATGTTTGAGTTTGCTAGTCTCAGTTTATGAGGACATATTTCAATCAGGCTGATCTTTTGGCCGATACCAAGAATAAAGATGAACCATGTTATTTTAAGAATTGTTATTGCACCTAGTATTGGCACGATGTGTGACTCTTAGTGCAGAGTGCGGCAGGATTATAGTGCCCCTAGATAAATTTGCCAGAAATACTATAGACATTATCTGGGGGTTAGGCCCTAGTATCATTTATTGACATTTTGACAATTTTTAGAGAGATCAAGGCCTTATTTAATTTTGACAAGAGACTATTTAGGCCTACTATTTATTATAAGGGCTTAATATTATTTAGGCCTATTTACTACTAATACTAATAGTTCTAAAACCTTTTTGACTTGTCTAAAAGTCACACATTACTCAGGCACCAGGATGCCAAAGGAAAATATGCCAGATTCAAAATCGTGGCATCATTATACTGCCACATACATGCTTAAAAATAAATTTGCTAGTTATAATAGGTCCTATTTATGTTATATATGGTCTGAGTAGTATTAAATTATTTCCCAAATGCTGGATTGTAACCTTACCCTAGCCATGAGAGGAAAGTATCAGGTTGCCAAAAGAAAAAGAAACTGTTAAAAATTTACAATGTTTGTTTTCTTTCTTTTGAGTTTTGTTTCACTGACCCTCACACAGTTTTTCTTCCTTGTCAGTTGATGAAGGTTGACTCATATCAAATTATGCTAATCTAACTTGTTTTTTGAGACACAGTTTTTGACAATACAAACTCACAATTTAATTTATTTAACCTATAAAAAAAAAAGCTGATGAAAATGTTTAATTTTTAAAGATAATTACATCAATTAAAATGGCATTAATTGAAATATAGGTGTGGGACTGAGGTTTCGAGCATGTGCAATAGCTGGAGCTCATATAGGATTTTAGCCAGGATAAAGGCTATTGCATGACCAGACAGTGTATTTGTGCATTGTAGTCTTTACAGAGAAGCTTTGGCCATCAAAATATATTTAGTCTCGCTGCAAGTATCCAAGAGTATGCATAATTTCAAAACTTTATAAGATCTATCTCATCCTCTGAATTAAAAAAATATTGAGTCTATGATACTTTCTTATGATACAACTCTCCAAAGCAACTTCAACAGAATACTACTGATAGATTTTAGGGTGTATTTTTAGGAAAAAGCAATTTTAATAAGAATAGGATTATCATGTTGTTTTTCATGAAACAAAATTTTAGTTAACAAAGAAAGCATCACACTCTTTTCGGTAAATAAATTACCAGGTTTTAGTTGAATTTATCTACAATATTTGAAAGAGTTAATGATTCTTTATTATCATATATATGAAAACTGTTTGCACATACAAATCTGTTTGTTTAGTCCTACCTAGTTGGAAAGATAAAATTTTTAGTGGGTCACAAAGCATAAGTATATAGATAGCCAGCCACTGGAAAAAAAAGTTTGCAAAACTGTTATTAAACATTTAGATTATAGGCCTATTTCAATGATGGATCAAGTCCATTTAATATATTCTTTCTTCTACTATTGTGAAACTTAAAACATTATGTTATCTCTTCTGTTTTTAATTTTTAGGAATCAACCTTCGTCTATGATTCAAAACTTCTTGAGGAACACCCTAAAGAGGTTAATCATGATGTTCTTTACAGAGAAGGAAGAACTTTAAAGGTAAAATATTCCACAGAAAAACAAATTAACAGTACAGATAACAAATTACACATTAGAAAAGATTATTTTTTTAAAAATTAAAACATCTAAAGATTTACCCCCTGGAAAGATTTTATTATCCTTAAAAGTTGATTGATACAAAATTGCTGATGATTTAACCATCAAAAAGGCTGATTACATCGATTAATCAGTGCAATCTAATTTCAAATTCTTCTATTTTATGATAATCTTAGCTTATTGGTTAAATTCTTAAGATATTTCACAGTTCGACATGAGCTGCATGCTATTCTTGATACCGTACTCTACGATTAAAAAAAAAATGAAATATTAATTAAGAGAAATCCGGTGTTCTTTCGGTGTTTAACCCTTTTTATTGTCCAGTCTGTCGTGCAGCAGAACAAGGTGCCAGACAACATGTTTAGCCAGTAAACTCTGAGAGTGACACCTGCTTCATATGTTTTATGATATTTAAACATAAAAATGCACAAAGTATGACTTCTGCTTTTATAACTGGTATTGGGGTGTATATAAATCATTATTTCTTTTAAAATTAGGGTGATGTGACCTACACACCTCGTCTTGTTCTGTTTGACCTAAATAACAGTCTGGGAACTCTTAAGAAAGATGGCACACTTTATGACTTTGGAGCTGAGGAGAACATAAATTGGTATTTACTGATTCTAAACAGCAGTGTTCTTTTGAAATTGTAGATTAGACTTAGATCTACATTTATTTAAATTTCGGTTTCCAGAAATGAATAATTTCCATAGTGTTATGTTATTAACTGGTATATTTATAGACTATTCAATTAAATTTTCTCTTAAATGTACCTTCACTTAACACATCTAGAAGTGTATGCAATAATCAGTTCAATTTGTTGCTTATTTTCAATGTCAGGCTTGGGGATGTCACACTACATCAAGCACCTTGTGTTAATAAAAATAAGTTTCTTAAAGATCTTGATGAGGTATTTTATTTAAGATTTAAAAAAAAATCTTAGTTTACACATTTAACAGTCCATGTTATATATTTTTAGCATAATGTCCAGCAAATGGGTTCAGTTCAATTAATGTTACAATATAAACATATTTTTTCTTAAAATAAAGTTTAAATGGTATACATAATTTAGTGCTATTTTTGGGAAAATAGTTATTAAAGTAAATAGAAGATCTTTTTTATAAAATGTTTGTCAAATCTGAAAATCAATAATTTATTCCAGGAGGGTTCTGGATAGAGAATAAGGACTTTACAATTCTACATAAATTCACCTATTTTAAACCAGACTCTTGAGACTAACACACAATGTACATGTTTTTAAAACCTTCTGGGTTCAAGGGGGAAAAGACTTATTAGTAGTTCTTTTCCTGGTTAAGTGAAAATGGACAAATTCATTTTGCTCTCCTTGAAGAGTAGGGGGACTAATTTTAAGAAAAAATATAAGTAAACTTTGGCCTTATGAGACTTTTGATGCTTAATATGCCTCTAGATTAGTGTGAATGCACTTTTCATAATTTTCATTTGCAGGAATTGGACAACTATAGAGGTGAGGATGGATATAAACTAAGAAAAAGTGATGATGATAAAACAGATGAAATAGGTAAATTTACACTGCCATATATTTAACTTCTAAATACTTCTATTCCTGAGTTGTTGTTTTTTAATCTCTAGACAATGAAGTTCCTTTTTAGGTTTTTGTTTTTCCAGATACGTTGTAGCACTAACAGTAATGTAAAAACAGTCCAAAAGTTTGCAAGCTCTAAGTACCTGTAGTAAAAATAAGACTTTGAATTAAGTTGATCAGTTTGCTATTGAACTTATAAAAGGTCCCTGTTACCTGGTCTCATGAACAAAAGGTGCTTGACAGCAATTCTACTAAATGTTGTAGCTCCATCAGCAACCATGTATAGGAACTTTATGAAGTGGATGGGCTTCACATTGCTGTTTGCAATCATAGTTTTAAAAAAATCTGAACTGTTAAGTTTCAACTCTGTATCTGATTATGCAAGGCAATATTGATAATGTAAGATAAGAAGTGAAATTGAGTCTGGCTTATTTCAAAGTAAATTTAATGTCTTACTTAGACTTACAGTTTCAGCAAGCTCTTTATTCACTCATATTTTTTTTTAATACATTGTACGGTACATGAAAATTAATAATATTTTAAAATTGTTACAATTTTAATAGGAAATTCTTTTTTTTTCTCTTAATTTAGAGACTAGACAAGAATGCTCAGCTGTGAAAGTGGAAGATCCAGTATTTGGAAAGAAGTACTACAATCTTGATAATGATGTACATGTATGGTCAGATTACATGCATACAGCTCTACATCCCCGTTCTATTTTTCTTTTAAAAGATCATCAACACAATAAGTATGTGCATTTTTAAATTCTAGGGTACATGCTTTGACTTTTATTACATAAAGATATAATGGACATATTATAAATATATAAATTAACTTATTGTTGGTGTAATATCCATACAATAGTAAAAAAAAATTTTAAATCCACAAATATCCTCTTTTTAGCCCAGAAACACCATTTAACATTTTTGGTCTGGGCCAGCAAGTAAGTCGTGACAGAGAACAGTGGGATGAAATTGAGGACAGGGTCCGCTATTTCACAGAAGAATGTGATCAGTTGCAGGTAGTGAATTAATTTTTTGATGTTTCTCCTATCATTTAAATAAAATATCTTAATACATGCTAACACTGTCTTTTACTCACAATAAAAATACAGCTAACACATGATATGTGAATTGAAAATTTTTTGTCAACAAGCTTGTGCTTGTGCAATAAATCAGTAGTTAAGAGAAAAATTTTCTTAAGGATCAAACAAAGAATTATTACTGGAAAAATAAATTGCTCGTGGTGATGGTGTCAAGAACACTATAAAAGTTTGTAACTTCAAAGGGGGTGTAAGCCATTATAACATCTATGTTTTAGTTTTAGATAATAAGGATGCTGAAAAAGTTCATAGGTATAAGATAACTGTTTGTTCAATTACAAATTACTAAAATGTGCTTTATTTGTCCTGTTATTTTTTAATTAGGGTTTTCACATACTGCTTGATAGTCACAATGCATTTGGAGGTTTGGCCTCCTCTATGTTATCATATTTATCTGACGAATATTCAAGCAAATCAAGGCTGAGCTTTGCAGTGACTCCAGCTCAACCACCGGATAAGGTATTCATTTATAAATGTATTTTAAAATATTTTGAAATTTTCAAGCAAATCAATTTATAGTGACTCCAGATAAGTAATTCATTTTTAAAATATTTAAAAAGTAATTTGGCATTTCCAGTGCAATAAGTGTAAAATGTTGGCAGTGGAACTTGAATAGATGTGCACTCTTTTTTTCTCAGAATGCAGCAGAGAGATCTGCTAGACTTTTGAACAGTGCACTTAGTCTTTGTGATTGCTCTGAGACTAGCTCATTGTACATTCCACTTTCACTGGCTTCAACTCTCTGGAAAGCCGTGGGCGCACCTTGTAAATTTCCACATCTGCCGTATAAAGTAAGTCTGCTTATCTCTTGTGCTGAGCTTGTTTTGCATATTTTCTCAGAAAACTAGAGCCAGCTATTGCTGAATTTAGTACGGTAATGCTAATATTTCATATTTCAATTGAAAAGGAGGAGATAAAATTATGATAGCCCAAGAACAGAAAAGAGCAGATTTTAAGAAACACAACACTTTTGAACAGCGGCTGTATTTTAACAATTTAAACATATCCATTTCATGTTTATTTTTTTAAAGTACCATTAGTGCAAATTCTGTAAGGCCTTTAGTTTTAAATGCTGAAAACCATTAGCTAATGAAGTTTTCAATACTAACACTGAGATGATTTATTGTTTATTGTTGTTTCGAAGTAAGAAATACCACAAAGTAAAGCTCTTAATGGTGTATGGGAAACAACTTTTAATTCTTCTGCAACATACTTTGCCTGGCCTAGTTGTGACAAAGGGCTTTATTTTGATATTGTCTGTGCTAAGGTAAAACATTCAATGATTAAAATTAAATGTTTTTTTGGGCCTTTGTTTCCCAAAACTTAAAGATTGAGTAGTTAGATGTTTTTTTTATTAAGAATGTTTTCTTCTGACAGGCTCATTTAGATTATCACACAAGTGCCATTTTAGCTGCAAGTTTAGACACAACCACAATGCCGTATAGAAAAGAAAAAGAACCAGGGCGCATCAGTGATCTCACATCTTCATTTAGCATGATGGGTAGAAAAGTAATTACACCTTGTTATTTAAAATAAAGGAAGCATGTTAATATCATATTTGAGACCTTAAAAAACATCTTTTTTTTTAATAATCATCTTTGTCTTATATTGCACTACATTCATATACTAAATTTGAGATTTATAATTGATTTTTTAAAAGTTGTTGGGTAATATTTCATAAATTTATGTTAAATGGTTTTATTTTTATTGACAATTATGTACATTTTTATATAATTTTAAAAAAAACTGTGATATTATTTTAAGAGAAATTACAATACATTCATCTTTTAAAAACACTTATTATTCTCATATGTTAATTTGTTTTTAAGGTGTCTGCACTTTATACCAGCCTTCCATATCACATTCAGACTGGAAGTTCTTTTGCTGAATCTCTTATTGAACATAAAGGTAGCAAGCCATGGTGTTCTATAACTCCACATGTGAAAAGTTCATCAAACCCCTGGTTTCAGTCTTGTGTTGTTCGTGGAATTTCCTCTCAAATGCTGAAGAGGTATGCTGGAAAATAACCTGTAATCTTTCCTCAATTCCCTATCCATTTTGTGGCAAAGAGAATTTTGAGTATTGTAGTTCATTTTCTCTAAAATTGAATTTAAACTTTTACTATAGTTGTACATATAATCTAGTTTGATAATAGCATCGCATCAAGTTGCTTTCATTCTCATGCAAAAATAAATGAATTAAATAGCACTTTTTTTTACAGTGAATCCCAGCACCGTGGATCAGCCTTGCATTTTTCCCCTAGCACAAGTGTTTATGATATTTTTAAGCAGTACCTCTCAGAGATATATCCAGATACCCAAAAGTAAATATTTATTTTTATTAAAGCATTAAATAGTATTAATATTGAAATTATTAGACATAATTTAAGTAGACATAAGTCATAGTTGAGCTCTGATTAGTATAGTATTCTAAAGTGATTACAAAAAAAAAATATGATAACTCATTCCCGACGGTTGGAACTAACTAACTCTCTTAAGAAAAAAACAAACTATCGAGCCAGAGCTCATTAAGTCTTCCCCAATGTACCCCCTTTTCCCCCAAACCCAACAAGTGTTAATTCCAGTTGGACCGTGAAGCGGCAGGTTGGGTGCATTCTGCCCCTGAGACAGCCCCATCCGCCTTCCATTCGATTGACTATGCAAGTGGGGCGGCATCGATGAAGGAACATCTGGTCGGCGGGTGGTGCTGCTCACAGCATCTGCAATCAACTTTTATGGGCTGGGATGGATATTTTAACATCCCCAAAAATACCCCTTGTTCCCATCCTGGGGTGACAACGGTTGCGACTAAATACATCCTGATGGGGGTGTTTCCGACGTGTAGCGTGACACCTCATGCCCCACCATGATTTGTGCAGTTTTTATAGATTGAGACTGGGTTTGTGTCAGTGGGGTTTGGTAGTTTAACTAATTTAAAAATCGCGTCCCTCAAGACTTCTGGTAATGGCGTAAATGCGAGTGATTTCAATTTAAAAAAACGTGCAGTTTTTATCTTGTTTCACTTTCAATCTGTGTTTGCTTTAGTACAATACGGTACTTCATTACGTCTATATCTAGCACTATTTCATCCGAGGTGCCAAAAAATTGATTTTTTGGTGATTGTTTTTTATTAATTCGCTTTTAATGTTATATTTTTATAAAACCAAATTTATTTCTGGATGCATTTGTCCTCGATTCATTAATTAATATTAATTAATATTTAGCAGCTAAAAAATATTTTACAAAAGTAAATCAATGACTACATGGAATTGCTTCCCTTTGTTCAGGAATATAAATTAAGTACAGAAGTATCACTGCCGTCAGGAATGAGTTACTTGAATTATTTTATCAATTATTATAGAAGAAAATAAAGTGTTTCTTGAGAAGTCAGTTTTTGTTAGCCTTATTTGGTGGGTAGGAGTGTGGGGTAGAATTTTTTTTTTTTACCGTTATTCTATTTTGGATTTCATTGTTCTCAGTGCTGGATTTGTTTTGAGAGATGGGGTGAATGTTGGGACACCATTTCCACACATCTTTGCCCCATATGTCAACTACCAGGGTTTAATAACAGACACAAATAGATTTCCATTCAGTGGTAAGTGGTTTATGTTGTGACACATTTTAATTATGTTATAAATTGTAAAAAGATGTTTGGGAAGCTGTGTGGGGTGGAATTAATGAAGACACCAGGCCAAACATAACTTTTTGTCACAGAACCAAGAATGCTAATACTGAAAAAGTCCCCATTCACCCTCCTGTGTCATAATGGCTCACTGAATAATGATTGAAGTGAATAGAGAAATTCTGGGACAGAGCTACTATGAGTCCAGACTAAAAAAAAAATCAAATTCTATTAGAATTTCTAATTGAGTCTTACTTGGAAAGTTGTGTGTCAAACAAGAAACAACAAAAGAATTACCATACAGCAAACATAAAATTAATTAATGTTATTAATTAATAAATGTTTGCCCAAATTCAAACTAATAAAAATATTTATTGATTTTTATTATTAGTATTAGCTATTATTATTTTGTACATTAAAACAATCTCATAATTAATTATTTTTTTACAGGTGTTGAAACTGCACCAATAATGACGTCACTACAGTCAAATGCTGAAACTCTAAGCTATATTGACAGCCTAGAAAGTTCTGTATCAAAATTTAATATAGCTCGGCATCAGCATTTCATAGATGCAGGGTTAGAGCCAGATGAATTTGCTGAATCCATGAATAGGTTGAAAGATTTGGCACAGTGCTATAAAAATTAGTTTGAAATTGTTACTTGATCAACGGTTGTCACACGTTTTAACCCAGTTCAGCCCAACTACTTAAGACATCTCCCAAAGAAGAATACATGTTATTTTCTAAAAAGAGTATGTCCTTGCAAGATTAGTAGTTGTGCTGTATGTGAGTTATGTTGCTAAGCACCCTCCATGGACATACTACAGCCATGGTGAGCAAAGGGCCAAAACTGCTTTGGCAGGTAGTAGCATGTGGGAGATGTTTGGGTGCAAAGCGGCAGGAATGATTTGAAGTTCCTGGGAAAGGCATTATTGTGGAGTGCAGTCAAGTTTGTAAAAGTTACATTAAGTACACTTTTCTAGCAGGCAAAGTTCCTTTTTTATCATAGTGACTCATAGTTAGATCTTTTCTGCAGCTATTTAAATAACATTATTTTATTTGTTCATTCTTTTTCCCTTCGGAAAACATTACTTTTTAATTGTTCGTCAGCCATTACAACAAATTTGGTGTGCTTGTGTCCCTTGGAAATGGATAGACAAGTGGCCGGTCCCCTGTTTTGAGTGTGGAGCCATTTTTATAAATTATATCTGTTAAAAAATATTTTGGGAGCCCAAAGTGGGGGCAGATGGTTTAAATATTATTTAATTGTTGTTAATGGTTGCCAACCACTGGCCTAGACCAATTTAATCACCGATTACCATTTTTATTACAATGAAATTTGCTTGGCCTGTTTTGATTAACATAATATTAACAAATTTGATTTGTTAACTTAAAAGTATTCCATTTGTTGTTTTAAATTTTATTCAAAAAAGAGAACTGAAGGCACTTGGATACCATAATATTAATACTTATCCAATTAGATGACTATAAAATAACTATAAATTTATTTACGACACAGTACTGTTAAATTTATATGGGTACCTGGTACATAAAAATTATTAAAAAGACATGATTTGAATCTTTAAATTTTATAAAACAGAACAATGGTTGCAATGAAAAGGGTAAGTCTTACCCATTTAAAAAATAGGGCTTTTAAAATATTCATTCGGTAGATAATTTATTATCACTATTCTATAGTAATTACACAATAATTATATTTCAAATGAACAATTGTGTACCAGCAGAAAAAATAAGATATAAAATGCAATGTTTAAAAAAAAATTGAAGGCAATAAATAATGAGAAAACAAATTTGGTTTCTTAAACTTTGATTTAAGTGGTTTTAGAAAGCATACAAAATTCCATACAGGCATAAATGTATTTAAGTACACATACTGTACATGATGTATAAACTATGTATACAGCAGCAATCATTGGAACTTAAGATTCTTTCAATAAATCCATGAATTGCACATATTTTGTAACACAACGTAAGTACCGGTACCAGTATATCAATCTGAAAAAAGTTCACTTATTTAAAACAATATTGGGTGCTTAACAATCTTGCAAGCTTATTTTAATATAATCTTGAATTATACATTTCTAAGGATGTAAAAGATTGCCAGAAGAAAAGAAAATATATGTCAATGGCAATATAAACCCCAAGTCTGGGAAACATTAAATACTAGAGTCAAGATTGGAGAGATATAACCTATTGCTGACAAGGACAGCTACCATCATCTCTGTAGAAGTGGGATTAAGTGGTGATGGACTATACATGTGGGCCTGTGTTGCTACTAGGGTGGCAATATAAGCAAAGTGGATAGTTACATCTACCAGATTAATCAGCTGACAAATATTTACCCTGTAGTAATTATGTGCTTGAAAAATGTACATTGAAAGTATTTATAATTATGTTATGTGATAATTCATTATTTATCACAATTACAGAGCTTTTGTCTGGGTGATACTTTGATAAGGAAAAAATGTAATAATTATTTTATAAACATTTGATGGAAATAAGCCTCTGACTGCCAGCATTAAAAATGAGACCCTTGACATGAAAAATAAGTTGTTAATTGACCTGTGCTGTGAGAAGAATTGTCCTGTGTTGTGACATTGGTGAGCCCAAGGCCATTAATCAAAAGCTAACATCTTCAAGTATTGACTCAGAAGCTGACAGCAAAGTAGTGCTTAACTAACTGACATTGTAAACATTGTACCGGTATATATAAAATTGATTATAGAGGAAAGTAGAATAAAAAAAACAATAACATTGCACTACACTACTTTTGTGGATAGACAACTGATCTGGTAAAAAATTTGCTGTTGGGTAATAATTCTACTAATGCCATCATAAAGAGACATAAACAATGAATTAAAATGTGAACATACAATTATAAATTAAAATTAAACAATATTTACAATTTACATGCTGCCAAATTTTAAAAAAAATAAGGGTGTTGCAACAAAAAAGATTAATAATTATGAAGAGTCTATCATTCGCCATCGTCCAATGTGTCGAATATGGCCCTGTATTTATAAAAAAATAATTAGAATATATGATATGTATTTGTAAGTCAATATATTTTCATTTATTTTTATTAAAAGAGTTTTATTTTTATTTACATATTATTTTAATTTAGTTAGCATTGTTTTAATCATAACACTCAAGAGTGTCAAGACATTTATATTTTCTCTCATGAACCTTGTGTGAGATGAAATGATTTATAATCTCAAATTTAATATTTTACAAGTCTTTACGTTACATTATTTTAAAAATAAATTTGTATTATTGGGATTTAAAAATGTTTATTTAGTGGAAAATGAACTTTTACTTACAGACTTTCCAGCAGCACAGTCTGGACAGTTACTTTTATTTATAGTGATCAAAGAATGGGAACGATTTTGTTGTGAATTTAAGGAATGAAACTGCACTAATAAGTCTTGGCTTTGGTGATCCATTTCTGACTGACCAGTATGAGTATGTGTAGCATGTCTTTGGTTAAGGTCCGGACAATAACTTACATGTTCTTTGGCTGGCTCATAATTTTTATGTAAATTCAATGTTGATAAGTTACTCTCCACTTCTTCTTCCTTAGAACTCGGGTCAGTGACGGAGTTATCATTACTTTTAGGGCTTTGCTCCTTTCCAGATCCCAAAATCAGATTATCCAATGCAGGTTCAGGTTGCAAAAATGAATGATGCAAATCATTTTTGTGATTATTATTTTGATAAATTGGTGCCTAAAAAAAAAGAAATTTAAAAAATAAATAAGTTGGATGTATGCTTATCTAATAACATGATAATGTCAAAATATTATAATACTTTATTAGAAAATTAAAGACACATGAGTCAAGACATAATCATTAGTGATGGGACGATACCAAAATTTTTAAAGATTCCGATACGATTCTGATTCTACCCAATTATTATTATTATTATATGTTGTCTTATATAGCGCTGTACCCCAGCCTAGGGCTAGGCTCACCGCGCTGTACATAAAAATATTAGCAAAAGAAATCGTGACAATAAAACAAAATACATTTATGTAATAAAGAATAGCTGTATAGAGACGAACAAAAACAAATGCATATTCACCCCAGAACTTTTACATGTCAAGCCATGGACGGCAGCCAGCAGCATCATTTATCGGTCAGATTTGAGGAATCAGTCAGGGTAATAGAGTTTAAAGAGATGTGTTTTGAGTGCAGTTTTGAAGGCCTGTGTGGTTGTTATATTGCAAATGTGTAGTGGAAGAGAATTCCATTGGTTGGGGGCGCAGAAAGAGAAAGATCGTTCACCGTATGTTTTAGTACGTGTCTTAGCAACGGACAGAATACGCGTGTCTGCAGAGGAGCGAAGCTGTCGAAGGGGTGAATAGACAGAAAGAAGTTCGTTTAGATAGGAAGGGCAGGAATCTGAGAAGAAGTTATGACATAGAACAGACAGTTTGTACTCAATGCGTGCCTTTATAGGAAGCCAATGAAGTGAGTGGAGTAGTGGAGTGACATGATCATGTTTTTTTGCCTTTAGAACTAGCCTAGCAGCTGAATTTTGAACCTTTTGTAGTTTTTCTATGAAGTGTTTTGGTGAACCTGACAGAAGAGAGTTGCAATAGTCAAGACGAGAGAGAACAAGAGCACAGACTAGTGTTTTTGTTGCGCTAACTGTGAGGTAGTGGCGGATGGAGCTGATCTGACGGATAGCGGTGTACGCAGAACGACAAATGTGAGAGATATGTTTATCAAGAGACATGTTGTTGGAAAGAATATAACCAAGATTCCTAGCAGAGGGTGTAAACTGTATGTCAGCGTTACCTACTTGAAATGAGTTGGGGAGAGTTGAGGTAGAGGATGATTTGTTATTGCGAATGAGGAGTGCTTCCGTTTTGTCATCATTAAGCTTTAACTTGTTGAGTGACATCCAAGACTTGACATCAATGCACTCCCGTAAATTCTGAACAGCGGAATCCACAAGAGAGGGATGGGTATGCTTGTATAGCTGCGTGTCATCTGCGAATGACTGGCTCTCAACAGCATGCCTCCCAAGCAAGAGGAGCAGTGGCCTGGTATACAATGTGAATAGAACCGGGCCCAAAACTGACCCCTGTGGCACTCCGTACACCAAATCAGCACTGTTGGAGAGACAGTCATCGATAGAGACCACTGCGTTCTATCGGAGAGGAACGACCTAAACCAAGACAAAACAGAACCAGAAATGCCAAAATAATTTTCAAGGGTTTTGTAAAGGATTCCATGGTCAACAGTGTCAAAGGCCGCACTGAGATCTAAGAGGATCAGGATGGAGACATTACCGCTGTCCAATGCGAGCAAGAGGTCATTGGAGACTCTCAAGAGAGCTGTCTCTGTGCTCTGGAAAGGTCTATAGGCTGACTGATTAGGACTGAGAAGAGAGTGGTCGTTTAACTTAGTTTAAGTAAGCAAAAAGCTGTTTTAGAACTAGCTTTTTAATGACTTTAGATAGAAATGATAAATTAGATACAGGTCTGTAGTTTTTCAAGTTATTTTCGTCTAAACCAGGCTTCTTAAGCAATGGTTTGATAATAGCTGTCTTACAAATAGATGAAACAGTGCCAGAAGACAAGCTTTTATTGATTATGTGTGTTATCCTTGGGAGCAAACGATCTAATGACTCAACCAACAGAGGGGTGGGGATGGGGTCTAAAGAACATGATGTAGGTTTAGATTTTAGAATAATAATTTTAACATCTAGTTCTGAAACATGTTTAAAAACATCAAAATGTGAACTAACAGAAGAAGAAGGAGGCAAGTCTAGGGGCGGTGCGTCAAGGCGATCAAGGTCAGCGCGAATGTCAGGAACTTTGCTTATGAAGAAATCACAGAAAATATCTGGTTGCTCGGGCAACGGAAACACTGAAGGAAGAACAGTTCCTTTTTTACTCCCACTGAGGTGGCTACAAACTTCAAACAACTGCCTGTTTGTTTTACCCATAATTATCTTTTGGCTAAAATATAAAGTCTTAGCACGACTAATAATCTGAGTGACACGCTTCTTGGCAGTAGAATAAATCTGCTTAAAAACCACAAGACCTGATCTTAACCACTTTTTTTCTGCACTACGGCGCTCTTTCTTGGCACTGCGTAGTTCTTCCCTTATGGTCGCATACCAGGGAGCTGACCGTGCTGATCTAACATTGCGGCGGGTGACAGGGGCGTGCCGATCAAGCACAGCGCGCAATGCACGGTCTAGCGTTTCCAAAGTAGGGCAGAGGGCGGGGGACACTTCTAAACTTAGGTCGTGCTTAAAGGCATTCCTGTTTATAGTTCGCAGACTGCGGACCTCCCTGAGCTGAGGGAGAGGATTGGGGGAACTAACGCTAAGCTCGCAAATAACAGAAAAGTGGTCAGAGGACAGCTCTTGAGTGATTGAAGTAGATCTAACTACACAATCCTGAGGCCTATGTATCACCCAATCAAGTACATGTCCACGATTATGAGTCGGTTGGTCGACTGATTGGTGAAGACTAAATAAGTCCAAAAGGTCCATCATCCTGGCAGTGGAGGGGTGCTGTGGCTGGTCGAAATGAATGTTCATATCGCCTACTACCATATAAGTGCCAGCCAATATATTGCAATAATCTAGCAGATCCAGGAACTCTCCAAGAAACACAGCATCAGTAAGTTTATTTTTCCTGCTAGGGCATATACGATAAATGCACATAAAATGAACGTTCTGCTGGGGCACTGACAGGGTAAGTTGAACTACTTCAAAAGATGTATGAGTGAATGGGAGGTCTGTGACAAAAGCTGTATGATGGGTCTGTAGATAATAGCAAGGCCTCCACCGCGAGTTGAACGATGAAATGATCGGGCAGAATAGCTAGATGGAGCGAGATCGGCACACTTCCCTTCATCGCCAGTCAGCCGAAACCAGGTCTCCTGGATAAACAGAATGTCAATCTGCTTATCAGTGATAAACTCGGAGACGGCGCTGCGTTTCTCATAAGAGCCAAGCGATTGAGCGTTAAATGGGGCGATGCGAAGCTGTCTGTTGTTTGGATGTGGAGAGGTTTTGATGTGAATGAGGTTGGCAGGGTTAGAGTAGCGTAGAATAGGCCTTTGTGATGAATGAGTGACAAGTTGTTGTTGTTGATGTTTTTTCCGTCTCCCACCACGACTAGTGCGCTTCTGGGGCAGGCCTCGACCAATCAGAAGTTCTTTTAGTCCACACACAAGGTCAGCGGTCAGATGATCCCGATACGATTCCGATTCTGATTCCGATTCATGGTCATTATTACATATATGTATTACTGTGCTCAGGTATTAACATATTTAATTAATATAAAAGTTGAGAATTGATTAGAAAAGTTTATTAACCTGCTATTAAAGCTTTACAATATGCTAGATAACAATGTATTGGAAAGGTTTTATATAAACACATCTATCAATAATTCCATTTTAAGAATACAAAGATGTAGTATTGAGTTCAAAATAATATAAATAATTCCATTTTAATGAGAAAAAATTCATTCAGTTCAATCAGTTGATAGTAAGAATAGGCATTTCATCATAGTTATATTGAAGCACTTGCAAATTATAGTGCAAAAACATTAGCATCTCTCCAGTTGTTGGTTCTAAACGGTTTCTCTTTGGCGAGTACATATTGCCACCTACACTAAAAATTCTCTTGCTCTCTACTGAAGAAGGCGGAGCACATAAATACTTTCTTGAGAGGAGAGCCAAACTTGGAAGTTCTTCTTTGTTCGCCTTTCCACCAGCTAAGAGGATTCTCATTGTTTGCAATCAGTTTAAATGTTAAATAATAATTAAAAATCTCGGAACAAAATAAAGAAAATAAATATAAAAAAATAGTTTTTTATAACGCGAAACAAACTTGGAGCTGTCACTGGCTTATGGCCATGAATGAAAGATTACCTTGGCGCTGGGAGCGGCTAGTGGTAGTTAAGAATCGCTTTGGTATCGGAATCGGGTCTGAATTATTCAGCTCCGATACCGATTCCCAAAGCTTTGGAAAAATCCCGATATTTCGATTATTCTGATACGATTCCGATTAATTGTCCCATCACTAATAATCATACATACCCCTATAACAATAAGCATATGTTAAATAGTTTTATAATTTATGATATAAAGTCAAGTTAAATGAAATAATACATTATTTTAAATAAAAAATGGCATCATTATTAACAATAATATCATATTTTATATGACTATGGGCATGGCCTAAAATTTACCACAAAATATATAATATTAATTTCTTAATTAATTAAATTAATATAAATTAAATACAGTAGAAATCCGATAATCCGGCACGTTCGGGACCGGCTCGGTGCCGGACTACCTAAAATTCCGGTCTATCGGGCGGTGCCCCTTCTTTTTAGTGTAGGCTTTGCCGTAAAACAAATGTACTTTGTTTTTTTAACTACATACATACATAAATCGTAATTATAAGAACAATTAGGTTAATAATTAAACTACAAATACAGTATGCAAATACAACATAGTTTATTTTACATTTCATATAATATATGTACACGTACTGTAAAACATATTTTACTTAGATTTAAAAAAGTCACGAATGTCTTTTTGTTTTCTTGACTTTTGGCGTTTAGTATAAAATTTATTTCTAATGAAAACAGTTTCAAAAGTTACGTACGTTCGTGATAGATTAACTGTGCTGCACTGCACCTGTATTTGTTGTGACACCTGAGACTAGCCGGCCACTAATTGTTTCCAAACAATACCGAGCGCTTCCAGATGATCCCGGACTACCCCGAAAACTTCCGAATAGCTCTCGAGCGTTTTTATTTAAAGACACTTTTGGAGAAAACCAAAATTTTTACAATTTTCCGGAGCGATGCTGGACTATCGGGCATTCCGGACTGTTGGATGCCGGACTAATGGACTTCTACTGTACTTTTAATCATTTAAATTAATTTTAATACTAGTCTTCTTAGTGAAGTCTTAGTCAGCATAGTCACTCAGCATACCTGTGCCGCCTGTGTTAAATTTGAAATCTTAACTATTTTAGGAGATGAATTCCAAAGATCCACATGACACCTTCGTTTTAAAGAAGTATTCATAAACAACATATGCACATCATCCATTATTTGATTTTATATTAGCCCAGGCCTTTTGCCTTCTTATATCATTTTCTTTTAGATTTTTATTTTTAATTCAAAGTATAAAACTAACTTCTTAAAGTAAAGAGCAAAAGATAGATTCTATTACTGATTACTGTTGTCAGTGTTGCGTGGGTTAAACTTTGGAAATAAAAAGGACTGTCTCTAATGAAAACTTATGTTTTTAAACTTCATTGAAATTTTCCCTTTTTAAAAAAAAAGGTAAATTATACAATATTTTTGTTTTAAAAAATACAAATGCTTCAAATGTTTGCAAATAACCTCTTATTCCAGACCAGGTAAATTGGCTCCTAAACCATGGTAGCGAAATAAACATCCGGCGTTTTTATACAGGCCCTATTAAATTTTCCACATGCATGTGTTTGTAGTTTAAAACGAAGATTTGTAAAGAACTATTTTATCATGAACAGATTAAAATAAACCACAAAATTCATTGTAAGTATTAATTTCAGTTATTTTTGTCTAAGCGGGGCAATGGTTACCCTTAACATCACTACTCCTTGCGTTAGCCGTTAGAATTTCTCAAATTCAAATTTCGGCTAATTCAGATAGATCGTCCCTCATCATTAGGTTTAGGCTTAGGGATAGATTTAGGGTTCAGGTTAGGTTTAGGGATAGACTATAGATTTAGGGTTCAGGTTAGCTTTAGGGATAGGTACTTTGGTAAAAAATTCAATTTTTTTTTTTAATAAACCAATGGCATAATAGTTGAATAGAGCTAATTTTTAACAGAATTATAACACCAAAATCATATTTTTAGCTGTTTTAGTTTTAAAGTTATGAATTTTTAAAGTACGACTTGGTTTGTCATTTTTTACTTTTACTACACCTCCACATCTTGTGACCTCATTCCGCTGATCGTGTCATGCGCAATGACTATATAGTTTATATAAGGCAACGCATCCCCTTTATTTAAACACACTGTTTAGGGTCGACTTATTTCAATCTTTCAACTTTGGCACATGAATAATTAATTAAAGCTCTCCCTGACCAATGGTTTAATAGTTTTTGCATACGGCCAACTCTTATGAATGAAATAGTATTACGGTATAGCCATTATGCAAATGCAAGTGGCTGTGTGAATGGCTGCCTAGTACAACGCTTTGCACACGGCAAATTGTGATCATTTATAATATGGACTCTACCGGGTTTTTAAACCTCAAATTAGGATATTCTTGTTTAAAAGACTTTTAAGTTCACTCGAAACTATAAGTTATCCAAATATTTTGATGTAAATAGTGATAATAATTGAATATTTGTTGAGTATTGGCATCTTCCGCCATTGAAAAGGGGGCGTGGTCACACCCTAGCGAATTTGGGTAGTGCGACCTACAAAGTATACTGCTCATGGGGGGAACCATGGCGTCTCTCGGGAAGGACATGTTGCTTTGAAATTTGGCATACTGGTAGATCAATGTATGCCAGAGATGCATAATAAATATGAAAATGACATATTTTGTACTTTTACTTATATTAATGATGAAAGTTGCCTTATATTCACCAAGGATTTTCTCAAATATTAAGAGATTGATTAAAATGTAGGCCAAGATGTCCTCTAAAGCGTAAGGCCGGAAAAGGAACACAATTGTGGGATATAGTAATTATTTTATGAATGAAATTGCACCAACATCAATAAATTAAAAACACGGATTTTCGCGCGCCGACGCCCATTTCCGATACAAATTTTCAAGGAGTGTCCCTTGCTTCGGCGAAATACCTACTATGATAGACTATAGATTTAGGGTTCAGGTTAGGTTTAGTGTTTAGTGATACATTTCGTGTTCAGGCAACCAAGATAGCGGCCGTGGTTAAAAAACGCGGTACGATCTATCCGAATTTACTCAAATTTCAACAAAACACCACGACCACACTGTCCGCACATACTTTAATAGTCAATAAAATATTGTGGCTAATTTTTTGAATGATGGGGCCATGACGTCATTTGTGGGATAGATTTAGGGTTCAGGTTAGGGTGAGCGATCCCATCTCTCAACATTTACCAATATTTTTTTTGCGAATTCAAAAACCTTTAAGACACAAAGCTCAAATTTAATATGGTGCTGTGCTAAATCATTTTCAAGTAGGTAGCTCCGATATAGAGTTCAAATCCTCTGCAAGGAATCTTGGTTATAAGTTATATTCCTTTCTGACAACAAATTACATGTCTCTCAATAATCATATTTCTCACATCTGTGTAATTTTATTTATTATTTCTGATGATAGAGGGGGAGGGAAGTTTTAAAAAATGGTACAAAATAGTGTTACATCACTTATGGATGGTCCCTAAGTATGTATATTCACTAGTAATTTACTAACAATAACATTCAAATTAATTCAATATTTAGTTTTCAACATTGAAAATATTATTAAATTCACCACAAACCACTGCAGTGATCCACAGTGATTATTTCCATTTACAGTGAGTGACAATAATAGTCAGACAATAGATTTAAATAATTTAAAGAAAAAATGGACCTTATGGTAACTTTCCCAATATTCCCATGTTTGTGTCAAGGATATTACAATTAGAATTAGAAATAATCCCTCTTTTAGAAGCTCTGATTCAGTTAAGTTCAGTAACAACTTAACTTTAACTTAGTGTACCATTCAGTTCTGTAACAGCATACTTTTGGTTAGGTAACAACATAAGTTTGGGTTCGGTTCAGTAAAAACTAAAGCTTGGGTTCAGTTGGGCAACCACTGAAGTTCAGCACATTTTATAATTACCATAATTTCAAATAAGTTTGATTTTAATTTAAATGATATTAAAAAATAAATTACATTTTTATTTACATTTACATGTCTAATAAAAAGCTAAATGGAATCAGCAGTGTAAAATGTGCAATTTTCATTTGGTGTCGCCAGGGCTGCCAACTTTTCTTAAATTTACCAAAAGCCGTAAAATTTTGACCTAATTATTTCATGATGTTTGATGCTTGCTTTAAACTTTCATACTCATAATGAAGAGAAAACTGGTGAGAATGTCATATAATATAATAAGCTTAAACACTTAAAAGTAGGCTCATGTCTAATAGTCAAATGACATAGAGTTGGCAGCCCTGGGTGTCACCAACATGCATCTTCTCCCCCCCCCCCCCCCGCTGTCTTGACAATTTTCTTTGGTTCAATCGTCAGCAGGGTTCGGTTTTAGTTTCGGTTTGATTATCAGCAGGGTTCAAGTTTGGTGTGTTGAGTTTGGTGTGTATGTTTGGGCTTGGTTCAATTCCCATCTCTAGTACTAGTTCTAATGAGCATGTTATGAATATGATATTAGAAGGTAGACTATCATCACGTTTTTTCAGATTCCCTTTTAACTCTGATGTAAATAATTTTTAAGGACCCTGCTTCAAATTATTATTATATAATAATTTAGCTAGGGTCACTTAGTATGTAAAAACAATACATCATGATGAAGTTTCCATTTGCCGTTAAAAAAATTATTCTGTGTAATTTACACACACAAAATTTGTTTATTCCTTTTCCTTAGAGAATGCAGAAGATAGAAGGCTTATGTCAACAAAATGGATGACTTTTGAATTGATTGTTAGCAAATAAAAACCATGTCTTCATCAGGCATAAGGGTCCACCCTTCATCATTTGGTGTTGGGCCTGGAGCCACTTCACTATCAATGCAATCAGCTCTATCAGAAAATGTCTCCCAAAGTGCAGGAATGAAATCTACACTTGAAAAAGCTTATTTAACAGGTCGTCAAAGACAAATGGGATTAAAACAAAAACGAGAGACTATTCAAGATGATGAATATCAAAAGGTAACAAAGAAATCATCACATCAACATGTGTTTTATTTTGTTTCCTTAGTGAATTATCACTTTACTTTAGGCATAATATTTTAAAAATCATTACGATGGTTATAACTTATACTACCTAATATTAAAGGAAACTCTAAACCTGGAAGCAAAGTCAAGCTAATTAAAATCTACAGAGTTTATATGTTTATTTTCTAAAGATTTAAATTTTCACAGATTATCAGTTAAACGCTTGGAGTCTATTTTTTTGAGACAGACAATACAATTCAAATATTATTAAAGTGAATGATAACAGAATAAGTGATGTCACTCTGAAAAAAAACATCAGTGACACAAAGGTTGATCTTGTCATTGAAAAGTTATCTAATTATGAGAAAGTTGTTGTTTTTTTAAAGTAACTTAAATCAGAAAGGTAGGAACCATCCCCCATTAGATTAGTCAGAGTGCAAAAACAGTTACATATTTTTATTCAAATAAATGTTTTTTTCAGTACACTCTTTACTTTCATTAGAAAAATGTTTAAAGATTGAGGAAAGATGAGTTCTGGGTCTTTATTAAAAAAATGATCAAGTTTTATTAACAAAGTTCATGATCTTGGTTTTTAAAAAAAAAAAAATGTTTATTTGAACAAAAGGGCATGTTTTGAATTCTTTAATGGCTTCGTAAGGTTAAATTATTGCTTGATTATAAATAAAAGATTTAATGATTTAACGGTTCTTTTTGATTTAAAAAATCTCCTTTACATTACAGAGAAAAGATTTGCAAATTTCCTTCATAAAAGAGAAATTTCACCAAAAAGAGTGCAGAATTTTTGTACCAGTTCCTGGCCAGTGTGGAGATAATAAACAAATAAAAGCAAAAAATTTGAAGTAAGTGTTTTTGAAAATGATGTGATTCAACATGTCTTTCAACTCCACTAAGGTGATCATAAACAGCCACAACTTCTAAACGAAACTTAAAAATCATGGTGCCTCATTGCCAGAAATAGCAGGCTCAAATTAGTCTGGAGTAGTCACAAGATATGGGCTTAATGGCCATATTTGTGGTATGGGTTTAAATATTGGCAAACAGAAAATAGATGTGCAACTAAAAGGAAAGACGTTTTCTACAGACTCCCTGACAGATAAACCCAATTAGACCCAGTAGTATAATTTCCCAAGGTAAAGTTTTCAATTGCTGTTAAATACTTATACTATTGCATAAGTACCCGCAGTTTTGTTAAAACTGTTTAAGTAATTAAACTATTTGCTTTGTTAGATGCCACTGTGGAGAAGTTCTAATGCTGCATGCAGGAATGAGGTTAAAGTCACCCATTAATCAGTTTGAAAATCGGTTTCTTCTGCCACCAGGTAAGAGTTAAATGCTAATTATTGATGTGAAAAATTTCTTAACGTCCCATAACTTATCCATAATTATTTTATGAAACTCCATCACAGCCTGTGCGAAGTCAGGAAAAAGTAGATTGATAGGGCAATTTAAGCCTCACTGGGAAGCACCCCCCCCAGACTACACCCCCCCTCCACTTGTCAACCTCATTATCAATGAATGCAATATGAACATTGTCCTGTGAATCAACTATTACTCTATGTTGGGATGAACCTACAGGTTGTCAAAATTATCTGTTATGGTTGGGTCTGAAGATGCAGATAATAATACAGCAGAAATTTTTTTTTATAAATCCAGCAGAAGAGGGGAAAACGTCCTGGGATATATGAAAAACAGGAGGGCAGAATAGAAATTGAAACAAATAAAAAAAATATAAGAAAGGAGTCTACTAAAGATGAGAACTTTGACTCCAAAATCAGAAGACTGAAGTTCTCAAGACCAAATGCTCATACAGGATTCCCCGGTCATCTGGCATAAAACAATCCCCAATAAAGAACTGAGCTGCTGATCAGGAGAGGCAACAAAAATTGCATAGTATTTTTTTAATAGAATTCCACCAAGCCCACTTTCTATGACAGAACTGAGATGGACAGTCCAGGGGGAAAAAAAATGAAGATTCAAAGAAATATATGGAATGGAAACATGACCCTAAGTGCAGCTCCAACAGAGACTTTGATGTAGTCAGAAGGCGCATGATGAATAAATGATTGAATACATTTTTTTATATTTAAATTGATCAGGTGAATTATTAACTCATCTTTTACAAGGACAGAAATGTATTTTAAATTCATCATCATCATCATCATGTCCTTTAGCCCTTGGACCATTGCGGTGCTACAGATGACATGAAAACTATCCTTCTACATTCCTCTCGGTCTGCAGCACTACGCATAGCATCGCCTAGTTTTAATCCCGTCCACTCTTTGATGTTATCTCCCCATCTTTTTCTCTTTCTTCCTCTTCTTCTCCCTCCTCTAGTTGTGCCCTGCATGATTTCTTTGGCAAGCCCTTGTTTTCTGGTCACATGGCCATACCACTCAAGTTTGCACTTTTTTACAGACACCAGAAGGTCATTGTACTGCCCAATTGCTTGGCAAATCCTTTCTTTCACTTGTTCATTGGTGATATGGTCTCTATAGCAGATGCCAAGAATGCCTCTGAAAGATCTCATCTCCATCGCCTTTATTTTCCTTTTAAGTTCTGCTGTTAATATCCAGGACTCACAGGCATATAAGAAAATTGAAAGGATTAATGAGCGCATCAGCCTGATTTTGGTGCTGGGGGCTATATTTTTGTCGTTCCATATTTTCTTGAGCCTCTTTAGTGCTGTTGTGGTCTGCGCAATCCTGGCCATCAATTTGGGCTTGGAGCCTTTTTCCGAGACTATTGCTCCTAGGTACTTGAAGCTGCCAACTGTCTCTAATCTTTCCTCCCCGACCTTAATTTCAGTGGCGATACCAGTGGTGCTATTTGTCATCATTTTTGTCTTTTCTGCACTGATTTGCATGCCAAAGGACGATGAAGTCTTGTCAAGATGCTTTACTAAGTTGGCTAGCTCTTCTTCGCTTCCAGCCAATCAGTCTATGTCATCCGCAAAGCGTAGGTTGGTGATTGTTCTGCCACCAATGCTGACTGTCCCTACATGCGTTTCCAGTGCACCCGACATAATTCTTTCTGAAGATGTTGAACAGGGTGGGGGAGAGCAAGCAGTCTTGTCGTACTCCAACCGTGGTCTTGAACCATTCTCTGATGTTATTGTTGAAGAATACTGCACTGGTGGCCTTATCATAGAGGCTGCATATCATATCATTCTGCATATCGTGGTTAGGTGCAATAGTTTTGGCAAAGCTGTAGGTTACCTTTCTTGGGGAGGGTGATGATGAGCGATTGGTTCCATGATTTTAAATTTACCTGGTTAAAAACTGACTTATTACTGAAATACGTTATATCTCACCAGAGTTTGACTAAATGTATTCTTTCATCTTGTCAACATTTAGAGTATGACACAGTGCTCAGAAATCTAGAAAAAATCCTGACTGAACCTCTGCCAACTTCATCAAGAGAATGGAAGGAAGCTGAATGCTTTTATGTCAGTCAAACAAATGCGTTTGGAAAAATAGAATTCAATGTGGAGCAGGTGGGAGGCAAAAAACCTGCGAAGGTAAAGAAATTCAATCAGTTGCACTTCACATTTTGCTGAGAAAATTGAAAACTAATCATTGGAAGTTAATCCTCACATAGGCTACCATGGGAATAATTTAATGTTAAAAACTATTTTCAAAATGCTCAACATTTATAAAAGATTTTCAATTTAATTACAAATATCATAATGTTTTCAACAGCTTTTGTTCAAGATTTTCAATAATTCATCACCAAAAATATAGAATTTTGAGGTAAAATTATCAATAATTTTAAAATTTTTGGAGATCAATATTAATTTGGTCATTCCTTTAGCTATTGAAACTTTTTTTTATGGATCCAATTTTTAACATTTAAAAAAAAATATTTAAAATAAATAAATATATATATATATATTGTTTCAGTATATCAGAATCTGTGCAGATGACAGTGATAATGTTGACAATTGTCTAGAGCTGATGAAAAACTTCTGGCATATGATGAATCCAGAACCACCAAATCTTGTTATCTCTGTTGTTGGCGGAGCCAAAAATTTTAAATTAGACGGAAGGATGAGGGACACATTTACAATTGGTTTAATAAAAGTAAGTTACAGCTGAGACTTAAATTGAATGAAACATGCTTGCTTTTAACATTAACATGAGTTTTAGAAAAAGTCTACATGTTAGAATCACTGTTGGCTTGCAATTTTATGTCTTACCCTTTTATGTCTTACCCTTTTTATGTCATAGTGTATTTAAAAAAAACAAAATGAGAAGCAAAGCAACGAAAGTAGAGGTTTACTTGAAAAATACATGTCATTTTAAGTTGTGTAAAATTGAATCATTCATGAAATGTAAACAATTTTATTGAACATTTTCATTTTAAGATTCAAATTTCCTTAGTTGATTTTCTTTCCTAACTGTATATATTAATAATAAATGATTAATAAATTTGTTATGCAGTTGGGTATATGATGTTTTTAAAATTTTAATGTCCACGATTTTTAGGCTGCAAAAACAACAAATGCTTGGCTGATTACATCCGGGTTTAACATGGGAGTGATGAAAGCTGTTGGACAGGCTGTGCACGAGGGCCAAACCTTCCAGTGGGACAATGACAGGATGAACCATGTATTGAGGTGTATTGGTATTGCCCCATGGGGATATGTTAGAGGGAGACATGTTTTGGAGAGCTATAATGGACAAGTGAGTATGGAACATGGGAACATGAAAATAATCATCAAGATATTGGTTTAAGTTTAGTAGACTGACTGGATTGTTTCTTGTTGTCAGACTCCAGTAATGAGAAATTGCTCCCAGGAATGAACATTGTAGTTTTTTTTTTTAATAAAGGCTTTATTAATTTTTTCTTTCATTACAGGGAAAATTCAATGCCTTTTATCGGACAAGCAATCAAATTCTTCACAAACAACCTGTGCCATTGAACCCTGATCACACCCACTTTATATTTGTGGATGATGGTTATAGATATCGCTATGGAGGAGTGGCTGACTTTCGTTCCAAATTTGAGAGAAAAATTGCAACAGAAAAAAGTGGTATGTTTCTTAGTTAGTTGCAAAATGTCTTTTATGTATCTGATACATCTTTGATTAAAAAAAAATTTATATATATATCAATTGTAATATATTTTGTAATGTTAACAAAATTATTTTGTGGACTTGGCTTACTTTTACAGAAGGGGGTCTTGGTATACCACTAGTTCTACTGCTGGTGGAAGGCGGCACTGATGCCATTCAAGATGTCAGTGTGTCTCTAGCAGAGGGCATCCCTGTTGTAGTGTGTGCTGGCACAGGCCGTGCTGCTGACATTCTTGCATATGCTTTCAAAAACACCATCACTCAAAAGTAAGTTGTTTGCTTGACTGCATCTATAAAACATTCAGTTTATGTTGTTATGTTAAGTCTGATCCTGTTTGTTTAACTTTATTGTTTATAGTTTGGACTGATATATCAGACCTGTTTACTCTTACGATTTTGTGGTGTATACATTATATATTCTGTATGTTTATTTTTTACTATTAAGATAATGTATTGAACGATTTTGTGATGATATTCTATGATTTTAAGAGTTTGAGGGTAAACAGGTCTGATATATGCATATTTCAAGTTAAATTCAAAAAAAGGGTTTCTCTAACTGTGGACACATTTTTACAAAGATGATGAAATCAAATATATTTATCTTTTTTGTTTTCTCTGAATTATTTTCTGCTGTAGGAAAAGCTTCAGAGCTAGTTAGTGATTAAAAAATCGTTTTTTATATCTCATAGTACTACCAGAATTATGTCAGACTTTCATCAAGACAAACTGGCACGTAAAATTTATGCAGCCTACAAGACAAATTTGAACCCTGGAAAGGAAAA
Organism: Omphiscola glabra; assembly: GCA_964017045.1. Classification (NCBI taxonomy): domain Eukaryota; kingdom Metazoa; phylum Mollusca; class Gastropoda; family Lymnaeidae; genus Omphiscola; species Omphiscola glabra. The sequence continues at coordinate 27,088,584 of OZ024794.1, read as the reverse complement.
AGAAGAGTTGGAAAGTCTCAAGGAAAAAGTGATGGGATGTTGCCAGAGAGAAGATCTGGTATGTTGCTACTGAGCTTGTAAAGTTGAGACACTTTCAATTTTGAAATTTCCAATCACACCTTCTATTAATGGTTGCAATTCATTTGTTAATTAAACTAATTGTGTAGTTTAGAAGGAAACAAAGTTTCACATAAAGAAAACAGCCTTAGAACAAAGATGAATGAAATATAAACATTTTTCAGTGCATAAAAAAGAACATGCCTTTAAAAGTTAAACAATTAAGTTTTACTTCATTGTTATAATAATGTTAGTTGAATCAGTATTTTAACTTTCATAATTACCGTTTCAGATTCAATGCAGTTAGTTATAGTAATATAGTACATATATATAAAAATATAAACATTTTTTTAAGGTAATTGTTTTTAACATGAACAAACACGAAGATCTGGACTTAGCCATTTTGAAAGTTTTGCTCAAAGGTAAGTGAGGTGTAAAAAAAATTAGTAAGTGCAAAAAATGAAGTCTCTCTTGGAAATACAATAAAAAATGATTTTTAGGAATAAAATAATTCTTTTAAATAAATTGACAGAACTTTTCCAAACTTTTAACAGTACATTTGGATAGTTTCAACTGAACTGTTACAGCAATCAAGCTCTTCATTAGTGCTGTAAATTTATTAATAAAATATTATGCTTAGGTTATAAAACATTTTATTTAAATATATTTCTATTTATTAATTTTTACACATTTTCATCCAGCATCCTAATATTTATTGACTGTTTGTATTTATTTCCATTTATTTTTAGTTAAAACCAATTCCTCACTTGAGAACCAGCTGAAGCTTGCATTAACTTGGAACCGTGCTGACATTGCACAAGAAGAAATATTCAGGGAGGATGTCATATGGAAAGAAGGTTCTTAATATTAATAACAGTATTATTTAAACAATTGTCTATTCACAAAATGATAAACTTAATTATCTTGATTTTAAAAATGCAACAAACATTAACAAGAAATGATTTATTTTCAAATGATTTTCCCAGGAAGCCTGGAAGAATTTTTAACTCAAGCCCTTGTTGAGAACAAAGTGGATTTTGTCAAACTGATGCTGAACAATGGAATTATCATGCAAGAATACCTGACAATACAGCGCCTGGAGCATCTCTACAACTCTGTAATGTCATATATTGGATCTCAAATTTATACCTTGCTTAATTCATGTTTCAAGTCACATTTGAAAATTATTTTAAAAAGCTAAGTGGAACGTTTCTAAACGTTCACAAAACATTAACATTTCAAGTTTTCAATTTAATGCTTTTGAAAGTTCTATCATTTATCAACTTGAATCTTTGCTGCCTCTAAGGTAAATACCCCTTTTTATGAGCTGATAACAAAAGTTTTACAAGAAGCAGGATCAATTTAATCTTTAAATAAAATGCACATTAAAAAAACAAATGCAATGATATCATTGTACATGACACATTAAGTTAACACAGATAATCTTCATGCAATGAAATTTTTTTTTTTTTTCCCACCTCCAGATGCCTAAACACAGCTACTTGAATCTCATTTTGAAGAATTTCGCCAAAGAAGACAAATTCACTGTTGATATAATAGAGAAATTCACAAGATCACTCTTGGACTGTTTTGATAACGACACATTTTCAAAACCTGGAGATCAAGAACCAAAAGGAGTGCACAAAATTGCATCCAGCATGATGGTTCCACACATTGAATCTGATTCAGAAAATAGACAGGAACCCAATAGATTCAAACGCCCATACAAGCAGCTTTTGATTTGGGCAATACTAATGGACAGGTCAGTATGGCCATTGATAATCAGTCTGCAGCTTCTTTGGAGTCTGTGAGCATAAGATACAGATTATGGTACTGCTGTAAAAATTGGCTATGTCCCCTGTATTATCATGTGCCAAGGATTAAATAATGTGATACAAATTAATGTCATCCACTACATTTAAAAGATATTTTTTCCTATATTTTGTAAAAACCTCAGAAAATTGCAATGTGATCGAATGGGTGTGTTATTTAAATTGCAAGTACTTCTATGAATTATTTTTTTATTTTTTAATATATTTTTATATATATATATATAGATTTAATTTAGCTCAACTTTTCTGGGAACTTGGCTCAGAACCCATCACTAGTGCACTGATCTGTACTGTGCTGTGTCACAGAATGGAAATTAAAGTACCAAAGTATTTGACAATCGTCAGAAACAGTTTTCACGCTATGAAAGAGTAAGTATCTTATTTGGGGCCAAAATACAATGTTAGCTTTTTTTCTTCTCACCCAGCAACTGTTCGGTGGTATTAAAATTTGATTCAGGTTGCACAAAATTCTACAGCACAGTAATTCATAATATATATAATATAATACAGTAAGGATCAGATTATTTTAAAGAGTGCTGACATAAAAATGCCTTTGAAATGGATGAACTTGTGATGACTTAGAGAACATTCTTTCTGACTACTGACACCAGCAACTCAGAATTTAAGATTCAAGACTTCTTCATAATCTTGTTTAGATGTGATTCTCTAGAAAAACCAATAATTAATAATTTATTTTATTAAAAAGTGACTTTTCTAACAAATGACATTATTCACATTTTTTGTCACATCCACAGTTGATAGGCTATTAACTATGTTATATATCTTTAAGACTTTTAAGCAAAAATGTTATCAGCTTAATGTTAAAAATGATCGAGTATTAATTCTATTTCAAATTTATAATCTTGTACTTCAAAAGAAATTTAATTAAAAGTGTTAAACAAATTTTTACCTGATGAGATTTTTGTGGCTTACTAATAATATGCCTACTTTTTGTTTTTTAATCTTTAACTCAGTGAGTTTGAACAGCTGGCCATTATTGTACTAAACGAGTGTCACAATGTTGATCCAGATAAATCAATAATGTTGATACAACGAAAGTCACCCACATGGGGTGGTATGACTTGCTTGCAAATCGCAGCATCAGCATCAGACCAGGTCAGCAAATGTTTACAATATTTAATGCATGTGATACACTATCTTGCACGAAAAATAATTATTCAAGATTAAAAGATTTTAAAAATCAAGTCAGTAGCACATTATAGAATTACTAACTGTTTGTTTATACAGCTATATTTTTAAACAGCTATAATCTGAGGAAAAATATGCAGTTTGATTATCATAAAAACTCGCTTTGCCTAGGCTAATAGGATAATTTTGTAATATTGTAAACAATATTTTCCTAGGCCTTTGTCTCATCGGTAGCTTGTCAAAACTCCATCAACAACGTCTGGAAAAATGGTATAGAGGCCAGCTGGCCAAAGGTAACTCTTTTTAAATTAGAGATTTTTTACTTTCCTTATGTACTTTACAGTCACTTGGATATATGTTTATAACCACATACAGTTGGTAAATTTAGTAAATATTTCCATAAAATGCATCTGAGTTTTGCTCTGCCTACTTGAACTGAGCCTGCTCTTTAATTTCTACTTATTGGCTACATTAAATTTGTCATAATACTTTTCTTTTCTGACATTTAGATGAGAAATATTTTAGATTTTATTTATATTATATCATTATGCACTTCAAAATGTAAATATACAATTTTTTGTTGACAGGTTTTTTGTGGGGCCATCCTACCTCCTTTTATATTAGCCATAGACATAAGCTTGTTTGGACAGGAAATTAAGTCTAAACTTCTGAAAATATTTACATTCTATTCTGCACCTTTGACCAAATTCTCCATGTATACTGTAAGTTTAATATCTCTGTTTCAGTCTTTTTAAAAAAAAAAATAATCATACATTGTATTTTAACCTTGTTCAGAATAAAGAATGTTAAACTGATAACAACATCTGTGGGTCATTAATATGACTATATTATATTCTACTCTCCTTACATCAATGCTGTTATATTACAAAAGTCTTATATAAAAATACCTTTTAAATGTATTTTTTAAAATTAATATCTTATTCTTACGACAACTTAAAAAACATTAAAAAATCTTTCAGGCGGCTTACTTGGCATTCCTTGGTTTGTTCACCTACATGATCCTGGTAGATTTCAAAGAGAATCCATCACCAACTGAATGGATCATTTTGGTCTGGATAATCAGCTTTATTATTGGAGGTATCCATTCGGTATGTATGATCTAACTACTTTATTTAACAAATTAAAATATTGGTATGAAATTTATTTAAATCTGTTTTTTCTTTTTAAAGTGGTGCAGTCCTATCTCAGCCAGAATTAAGATTCCACTCATCTGTTAAAAAAATGTTATAGCATAATATAAAAAACAAACAAACATTATATTTATAGATGAAAGATATAAAACAAACTACAGTCGAACCCACTTATCACGACCTCTGTTAACTCGCCAACCCTGTTAAGTCGACGTCTTTGGCGTGGAACCGCCAAATTCTCTCTTTGTCTTAGCATTTTCTCATTGGTTATGTCAATTCTTTTATGTTGCCGAACCCTAATATCTCGAGCACAAAAGAGGGCCAAATTTGCCACTTAACGTTGGTTATCTCGATCCCCATGACCAATCTCCAGCTTTTGAAAATGTTAGTTATCGATGCCACGAAAAGGAAACTACAAACTTGACTAAGCAATGCATTGGAATCAATCAGTATAATATTTTAATTTGAGGTTAAAAAACCCGGTAGAGTCCATATTATAATGGGTCATCATTTGCCGTGTGCAAAGTGTCATGGCCATACGCATGGGCAGCCATTCACAGTCACTTGCATAATGGCTATACCGTACTACTATCTCATTCATAAAAGGTTGCCGTGTGCAAAAACTATTAAAACTAGGTCAGGGAAAGCTTTAATTAATTAGTCATGCGCCAAAGTTGAAAGTTCAAAATAAGTAGTTCCCGAAAAGTATTTTAGTAATAAGGGGATGCGTTGCCTTATATAGATTATATAGCATATACCGGTACAATGGTAGCCGCAGATTTGGTAAACAGAAAAGCCTTATATTAATACATTATATTATATTTACTGGTATACTTAGTGCATAGTTAGATAAATTATAATTTATATATAATTGTATAATATTATTTTTTATACAGCATTAGTTCTGTAAATAAAAGTTGTATAAAATTATCATTAAAGCGAGAATTATTTAGCTCGTGACGCGAACAGCGGAATTGGGTCATAGAATGTGGCGATGTGGTTCATGTTAAAAAAGGACAAACGAAGTCATACTTTAAAAATTCATAACTTTAAAACTACAACAGCTAAAATTATGATTTTGGTGTATTAATTCTGTAAAAAACGCTGTTGTGTAAAAAAAACTCCAAAAACACGTGCATGTACATTCTCATTTATTAACGCACATCATGTACATAAAGAAATGTCAAGCACATGTTAATATTTTCCGCCATATTGGTTTTCGTTTATCTCGATCATCGGTTATCTCGGCGCTTTTTGGCATACCCCGAGGCCATCGACATAACCGGGTTCTACTGTACAACCTCAAAATTAAAAATAACAATAAACTATTAAATTATTATCATTATTATTCCTATTAGTAGCATTATTAATAGTAGCAGTAGTAGTATTTTTCACTATTACAGACATTCTGAGCTACAATTCTTAAAGGGAAATGTCATTGAACAAACTGATAGATTATTGTTTTAACAATAAAAAAGAGGACCCCCATTCAAGGGTGAAAGTAGTTCAAGCTTAATTATAAACTCTTTTGCTTCAAACCTCTGCAGTTCATTGTGTTTCCCTCACCTACATTCTCTGGTAAATGGAGGGACTTCTTTGGTGTAATGGACAGGCTGGATTTCCTGAACCTTCTCCTGGCCATCATTGCTTTTATTTTGCGGTGGTTCCAAATGTATGATGCCAAAGTGATCTACTGTGTAAACGCTGTCATATTCTATATCCGTGTGATGAAACTCTACACAGCAAACAGACGATTGGGACCCAAAATTTACATGATAAATCGCATGGTTAGTTATTAAGATATGGACATGGTTATTGATATTTGCTTAGCCTCCACTAATGTGTTGATCTGGGGATTTTATTTAATTAAAAAGGAAATTGAAATTAATAGGAAATACAATAGTGTATCATGGTTGTAAATATTTTAATTATGTCCATTGCAATTTCATGGGGACATGGATCACTTTGAATAATTGAGCTGCAGTGGGTTTATTATGTTTCATTTCTAGTTGTTTCAGGTTTACTTGATAAAATTCATTTCAAAAATTGATTTATCAAAATAAGTGATGCAGGTGAAGGTTTGAACATTTGTATATCACCGGTACAGTGTGACTTACAGCAGTGCTTCTTGTTACATGATTCCATTGCTGATGCCATACATCTTTAAAAAATTTCTTGAGTTGTAGAATTTAAGACTTTTAACTAGCCCTACCCCTATATCCAAGTAAAACAAATATTCACCCTCTGTTCGACAGCTTGTTGAGCTGGCCCTGTTCGTCATGGTGTTGATGGTCTTCCTGCTGGCCTATGGTGTAGCAAGTCAAGGCTTGCTGTATAAAAACAGGAACAAAGACTGGGTCATTCTGAAGGACATACTGTACTTCCCTTACTGGCAGCTGTTTGGGGAGATTTTTTTTGATGAATTGGAGAGTAGGTTTTTTTTTTTTAAAAACTGAACTGTAACACATGCAGCCTATTTTTGTGTGTTTAATTAACTAAAGCTTGTAAAATCTATTTATAGTTATCTGCTCATAGTGTAAAAGCAACATACACATATAACTGAATTTAGTACAAAAGAGCTAATCACATGTATTGATGAAATACCCATTGCATTTTTTTTATTAAATGAAGAACAGTAAAACTATTCAAATAATTGACATTGCTATGCGACCTTTTTACCAGGCCCATGCTCAAGGAGGTTGGCCTTCATGTTGTTTTGTTAGCCCTTACCCCATACCACTGAGAGGAGTTTAAATTAACTTCTGAGCTCTTAAACCTCTTGACATCCCATCTTTGCTTTTCCAGTTTTTATTTCTGTTGTCTGATTTAGGTCAATAATTTCCAAGATTCTTCTATTAAAAATTTTCTTGACCTACTTCAGCCGACAGTGTTTGTCAAGCATCTTTGACGGCCACATTGAACATAACTGGTTCAAACGGTTTGCCTGATGAGCTGAACACATGTCGGACTTCTCACTGGCTAGTTCCATTGCTGCTAGCCATGTATCTGCTGGTCGGAAATGTTTTATTGTTGAATTTGCTCATCGCTATTTTCAGGTAATTAGACTTGATTTTTTTCATCTTTATGTGGCTCTCAAGAAATTACAATAGCCCCTGTACATATCTTAAATGGGGATTATCTAATCTCTTGATGTTTTTTAAAGCTTTTTTTTCCTTCTAATTTTGTAATTAATAATGCAGTTTAAGAAGTTGACCAGATACGAATTTTCTACTTAAGAAGAGATAAATTAATGCCTGTTGTATTTGTATTTATAAATATGGCATTTAAGCTGAAAAGAAGTATCGGTATATTTTAAAGACAATTTCTTTCTTACATTTCAGCCATGTTTTTGACACAGTTGAAAATAATGCCATTGAGATCTGGAAGTTTCAGATGTACTTTCTTGTGATGGAGTTCCAAAACAGACCTTTGTTATTCCCTCCTCTCAGTATATTCTCTTATTTCCTCTATGCTGTCAGATACATTTGGAGAAAAGTGTCTCATCAGAAAAAAGTGAAACGTAAGTCTTGATAGATTTGTGTTCTCATTGGTTCATGACACTTTTTTGTAATGGCACAATATAATTTTTCTCTGCTCCCTTTCCTATCACTATTTAAATTTTTAAAATTATCCTCAACATTTTAATTTAATTAAAAAAAAAAAAAGCACAGAACAGATAAAAGGAGGGAAAAAAACATATATAAGGGGAAACGGAATAAAGAAAAAACAAGGAATGGATTAGGAACTTTTCATACGCTAGTTTCACTCTGATTGGGAGTGGTGTTTGAGGGGAGATTTGCATGTGTGAAGGGATACAATTATTTTATGTTTTTAAGTACTCATAAAAGACATTGTGAAAATGCAAAGTGATGAATTTAAAGTGATGCTAAAAAAATGCAATCCAAAATACAGATAATTTTGTTATACAAATCTCATTATTTTTTAGTTTGAAAATTTTCACAGTATAATGATATGGCTTGCCCTATTTTTTTCACTTCAACATAGAGTTATTTTCTCCCCTTAGTATAGCCTTGATGTTGACGTAAATGTGCTGTGTCATCTCCTACCCATTTTCCTTGCATACTCTGTGGTATCATTTTCTTTGCATACTCAGTCCTTTGTAACTAGTGTTTATTCTACCTGCTAAAATAGATTAAATCTTCAAAACCGTAATGGTATGTAGGTAACAACATCATGGTCCATATATATCTTAATTTTTATTTTTACCAATCTTGAAGTTTCCTATTAATTTTCAATCACCAAAATTATAACTGATCCATTATTCATCACCAAATTAGTGATATATTTTAAATAGATGCTATTTTTTTTAAGTAGTAGGACCTTAGCCAAATCCCCTGTTTGAAAAAAAATTTTGTAGCAGAAATGTGACAATATGATTGAATCATTTATCAGCTGAGCAGTTTTTAAAACATCACTTGGAGTTCTTGTCGGTCTTTGAGAAGGAGATGATGGCTAACAAGCTGAGAGCCATCAAGGCAAACATCTTACAGTCAATTGACATGAAGTTTCACATACTACAAACAAGGTAAGAAAACCCATGACTCACTGTTGGAAAGGTAGCCGGTTTTTTCATTTAAACTAAAAAGAGTTTACAACAATGTTCTGTTTCTTATTTGTTTTCTCATGTTAAATTAAACAAATTTAGAACATAATCAAGAATTACTCTACCAGCCAATATACCACTAATCTATCCATTTTGGGTAAAATATTTAGAGTTTAAGAAGATTAAATATTTTGTATTAAGTCTCAGATAAAAATATTAAAGTTTTGTTAAGTTGACCCCACAACATGGTCTATGTTTGATAAGCAGATTTTTCTTTTTTTTTAAATATTTTCTTTTTACCATACAAGAGTAATTGTGTTTTGATTTATAAAGTTCCCATTGAATTTTTTCAACAATAATATTTCTTTGGAATTTCTGTAATTTTTCTAACATATTAGATTTTTTTTGGGATGATTTAATTCAATGATTTTTCCCTATAGAATGGATGAACTGACCAGAGTTATAGAAGATGAGTTGATGTCTGACCAACACAACATCATACCTGGAATGGAACTCAGCAAAGCACCAACTATGGTTGAGGAGATTGCCAATGCAGCTGAGCAGAACGATCTACTGGAAGCAGTCCAAACTGTAAATATGATATAAATAAAACCTTGTTAAGCATTCTGTTGCATATTGCATTTTTTTTTTAATTAATGAAAGGCGGTGGTATTTTTAAACATGTTTGTGCAATAAAATATCCCGATTAGTCTGAGCAGATTACCAATTAGTCTGAGTAGATTACTGATTAGTCTGAGCAGATTACTGATTAGTCTGAGCAGATTACCAATTAGTCTGAGCAGATTACCGATTAGTCTGAGCAGATTACCGATTAGTCTGAGTAGATTACCGATTAGTCTGAGCAGATTACTGATTAGTCTGAGCAGATTACCAATTAGTCTGAGCAGATTACTGATTAGTCTGAGCAGATTACTGATTAGTCTGAGCAGATTACCAATTAGTCTGAGCAGATTACCATAATGACTGAGATTAACATTAAATTATGAGCTTATTTCAAAATACCACCATGTCAGTTATTACTGTCTTTATCCTAGGACTCTACAGAGCTGAAGAAGAAGCCCAAACATAAACACAAGCACCGGAGGAAGAAGAGAAACGAGGACATGCCACCCATCAGTGAAGAGAAAAAACTCAACATCGACGTGGTGGATGAGGTGAAAAAAGGGCACCAGGCTAAAGAACATCTGATGTCTGATGAAGAAAACCAGTCACCGCCTCAAAGGAACTCCAGTCTGTATGTAAACCCACCCACACGTGAGGTGGCCACCACCCCAAGAGGTGTTGCCTGGAGTGGAACCGGCGAGCCAAAGAGCCCAAGCTTTTCTCAGAGGTTAAATTACTTTACCATGGACTCTGATGAGGAAGAAATCCCTACCACTATATACTCCCCCAGGGCAACCTCCACTTTTAATGTGAACCTGAGTCCATCCCATGACACAGCCTTTGACAGCCAGTCAGACAATGAGGAAGTGTCAAGCCATCAGAGGCGAAGGCGAAAAGCTCGACTTCACCTAAAACGACACAGAATAGATGATGCCCAGAGGCATAATGTTTTCTCTAAAATGTAGAACTATAGAAGCGTTTATGTTAAAATGTTCATTGCTTTCATATCATTAAAAAAAAAAGATAAATGATCTCATTGGAAAATCTTTCAAAATCAGACTTGTAAAATCAAGAGTATTCTTTTTATATTATGTTAGTATTTACTATAAATTTTTTGCAGAGTAAAAAATCTGACCAAACCTTCTTCTCTGGAAAGAAGAAAGGAAAAGGCTCAATGTAGATATTCAAAAAGTATGATTGTATGAATAGACCTGTTCCTGTCTCCAGCAAGATTTTAAAAAGCTCTTCATATTGTGAATTTTAGGAGCTTCGAAGAGCCAGCACCACCAGACCTTTTATAATTTCTGTAAAATAAAATGGGAGACAATTTTAAAAAGTTGATTATCTGAAGTCCAATAAAAATACTTGCCACCTAGTCATCAGATATACACAAGTTTTCAATGAACTGGGTTTGTGTTTTATTAATATATATTATATTATTTTAAAAAAAAATAAATAATTTTTTAAATTTATATGAAGCTAAGTCTAGGCATGTGCTGCTCAAATTTTATGCTGTAATTCTCTGTTTATTAACTTGGAAACCACATAAACGATGCTGCTGGGTGCCTTCCATGTCTTGACATGTAAATAGTTCTTGAATGGGGTGGAGTAAATATAGATTTGTTTTGTTTTATGTAATTAATGTATGTTAATTATTTTTTAAGTGCATGATTCTTTTTGTTAATTTGTATGTACAGGGATTTGAGCCCAACCCTAGGCTAGGATACCACGCTTTATAAAACCACTAATAATAATAATAATAATTCTATAGTTTTACTTGTGTATTTTCTGCGGTTTTTCTTAAATATTTTTTTTCCCACACTCTTTGAAAATTGTGGTTGGGTTATATTGTTAGACCACTGGTTATCATGAAATTGGCAACCACACATTTCCTTTGAAGTTGTTCGTTTGTCCCCTAAGCTTTATGGTGACTTCTAGCTAAAAAAATTTTTAACATGTTGTGTTCAACAGTGATAACTGCACAACCAATTTGCTTAGAAGCCATAGACATACAATTTTAATCCCACTCTAGGTTGGCAGATGTCTGCAGTAGTTGAGTCTTTTCTCATTAACAATTTCTATTTCCCCAAGACTAGGTGTCTTACTGGGCTAATAAGTCCATTCCGCTGGGTCAGTTTTTTTTCTCTTTGAAGCTTTTGTTTTTTTCCAAATGGCCCACATATAAATATAAGGAAGACTAATTACACAAAGCTGGTTTAACTCGCTGGATGTTCCTGAAAAACCGTTTTCCCACAGGGTTGCCAAGTTTCCAAATATCTTAGAACAGCTATAAGCAAATGTGATACATGGCCAATGTGATACATGGCTACTGTGATACACTGCTGATGTGAGACATGGCTAATGTGATACATGTGTAAACTATATTTTGGTTTAGGCTTTTTATATATGATTTTATTTTTTTTTGGTTATGTTCGAAAGATATTTCTTTTGTTTTGTTGTTGAATTACTTCACATATAATTCACTTTGTTATTGAGACCACTGCTTACATTTTGTCAACTGTGATCAATGAATTTACCGTATAAGATTGCACTCACGATATATTACATTACCTTGTATTTACAAACACAATTATATTGATATTACTCACACAAAGTAAGTTTTTTTAAGACCACATTCACACCAAGAGCTGCAATGCTATCATTGTCTGAACAACAAGATTCTACCTGACTTAAGTAGTCTTAGTCATAAAGAAAATAATAATAATTGTTTATTTCATTGCATTGAGTTTAAAAAGATATTGTTATGATGGGTATTGTTTCATTTTGTTGGAACAATTTAATTCTACCTTGTCTGTGTTAAAAAGGATTTTTTTTTTATAGTCACTTCTATGGTAAAACAATACAAAAAAAAAATTAATGTCTGATGATTTTAAACTTTTATTTTTTATACATATATTTACAAATTTAAAATATATTTACTTACTGTTTAAATCCTATCAGGAATGAAGAGTCAGTGCAGTGGATGGAGTACTCTGAAAATGTGAAAGCTATCTATAATTCATTCGTTGTCATGCAATTGACTACGATTAGTCACTTCCTTGTTTTGTCACGTGATATGAACAAGCCATTGGTAGGCTGTCTGCTACACATAACAACACATAACAACAGCTAACAGCTGATCAGCCATTATCATTAATTTTAAAGCTATTAAAAATTTTACTTTTCAAAATATTATTGAATACACATGTTTTTTAAATGACATTCACAAATGTGACAATAATTATGATTCAGTTATGATTAAAGGAAGAAAGTTGTTTGAAGAAAAATTTGTGAGCACTAGAGTGTTGCAGACAGCCTACGGAAGTCTTAATCGTTTTTACAGGTATCACGTGACAAAACAATCAATAAATCGTAGTCCATTGCAATGAAACTGTTTTTGTAACTTTAATGAATCTTTGACATCATGTGTTGTTTTTTTTTTGGTGTATATAATTAACACTTAATTTGTAAAAAAAAAAAAAAAAACTTGACATCTGAAACCATGTAAATTGTTTTGTATAAATAAAATATGTGGTCAAAGTTTTTACTTGGTGTTAATCAATAGAGGCCGGTACTTTTCTCTCTGTGTGATATTGAAATACATTCTCTCTTGTAACTGGCAATTCCCAGGGTGGCCCTTGGGTTGGGAGCCCCTCTCTCATGAGAAACCCCCACTGTAAACAGGGTATCAGGGTAGATCTACCCTACCTGACAATTTAAAACATAGGCCTTACCTGACATGTAAATTATATTTTCTTTAACCAAAATGCTCTTTTGATGTTATTTCCTTATCTTTTAACAAAAACTGTAGCTTCCTCCCCCCCCCCCCCCAATCTCCCCTTGATCTCCAGCTAATTAAATTAAACCCAACTTTGACAATATAGTGATAGAGTGTGCAATAACATTTTGGTGGGTTGGAGCCTGAAGAGTTCTACATTAAAAAAATAAATCTGACCTCAAGCACAAACAGAATCTGTTCATAAGAGTTTTTTTATGCAATATTAGATTTATAACAGAAAATAATTTTTGATTTACTAGCTCTATTTGTTCTGAAAGGGAGCGATGTATAAAGGGTAGAATTTTAAGAAAAATAAATAAATTCAACTAATTTTTTATAGCTACTTGTACACTATTGCTCTCTGGTTCTTTATATGTTTTATTCTAAATTTATAGACTGTTTAGATATTAATTTTATGCTCATTTATGGAAATGTCAATAGTGTCAGAAGACAGATGTAACAATGTTGATATTGTTGATTGATATATCAATGGCATTATGCGGTAAAAATAATAATATCAAGGTTTCAATTTCGAAATGATATTAAAACCTTTAATTTGTTCTATTTTGTTGTTGTTATTGTAAATGAAATTGAGTTTCAAATTTCTAATAAATTTTAATTTCTCTACACAACGTCTCAAGTTTTCTAACATCTGGGTGGCCAACACGCAGCAAGTGGTCATCATATGGTCCAGTATTTAGTCCAGTTCTGCCCCTATTGGAGCCAATAAAAAAAATTGAATTAAGTTGGATATTGATTTATGCATTTAAAATTACATAACTTTAAAAAAATCATGATTCAGATTTCTGTTATAAGAGATGAAGTCTGAGCAAGCAATGAAAGCTTCTATCTATTTTAGAGATAAATGTGTGTATCAAACATTTACTCAAAGATTTATTGTTATAAATAGTTAGATTTAGCAAGAACCGGTGATTCAAACACAGATGCTGTTTCTTTTCACTAATAAGGCCGATTATTCAAACACAGATGCTGTTTCTTTGCACTAATAAGGCCGAATATTCAAACACCGATGCTGGTTCATTGTACTAAAAAGGGTTAGACATCCATAGTTCAAGTGGTCATAAATTATTTTTAAATTTTCCCTCCCTACATTCCTATTCTTCTTCACATTTTCCCCAAAGCAATCCCCCCCCTTCCAACTTTCCCTACCCTCCTCTTTTTTATTATTAATCCTCCGTACCATATTTTCTCAACCCCCTCCCCGTCACCCCCCCCGTCACCCCCCCCCCCCCCCCCACACACCCATGCCCATCTTTTAGTAACGTCCCAGTTAAACGATTCCCTCTGGTCAGAAGTCTTAGATTCACAGAATTTTTCTAAATCTATGCACGTCATTATCAAACTTTTCAACCCTTTGTCTCTACACATCACAACTGTATAAACTCAGCCATGGATTGAGGGCGTGTCATAGAAAAAAGGGGGGAGGGGGGAGACCACGACAGTTAAATACATTTTACACCAACACTTCCAGAGCCCTCCATCTCACCTCCAATGCATTTAAAAAACGACATGCGTTGTTAGTTTTTAAACACTTTTTAGTATATATATACGTTTTTAGCTTATATACAACAAATGTTGTTGGTTTTTATATATATAGCATACGTTGTTGGTTCATATACAACACACGTTGTTGTTATATATACGACGCAAGTTTTTTAAACACAGCACATCGTCGATGGAGTGTCCCGCTCAATCGACTCAAATGATTACCTCTACACACGGTATTCCACTGGTCTAACTGGTTTAACTTCTTGAGAAGCACGACCCTTGAGGGGAATCCAACTTGTCTTCATTTCCTATTTAGCAATCTTTGACTTCCTACCTAAGTGAATTCTCGAACTCGACTATAGGGGATAAAGTTTAGCTCACGCGAGTCCTAGAAAACTGTCGTCTTACTTTAAAAAAGGGTAAGGGTAACGATGATAAAGGGCGGTTATTTTAAAAAAAAAGAAGTATTTTATAAATTAAGGGAGAGGCGGTGGTGGTGAACTCTAATTTCAACCGAGATATAATAGCCAAAATTTTAAACGTGGTGTCTATAGCCAACATTTTAAGCGTGCTGTCTATAGCCAACATTTTAAACGTGGTGTCTATAGCCAACATTTTGAACGTGGTGTGTATAGCCAACATTTTAAACGTGGTGTAATAGCCAACATTTTGAACGTGGTGTCTATAGCCAACATTTTGAACGTGGTGTCTATAGCCAACATTTTGAACGTGGTGTCTATAGCCAACATTTTAAACGTGGTATAAAATTCAACATTTTAAGCCAGGTATAATAGCCAACATTTCACCGAGGGAACGACACTCAAGTATTGAACAGAGACTGAATGATGAAATCAAAGAATAGGATTTTATTTTAAGATTTTCACTTGACTTAAACTGATTTGAAATTACTTTATCCTAATTGCGGTATAAAGTAGATCTTTTTTTAAAAACTAGAAATATCACCAAATAAGCTTTTTAAGGCATACACCACAGGGTGGGCCAATAAAAGTGAGAACATCTCGTAAAATGTGATTTAATCTCATAAAAGTAGTTTAACTATACCCATACTAGATTAAATAGTTTACTGATTTACTTACTTACATATTGAACATGATTTCAGATTAGCTAAATATTTCGCAAAAAAAATGTATGAAGAATTATAATTAATTAAATTATATTTTGAAATAACTCATGTGCTACGCGATGTTTCTTACTTTTATTGGCCCACCCTGTATGTGTAGTTCGTCTTGTGTCCTCACACATACCTTACATGGCGTTAAGAGAAAATTGACAAAAATCGTTATTTGTTTGTTTACACACGTGACATTTTAAGACTTTCTCGTGCAGTGTTCACCTGGTGAACGACTGGAACAGAATATTGGCTCGACGGAGGCGGGTTGACACTGCCGCAGAAATGATCATGGTTGACCTCGTGATTGAACGGGTGGGTGGGAATGAGCTCAGAGCTACTTTTTAGTTGCATTAAATGTGTATGCCTAGGTAAAGAGTTAAGTCCCTTTAACCGGGATTTTGTAAGCATTCGATGTTTAAAAAAAATAATTAAATAATCTACTTTTGCCGATAATTTAAAGATTTTAAAAACTTTAAAAAAGACCCCCCCAAAAAAAAAACTTTCATCAGAGACGAGTTAAAACGAAAAGAAAAACGGTGTAAAATAATTTAATATTTCTTAAAATGAATTACGCAAAGAAAGTCTGTGCATACAATAGTATAAAAATAACAGTTTTTAAGTATCGTCTAAATTCAAATCCTTTTGCCACACGTAGTGCTCATAATCACCTCTGCACATCCACAAACAATACAAAAGTGGAAGAAGATCATGTTACTCTGCCACAGAGTTCAATGCACCCTAGAACAAAAGGCCAGAGAATAAACAAGGTTAAAAGCTGGCAAGAGCTTATCTCGTGGAGTGGAGAGTGGAGAGAGAAGACCAAACACGTGACCAGTGTGACTCGTGGGCACGACCGTGTCAAGCTAGGGTGGGGAAAACGCCGGTGAAAAAGTGCCCCACCCCAGTTTCATCGCCAAATGATAGACACGCATTTATATATATATATATATATATATATATATGTGTGTTTGTGTATATATAATTAGCTATTTTCGTTGAGTGCATTGACGTTCTTGGCGCCCGGGGTTGCTCCCGTTCGTCTCCAATTTGCACGGCAATGCGCAGGTTGGGTGGGTGGGTGGGGGGGGGGTACGCAATCCATTACTTGATGACCTAAGTTTTCCAGCACATGTCCAGTTGTCACCAAAAAATTAACCTAGTTGTGTTAACGAATAAATGCAGATGTGTGTAATAAGTGTCGACTGGCGTGTGTCAATGATTCAGAGAGAGCCTTTCTTAGGCATAGGAAAACTAGGCGATGGCCTAGGGTCCCACTGCCAAGTCCATATATTTTAGAAGTACACATTTGATCTAATGGTTAAATTATCAATATGGTTAGTGGTTACACGTGACCAAAGAGGAAACAGTGGTGAAGGCAGAATGGAGATGCCGCAGTGGTGGGTGGTATTTGCTCCTCTGCTCCGGGGGCAGCTCCGCCCCCCCGGACCTCCACTTCCGAGGCTCCCTATCTACGCTCCATGTCTAGGGCCCTCACAATCCTAAGAACCGCTTTGATTCAGCTAACCTTAAACTTAACTCAATGATTCAATAGAACCTACCAGTAAATTGTCGACAGTTAGTAAATCTATGTCAAGTATCGGAAAATCGCCAGAGTTTGAGTTTTAAAACAAAAAGAAAAAAATTCGCAGACGAATAACAAATAAGTTACCGTGGAAACACTGACTGCAAGCCATCGGCTTCTCGAAACTACATTATTCCTGAAGCTGACATCCTATTATGAAAAAAAAAAAAAAAGAATTTATATAGATCATATAATGTATGATATGATACATACAGCTTGAATATGGGATGTCAAAAACTATTTGACTACTTGAACTGATCGAAACGGTTACCAGAAATTTGATAGAAAGAATCTATACTATACAGTAAAGCAAAATAATGGGTTCAAAAAAGAAATTTGACGCAAAATTTTAACGTGAAAACTAAAAAAAAGATTCGATCAATTTTCCGTCCACGAAATTTCTTTCAATGCTGTTGACAGATTCACATATCTAGGGTCGAACATTTCGAGCACCCTCTCAATGGAGGATGAGATAAGTGGTAGGATAGGGAAGGCCGCAACTGTCATGGCGAGACTGAAGAAAAGAGTCTGGTCCAATGCCAAACTCACAACAAGAACTAAGATGCCGGTATACCAGGTCTGCGTACTGAGCGCACTCCTCTATGGATGCGAGTCGTGGGCCACATACAACAGGCACGAAAAAAGGCTCAATGGCTTCAACTTCAGATGCCAGCGCCGCATCCTTGACATCAAATGGCGAGAAAAAGTCCCCAACACAGATGTCCTGTCTCAAACAAATTTGTGCAGCGTCCTAGCCATTTTAATCCAAAGACGCCTCCGCTGGCTTGGGCACGTCAAGCGAATGCAACCTGGTCGCATACCTAAGGACGTGCTGTACAGCGAGCTGGCGACAGGGAAAAGGTCAGTTGGACGGCCTCGTCTGAGATACTTAGACATATGCAAAAGAGACATGAAGGCGGCCAACATCAACATCTCAAATTTGGAGAACCTAGCGGAGGATCGATCCACATGGCGGGGCATCGTGAAGGAAGGATCACTACCTGCCGAGAAGCTCTACAGGGCGGAAGGAGCTGTAAAGAGAACGCAGAGAAAGGCCAGAAAACACTGCTCCACCGCATTCGTGTGTGTGACATGCAAAAGAGACTGCCACTCGAGGATCGGTCTCACTAGCCACACCAAGAGCTGCAATCAGAAAAGTTAAATCTATCGTCTCTCGTAGACGGAAAGATGCCATACTGGAATACTGGAATACTGGAATAATAAAATGCAAGAAGAGGAGCCACATTAGACGATGCACTTGTAATGATACAACATCAATGTTACTATCAGGATTGCTGTTACAGTTTAGTTATGTATGCCACCATAGTCAAGTGCAATCAAAATTTGGATCACTTACTAAACAATCTGCCCCACCCCCGCATCGCGCCCCCTTTAAGTGACCTCCAGGATAGCCTCAATGACTTCTCTTTCCTTAGTATGCCACTGACAAACAATTCCTGTACTAGTTTAGCTTTCATTAGAACCATCTTGTGATTTATTCCCAATACTACCGTTTATAGCATCCTTCAAAACACCTTTGTAACTTGGTCCCGATACCAACTTGTATGATTAATTCTTTGTAACTTGTTCCCGATACCACCTTGTATGATAAATTATTTTAACTTGGTCCCGATACCAACTTGTATGATTAATTATTTGTGACTTGCTCCTGATACCAGCTTTTATTGTTAATTCTTTGTAATTTGGTCCCGATATCCCCTTGTATGATTGAATCTTTGTATCTTGGTCCCGAACTTGTTTGATTAATTCTATTTAGCATAGTCCCGATACAACCTTTTATGATTAGTTCTTTGTAACTTGTTTCCGACACCACCTTGTTTGAATAATTCATTGTACCCTATCAACATGACTACTTTGGGAATTTTAACCATCTCTTAAACCACCTTCTAACTGCAGTCTATTTATATAATTTTTCATCTTTTATTATTATTTTTTTAATTAAAAAAAATAATCATCAAATAAAGAGGAAAATAAGCAAGCCATTTTCTGAAACTCTTGCAAATATTTTTTTCTTAATCAAAATCCCGGTTTCTTATTTCAACGGAGTGAGTTCCGTGCAGCCTTTTATCTACTAAATATCTTGCCACTGCATATTGTTAAATACTTTACAAAAATGTTTTGGCTCTACAAAAAAAAAAACAATATTTTACTCCGCATTAACTTCATAATTAAAAGGTTGCTAACGGTGCAGACGTTTGAGAACCGCTGCTCCACACCACCTATTATCTTTCTGCATGACTTTTCTAGGGCAATGCCCTGACCTGGCCATTTAAAGAATCAATTGTATTTATACATTTAATTCTACGCTGACATACTGTTATTTTAAAAAAAAACAACTCATGGATGCTTTAAAACAGGTTAAAAGGTTATTTTGCAAGTTCAAACGTTTCAATTAGGAATAATGCCACAGCTGATTGTCGATCAACAACCTAAGTTCTTCAGCACTCTGACGCGACAAACAATAAGACGAATGTGTGAACACAAAGCTAAATTAGCTCAATGATTTTTTATCATTCAGGACTCATATAATCATCATGTAACGGTGTCCTCCTGGAGAGGGGAGGGAGTATTATAAACACATGTTGCATTGTGATTTAATGTCCCGACTCCCACACACGATCGCGCCACCGCTCCCACGCAAGACGCCAAACTACCAGCGAGCGAGCTCCAAGTCCATCTTTATTGCAGAAGTCAATTTATCTAAAAGGCTAAGAGATTTTAATGAAGATAATCTCCTGCATTATCGTATCACCGGATGCAGAGATATAATATTGTATTGATATATCAAAAGTGAAATTCAAATTCATCAACCAAGCAGTTTCACATTAAATAAAAATATTTTTTGGGTGTGTTTTGTTTAAATTCTAGGTTAGCTGTACAGCTGTTATGACGCTGAGTGGAATCTGGATGCTGTTTTATAGTTCAAAGGGCTTTTATCTTGACGCTCGTGTCAATTCCTAACACTGACGAATTGAAAAGGATAATTTAAAAAATTTAAATAAGCATGCGTTGTTTGTTTTCCCCTTTCAGAACTACTCATCCCAATGTAATACACCATTTTCTGGTTACCGGAAATTTGATCGAAAGAAATTTCATCGACGGAAAATTGATCGACGGTAATTTGATCGAACGGAAGTTTGGTCGAATCTTTTTTTCAGTTCAGACGTTAAAATGTTCGTCAAATTTCTTTTTGAACGCACCACACTATACAGTAAAACAAAATAATGCGTTCAGAAAGAAATTTGACGCAAAATTTTAACGTATAAACTAAAAAAAACGATTCGACCAAATTTCCGTTCGATCAAATTTCCGTCGATCAATTTTCCGTCGACGAAATCTCTTTCGATCAAATTTCCGGATACGCCATTTTCTACATACTGGCGGGGGTGCTTTTTTTGTGTGGGGGGCGGAGAGATCAACAGCAGAGCGAAATGTTTCAGTGTTCATACTATTCATTGACATAAAGGTCAGCTCCCAAACCATTTTAACATTAATTTGAGTTGAGTGTGGAGGAGGTCAGCGGTGGCCAAGAATTTAAGACAAAATATGGGTAGCAGTATTATAAAGTTTAGAGAAACTCTTATAAAACCCGATTAATTAATATTATGTTTATATAAGTCTTTAAATTAAAAAAAAATTACGACTCCTTTAAAAAAAAAACAAACAAACATAACTAATGAACTGGATTTTTTTTAAAAAAAAGTATACTTTAATCGAAACAAGAAAAAAACAAGATAAATATGACGTATCCATATGCACTGATTTGACTGATGCTCGAAATCCAACGAAGAATTTTGGGGTATTTAAATGTGGGCCTAAATGATATTTAAGAACAATAAATATTGGAGACTTTGTTTATTTCTTTTAAAAAAATATATATTTAGGAATAATTAAAAAAATTAAATGTTCACATTAAAATTTCAAGACCACTGTACGCACATTCCCATTCAGAAATTTAAAACTATTCTGGCTAGCGTTCAAAACAGTTCATAACTATGCTCCTCTATTTTAAGTTCCCCCTTTTTTCCTGTGACTCTTTATTTTAACAGCGAGAATAAAAACATGTCCCGATGAGTTGCTGTCAAAACTATTGACAATTGCACAACAGACACGGAAACTCAAGAAGCAGTGTTTTCCTTGGCTGACACTCCTCGGTGGAAGCCAATGAAATTATCAGAAACCTAAAACGGGGCTTACTTCCGGCCGTCACCTCTGCATGACGCATTGACGAAGACGTGTGCTTATCTAGAAATTATCTAGCTTTCACCCGGACAGTAAAATTCAAATAATATATATATATATATATATATATATAAATAATTAAATATATATATTTATGATATGGACATGGTAGATAAACTAGAAAATAACAAACGCTTTGAAAAAATTAATTTTCATGGAACTGGAGAAGATGTAAACTATGCACATTTCATTTCACTTTCTGCACAAATTGAGTTCACTTTTCATTTGAACGAATCAGATCTACAAAGTTAGACGCAATTTTTAAGACTCAAATACTTTATATAAGATTTCTACATTATTTGCCAATGGACTACGATTAGTCACTTCCTTGTTTTGTCACGTGATCCGTGTAAAAACGAGTAAACTTCCGGTGGCTGTCTGCTACACATAGCAACAGATAACAGCTGATCAACCATTAATTATAAGCAAAATGTTTTTCTCTATCAGTGCTTCCCCAATGGTAATAAAAAAATTTACATTTCAAAATATTCTTGAATATACGTGTTTTTTAAATGACATCCATAAATGTGACAATAATTATAATGCAGTTATTATTAAAGGAAGGAAATTGTTTGCAGAAAAATTTGTCAGCGACATTCAATGGGAACAATCGTCACATTGTGATAGTGAAAATGGTGCTTCATTCGGTAGACCTACTTGTATTTTTAACATTATGTCTAAAGTGAAGGCTGAAATGAAGAAAAGGACGGTTTACATCACTTCAGTGAAAATTTCAGCTGAAAATAAGGTACATTTTAAAATTATATTTTTAATGAACTACAACACTACAAGTAGTTAGTATTAGTAGTAGCATTATCTATTATTATTAAATTTATTATGAACCTAGGGTAGGCCTAGGCCTGGGACTATACTATAACTATAAGACTATAATATCTATATTATTATATTATATAAACTATACTTAGACTATTTAATGTCTGAGTTATAACAATAATAGGGAGGGACGAGGGCCTAATAGTACTAACAGTAATACTTGTAATACTACTTAAATTTAAATGATTTTAGGACTAGACTAGGATTGTCTTAGTCGACATGAAAAAGGCTTAGTTAGATGATGAACCTGTAAATGGTGTCTGAATTTGAAAACTGATAGTGATAGAATAATAAATACTTTAATCAGTACGAAATGAACTTAATAATTTAAATGAAAATCTTTTACAAAATGCAAGACAAAGTTGTTACAGTACAGTGTAACTTAAATTTTAGTACAATATAATATATTATAATTTATATTAAAAAATTGAAAATTTACATCTCAGACATTATTATATTTTATTATTACATTTCATTTTTTTTTGTTTCTAAGCAATCCAAATTTACCTCCTTAATTGTAAACAGTAATAAAGATAATTATTATTTCAAATTCAGGTCATTGATGCAAATTGTCAATGTGCTGGGGGCAAACCACCTGCCTGCTGCAAACATGTATTTTGTTTGCTGTCAGCAATTGAAGATTACAGCAGGATGGAACTGTTCAAAGCTCCAACTGACAAGCTGCAAGCATGGCATCAGCCCAAACCTATTGCTGTGACACCCCTAAAAATGAAAGATAGTTGTAAAGCTTCAACTTCCAGCACACACTTGTCAATGGATGCAGATGTAGACTACACATCTTTAGTTTGTCTACCACAAACAACACCAATATTTAGTGTTCTTACAATGCCCAATCAAGTGCCTGTGGTAGATGAAATATTTAATACACTTCCTTTGCCAGCTTTCGTCCCAGCTGGTTATGGGAAACTAGATTTTACTTATAAAAATCCCTGGGACACTGTATTTTACCACCAATTTGTTAAAAAGGACATGGAAGATCTAATTGTATTAGAAAAAAAAACAAGAGAACAAAAGTGTTCAGTTTGGAAAGAAGAGAGAAAAAAAAGGATTACAGCAAGTAATATCCATGCCATATTAACCTCACGAGATCTTGATGGTACATGTCAAACAATTATTAAAAGTTTCTCAAGAGATATTTCTCATATACCCCCTATTAGATTTGGAAAGAATTTAGAGCCCATAATTAAAAATATGTTACGTTTTAAATTTCCTAGTTTTGTATTTAGAAACACTGGCCTTGTTGTAAATCCCCTCTACCCCTTTATTGCTTGTTCTCCTGACGGATTATTGTATCACCCAGATAATCCTATGGTTGTAGAAGTAAAATGTTTATTCAATCCTAAACACCTCTCACTGACTGACTTAGCCACAGAACGAGCTGATAGATTCTGTCTTTTATTAAACACTAATTCAAACACCTTTTCACTCAAACATAATCATCCTTATTATTTTCAAATTCAATGTCAATTATTTTGTACTAATTTGTGTAAAGCCCTATTTGTTCTATTTTCAGACTACAATCATCCTTTATTTATTGAGATCATTGAATATGATCCTGATTTTATGCTTAATTTTGTACCTAAACTGGCAGAATTTTATTTCTCTTATTACATGAAACATTTGAGTGCTCTTTAAAGAAAATACATGTCAGATAAAAATATTGTAATTTATCTCGCTGTTAATATGAATGCTACCAAAGACAAAATGTGTTGGATAATATATTTTATTGATCCAAATAAACTGAAATGTGATTGATTACATTTACATTTAAACAAAAGACATTGTAAAGTTTTTCTCAAGTGCAAACATCAGCCTTCATATAAAATAAAACCAAAGATGGCACTCAAGAAAAAGAAATTAGCCAATTTAAAATCTAATAGTATTAGATTATCAGTATGAAATAAAATTAATAAAAGGCACAAAGAGGTTGATTTTTTTGTCAAGACAAACTAAGTACTTGACATGAGCTGAAACGTATCAGTTAAATATTGTGAATTAAATAAAAAACCAGGATTACATTAATTGTAAAAAATAAATTGTGAAATGATTGTATTTATGACTTTTTCATAAGTCATACAAGCAATTATGTAAACATTTTGATGATGATATAAGCACAACTTGTTTATTTTTCATTAATTATTGTTTGTTGATATGCATATGGATAGTTATGGTTACAATTTGTTACACTGTTCAATATTTAATCAATGAATCAAATATTATTTCTATTGTATTTAAGTGTGTACAAACATAACATTAGTTTGAAGATAGATTTTTAAAAAATACAATTATTTTTTATTGAAATAATACTATTATAACTTTAATTAACTATTCATATGTGTCATTAATATTATACATTCCAATGGACATTTTATGCTCTAAGACAATATTCAGATGCTATTACTATTATCAGACATCTATGGATATTATATAAAGTGATGTCACAATAATTTATGAAAATATTAATATGAAATATTTGTATAGTTCATAGTTTGTACATTAATTGTTATGTTTAAATATGACCAAGAGTGTATGTGACTGTTCACCCTGTTGGTGTTACAGTGGTGATGGTTAACTAAGTCTATGACAAATGAGTAACTGTTACTGCCATATCAAGACATCAAATGTAATTAAAATAAATCATTAAGTCATTTGAAGTAACTAGCACTGGCACTTTATACTTTTACTACAATAAGACTATATTCACATCCAGAATATACATAAATATATGTATTCACTTCTGTTTAATTAATTATCTTTACTTCTGTCCTCACAATTATTACACATTTAACTTTAGCACAAACTCATAACATCAGTTTCAAACATAGTTTGTTTTTTAATTAATGTAAGTTAATCTTTAATTTCATGATTGATTATGTTTGTTAAATTGTATGTACAGCGTGGTGAGCCCAGCCCCAGGTTGGAATACCACGCTATAGAAAACTACCAATAATAATAATAATATATATCATGTCTTCTTATTCTTTCCAATGATTTTACATAACCTCAAATTAGGACATTGTTATGGACTGTTATTAATATGGATAATTTATAATCTCTTATTTAATTCTATGGCTCGTTTAAAAACAATACATAACAAAGACGGTACCAAATTTTAAATACAATAAACAAATAATAGGATACTCAAACCAGGGCTAATTACAATTAATACGTTTTTAATGTGTTAATTACAGTGAATTAAAA
This sequence comes from Omphiscola glabra, assembly GCA_964017045.1. NCBI lineage: Eukaryota > Metazoa > Mollusca > Gastropoda > Lymnaeidae > Omphiscola > Omphiscola glabra. The sequence continues at coordinate 27,062,887 of OZ024794.1, read as the reverse complement.
AATCAAAAATAAATTATTAAAACTATTGACTTACAGTTTTGCTGGTACCGGTAAAAATACAATGTTCAATGAGGAAAAGAAATATACACACAGTAAACAAAGCACTGTCTAGAAGCACAATAATAACACACGCTCCAAGTCTTGTGATAAAGGATCTGCCTTCCTTCATTGAATCTTTGGCCTTTTTATATTCTACTTCTATTTGATTATTCCAGAAAAGAATACGCAGTGTAACTGCTTCCCGCATACTCTAGATTATTTGACAGGAAGAGGCTATACTAAACTTGTTGTAAACAAGGTTAAAGAGAGACTATTATTTCGCTAGCACCACCCCAAAAGCGGCCTCGAGTGTGCTGACTGCAAGAGGTCATCCACGAGGAAAGTGTGCAGCATAACAACATACTGTTACACATAAACATTTGGGAACAAATTTTTTTAGGAAATATCTCTAAGTAGACATATATAATTTGAAGTGAGACACAAATCCACAACAATCCTCCAAACTTTTATCTTATATAAGTATTAAATATTACAATGGATATATCAATTATTTATATTATTAGTCAATCCATTGACATGTCAACCTTATTCTTCATATTTATCAATACAAAAAAATTAATCTCAAACAGTTTTAAGGCAAAAATTTCAATTTTAATAATTATATTCACACAATTAAATTTAAAAAATTGTAACAAACAATCATGTGTCTCAGTTATCCTAATACATTTTAAAATGTAATATTCACCTTCATATTTAATTTCACTTCCTATTAGAAAATACAATACAATATTGTAAATATTTTAATTCAAATTGTTCCATACAAATATAAGTTATCATATTCTATTTGGCAGGATATATTAAAATATCACTACTTATGTCTATATAAATTTGATTGAAACAACAATTCTTTACATGTTCGAATATCTCTTCCCCTCTCTCTCTGTACATGACATTCCAAGATGATACTTTCTCTTATTGTAATTATGGAGCTGTTACATACGCCACGCCCCTATCAAAAAAATATTGTTCAGCAAAAAAAATTTTTACAACAAATATAACAGTATTAAAATAAATGTTGAAAACATTTTATCAGTAGCACTTAAGTAATTTTATTGCAATCAAAAATATATCTGGCTAATGTAAATTAAGTTTGTGTGTTTGTCATCATCACTTAATTCAATTTGTCTGGATAACATATCTGATACAATATTATCTTTTCCTTTAATTGATCTAAAGTCATACTGATTATCAGTCAAAAAATAATGACCATATATTTACTTTACTATTAGCTATTTTCTTTTTTGTTTAAAGCAATCAATGATAGATATTAGATATTTTTGCAGTTTTGTCAATTACCAGACTAGTGCTAAATATTCTTTCTCTGTTGTTGAATAATTTATTTCTCAATTATTTAAATCTCTGCTCAAGTATAATATAGTTTAATTTTTTTATTTACTTATTGCATTAACAACTTGTTGTGTAATTGTATAAGTGGTGATATAATGTCTGAAAATTTAAGGATAAAATTGTGGTAAAAATTTAATAATCCTAAGATATTTTTCACTACTTTGTGATTTTTATGAATTAATATTTTAATAGATCATGTCACTAATGTTTTTGCACACATTATTAATGTGTATTGTTTTTAAAAAAGGCACAAGAGAGTGTACACAATTTTAATAGAGTACCAGTAATAAGAAGCCATGCATTTTGAGTGAGTAGGAAAGCTGATATATTAAATTGTATTAATTATCCAAGAAAGGATTATATATTTTGATCGGTTTATATCACACTACATCTATTGATTTGTTTTTAAAACTTGATGCATTGGATTATTATTGTGAATTCATAAACTTTAATAAATTGATTGTGTGAAGAATTTGAGTCATTATTACTTTGTATGGAATAGATAATTGGCAATGTCACATAACTAATCAATCAGTATCTGGATAGATACATACAAATACAATATTAGAATAGTTACAGGTGTAAACATTTAGAACATAATTTGTGTACATGAAACCACATTGTCTATCTTTTGACTGCATTCAGTTAACATTTATTACATTAATCAATGGACTTTCTGAAAAATTTGTCAAAAAGGCACAAATATAGTGAATGTCATCAATGTTTTTTAAATGCCAGGAAATGACACCATCAAGAATCTTAAAAGATTTTATTCTGCCAATAGCACGCTCCACGTGGCAACGATGCGATGACACTTTTTTATTTTCAGAACGTTCGTCAAGGGGAAATTGTATTTTATCTTGTAAGAAATATGGAGTAAACAATGTTACATCTCTCTGAACAAACTCGTTTTCTAGGACAGTAAAACCTCTATCAGCTAGTACAGTGTCCCCTGCCTCCAACTTATCTAAAATACCACTCTTTAATGTTATTTCCTTATCTGAAATACTACCTAACCATAAATCAGATATAAAACTCACACCACCACTGGGAGCAATACCTATAAGAGATTTATAAGTATTATGATTTTTATAGTTACTAAAACTTGCCTGTTGGTGGGTTGGATTGGATGGCTGTTCTACATATAATTCTGTACAGTCTATGATAACCCTACAAGTGGGGAAAGATTTATGGATTGCAGGTGGCATGAAAGCATTGACCTGCTCTCGACTAGGCCAAATATTAACCGAATTCAATTTATGCCTAATTATGCTAATGCACTTTGTAAAAATTTTATTAACCGTAGCACGAGATATACTAAATATTGTTGCTAAAAAATTCTCCCCCACACCCTGTCTAAGCCGAATTAATGTTAATAAAAATCTATCCTCTGGGGAAAGAGCATTTTTATGGTACATAGATAAGCTCTTGTTAAGTGTAAAGAAATTAAAAATGCAAAAAAATCTCTCTTTAGTAAAACCTGTAAGAGACTTAAAATCATCATCTTTTAAATTAACATAAGTGAAATGCATTTCAAGACTACTTATTTTACATTTTAAGGAATCAATCTCCATTTCTTTTTCATCAATAAACTTCTTTAGTTCTTCATCTTTTACTTTCAACTGCTCCTTTAAGTCAGCAATCTCGCCTTGAAGCTCAGTTATTGAAGGAACTAAAATTTCCTCTTGACATACATGTAAATTAATGTTCTCAGCATTCTCATGTGTTTGTGATCTAAATAAAAATAATGAAACAAACAGAGATGCTTTTATTACTTATTTGAAATATTAAATAACAATTTAAATTATTTATCATTATTTACATACTTAATAAACATATTTATAAAATAACAAACATTTGTCATTACTAATAACTTATGCTATGTTAAAAGACGTACCCAAATGTGGTTCTTTTTATTTTTGCTGGAGATGGCACTGTCACATTACAAAATTTGGATGGCACAGCTCCTGGTTTTATTTGTCTTCTACCTAAAAGTAAAATTAAATATATTTAATTTAAAAAAATGATATTTTAAAGCCAAATTTAGTTCAACTAATTTTAATGACAAGAAAATGTGATGCTGATATTTTAAACCTTAAAATTAGGCCAAACTAAATTATAATTTAGTATTTTTATCACACAGAAGGATGACGATAATGCCATAATCAATATAATCATATAATGACATGAATGAGTTAAAACAATGACTATGACAGATAGTAAGAGAAATGTAGATTCTTTTATTAACAATTATTATAATTATTGATCTTAAGACTTAAGTCTAAATATGTTTATAATATTTTGGCTAATGCTAAGAGTAAGAGATCGGGCCATGACGTCATTTACGTGTTTTGTTAAGTTGCTGTTATGTTATTATTATGTTGCTGATGATTTTAGGGTTCAGGTTAGGTTTAGGGGTAGATTTAGGGTTCAGGTTAAGTTAAGATTTAGATTTTTTTTTCATTATTTTTAAACGTTTTATTCTTAATTTTACGGGTCACGGCAATCAAGTTGGCGGCCATGGTAAAGACGTAGCCCGATCTCTTCGCATTTACCAATATTTCATTTTAAATATTAAACAAAACAAAAGTACATACCGGTGAAATTTTGATATTCAAAATCATCCTCAGTGAAGTGCTCTGAACACAGGAACGATGATTCGGTCGGTATGAAGTTTCCACGATCCACTTTATCAAGCCATTTGCTTAAATTTTCTTTATCTTTGAGCGGAAACATATGCAAACTTAATCCGCTATCCTTAATTTTACTGTTTGAACAGCCAAAAGCCGAACATTGCCTAGGCATCTTTCAGTAGCAGTAGTAGTGTGTAACCGACGACTGTTTTAAAGCACTAGTGTGTTGCAGACAGTCTCCCGGAAGTTTACTCGTTTTTACACGGATCACGTGACAAAACAATCGACTAATCGTAGTCCATTCGCTTAAATTAAACTAAGAAGGATGACGACATTGAAGGCATATTTTACAGCACCTTTGAAGAAAAAGACTGTTTACATTTGTGAACAATAAATCCAAAAAGTTGCAAGGGAGCAAACCTAAAACTAAGTAGTTTAAAAGGTTACCTGAAATTTGTTTGAAAGAAATTTCGTCGACGGAAAATTGATCGACGGGAAGTTGATCGAACGGAAATGTGGTCGAATCTTTTTTTCAGTTCACTCGTTACAATTACGTTCACTATACTATATATTACATCAAAATAATGCGTTCAAAAAGAAATTTGACGCACAATTTTAACGTGCAAACTAAAAAAAAGATTCGACCAAATTTCCGTTCGATCAAATTTCCGTCGATCAATTTTCCGTCGACGAAGTTTCTTTCAAACAAATTTTCGGATACGATCTTTTAAAAAAAGGCAACATTGTTCATGAATTCGGGAAGATGAAATCTCAGTTCATTTTAATGGGTCGTCATAGAGAGTATTTTGTTTTTGTTCGTTTAGAAAAAAGGTTTAGATGCTGAAGGTTTTTGTTTAAAGAAAAGAAACAACTTAGTTATGGGCTATAACTTAATTTTAAAAAAAATAATTTTCATATTTTACTAAAACCCGGTGTTAACCTCTTTCTGTTACTGTTGACTCAGCACTGACTAGGAGTAAACAATGGTCTGGCAGTAGATGAAAAAGGCTAAGCCTTGAAACATGTTAATTTTTAACTGTACAGGTAAAATGTGTAACATGATCTACACAGTATCAAGAGAACTACATAGAATAACAATAATTACAGGAAAGTGATTGACATGGCCAACGTGATGGCTAGGAAAAGTGGCCGGTAAAAGTTAGACATGGCCAACATGAGGCTAGGAAAAGTAGCCGGTAAAAGTTAGACATGACCAACATGGGGTTAGGAAAAGTAGCCGGTAAAAGTTAGAAATGGCCAACATGGGGCTAGGGAAAAGTAGCCGGTCAAAGTTAGACATGGCCAACATGGGGCTAGGAAAAGTAGCCGGTAAAAGTTAGACATGGCCAACATGGGGCTAGGGAAAAGTAGCCGGTAAAAGTTAGACATGGCCAACATGGGGCTAGGAAAAGTAGCCGGTAGAAGTTAGACATGGCCAACATGGGGCTAGGGAAAAGTAGCCGGTAAAAGTTAGACATGGCCAACATGGGGCTAGGAAAAGTAGCCGGTAAAAGTTAGACATGACCTACATGGGGTTAGGAAAAGTAGCCGGTAAAAGTTGGACATGGCCAACATGGGGCTAAGGAAAAGTAGCCGGTAGAAGTTAGACATGGCCACCATGGGGCTAGGAAAAGTAGCCGGTAAAAGTTAGACATGACCAACATGGGGTAAGGAAAAGTAGCCGGTAAAAGTTAGACATGGCCACCATGGGGCTAGGAAAAGTAGCCGGTAAAAGTTAGACATGGCCACCATGGGGCTAGGAAAAGTAGCCGGTAAAAGTTAGACATGGCCAACATGGGGCTAGGAAAAGTAGCCGGTAAAAGTTAGACATGGCCACCATGGGGCTAGGAAAAGTAGCCGGTAAAAGTTAGACATGGCCACCATGGGGCTAGGAAAAGTAGCCGGTAAAAGTTAGACATGGCCACCATGGGGCTAGGAAAAGTAGCCGGTAAAAGTTAGACATGACCAACATGGGGTAGGGAAAAGTAGCCGGTAAAAGTTAGACATGACCAACATGGGCTAGGAAAAGTAGCCGGTAAAAGTTAGACATGACCAACATGGGGTAGGGAAAAGTAGCCGGTAAAAGTTAGACATGACCAACATGGGGTAGGGAAAAGTAGCCGGTAAAAGTTAGACATGACCAACATGGGCTAGGAAAAGTAGCCGGTAAAAGTTAGACATGACCAACATGGGGTAGGGAAAAGTAGCCGGTAAAAGTTAGACATGACCAACATGGGGCTAAGGAAAAGTAGCCGGTAAAAGTTAGACATGACCAACATGGGGTAGGGAAAAGTAGCCGGTAAAAGTTAGACATGACCAACATGGGGTACGGAAAAGTAGCCGGTAAAAGTTAGACATGACCAACATGGGGTACGGAAAAGTAGCCGGTAAAAGTTAGACATGGCCACCATGGGGCTAGGAAAAGTAGCCGGTAAAAGTTAGACATGACCAACATGGGGCTAGGAAAAGTAGCCGGTAAAAGTTAGACATGACCAACATGGGGTAGGGAAAAGTAGCCGGTAAAAGTTAGACATGACCAACATGGGGTAGGGAAAAGTAGCCGGTAAAAGTTAGACATGACCAACATGGGCTAGGAAAAGTAGCCGGTAAAAGTTAGACATGACCAACATGGGGTAGGGAAAAGTAGCCGGTAAAAGTTAGACATGACCAACATGGGGCTAAGGAAAAGTAGCCGGTAAAAGTTAGACATGACCAACATGGGGTAGGGAAAAGTAGCCGGTAAAAGTTAGACATGACCAACATGGGGTACGGAAAAGTAGCCGGTAAAAGTTAGACATGACCAACATGGGGTACGGAAAAGTAGCCGGTAAAAGTTAGACATGGCCACCATGGGGTAGGGAAAAGTAGCCGGTAAAAGTTAGACATGGCCAACATGGGGTAGGGAAAAGTAGCCGGTAAAAGTTAGACATGACCAACATGGGGTAGGGAAAAGTAGCCGGTAAAAGTTAGACATGGCCACCATGGGGTAGGGAAAAGTAGCCGGTAAAAGTTAGACATGGCCACCATGGGGTAGGGAAAAGTAGCCGGTAAAAGTTAGACATGACCAACATGGGGTAGGGAAAAGTAGCCGGTAAAAGTTAGACATGGCCACCATGGGGTAGGGAAAAGTAGCCGGTAAAAGTTAGACATGGCCACCATGGGGTAGGGAAAAGTAGCCGGTAAAAGTTAGACATGACCACCATGGGGTAGGGAAAAGTAGCCGGTAAAAGTTAGACATGACCAACATGGGGTAGGGAAAAGTAGCCGGTAAAAGTTAGACATGGCCACCATGGGGTAGGGAAAAGTAGCCGGTAAAAGTTAGACATGGCCACCATGGGGTAGGGAAAAGTAGCCGGTAAAAGTTAGACATGACCACCATGGGGTAGGGAAAAGTAGCCGGTAAAAGTTAGACATGGCCACCATGGGGTAGGGAAAAGTAGCCGGTAAAAGTTAGACATGGCCACCATGGGGTAGGGAAAAGTAGCCGGTAAAAGTTAGACATGACCACCATGGGGTAGGGAAAAGTAGCCGGTAAAAGTTAGACATGGCCACCATGGGGTAGGGAAAAGTAGCCGGTAAAAGTTAGACATGGCCAACATGGGGCTAAGGAAAAGTAGCCGGTAAAAGTTAGACATGGCCAACATGGGGCTAAGGAAAAGTAGCCGGTAAAAGTTAGACATGACCAACATGGGGCTAAGGAAAAGTAGCCGGTAAAAGTTAGACATGACCAACATGGGGCTAGGGAAAAGTAGCCGGTAAAAGTTAGACATGGCCAACATGGGGCTAAGGAAAAGTAGCCGGTAAAAGTTAGACATGACCAACATGGGGCTAAGGAAAAGTAGCCGGTAAAAGTTAGACATGACCAACATGGGGCTAGGGAAAAGTAGCCGGTAAAAGTTAGACATGACCAACATGGGGCTAAGGAAAAGTAGCCGGTAAAAGTTAGACATGACCAACATGGGGTAGGGAAAAGTAGCCGGTAAAAGTTAGACATGGCCAACATGGGGCTAAGGAAAAGTAGCCGGTAAAAGTTAGACATGGCCAACATGGGGCTAAGGAAAAGTAGCCGGTAAAAGTTAGACATGGCCAACATGGGGCTAGGGAAAAGTAGCCGGTAAAAGTTAGACATGGCCAACATGGGGCTAGGGAAAAGTAGCCGGTAAAAGTTAGACATGGCCAACATGGGGCTAGGGAAAAGTAGCCGGTAAAAGTTAGAGGAAGAGATAGAAAAGATTAAACCCGCAGCAAGTAAGAAAATAAGTGGACAGTTACAGACAAAAAGTAAATGATATTTTGATGTTGACCAAAATAGGAAACATGATTTAAAAACAACAACACGTCATTGACTTTAAGGGAGTTAATCTCACATAAATATTTGATCCCCGGCTCAAGTTGCTCTGGCTAAAGATGTCTCAGAAACATGAGATCAGTTTCAGTAAGTGTATGTTGTGTTAAAAAAAACACATCTATTTCTCCCATGATAAGCTTTTTATCTGTTGCTAATAATTCCGATGCTGAACGGCTTATGGCTTTGTGTTAAATATTTTCGAACTCGACGACAGCTCATTTGGAATAAAAGAAATTAAGAATAAGTTTAATGACAAAAACGATTTTAACTGTTTCTATACTTGAACAAAAATTGACATTTAAGCTGGCTGAAATTCCATAGTCATTGGGGGGGGGGGGGGATGTCATGGTTAACCCATTTTGTGACATTTGATCCAAGGGTTGCCTTTTATTATTATTATTATTATTAGTTGTCTTATATAGCGCGGTACCCCAGCCTAGGGCTAGGCTCACCACGCTGTACAGGGGGTGGGGGCAGTATATATATAAACGCAACTTTAGGCAAAATGGCAACCAGCGCCAGCTCTGAAACCTGCGCCCCCCCTTTACATAGACTCAATTCACCCAGTTTTTGCGCCCTGGTTCCATAGTTTAACTTTTTTTTTTGCCTGGAAACGTATATGTGTCTTAACCACCTTGTAAATATAGTTTTATATAAATGCTTTTTTTTTTAAAATTGATTCTTGATCTTAATCATGTTTTATAATATTTATTTAAACTATTTATTTCTTTTACCTACTTCATATTCATAGATGAATATTAAAATAATGTAGTCCCCCCAAAAGAAAAAAAAAAAGCTCTGGTACGCTGTGTCGTCGCGGTGCAGCATCACAAAAAATGAAGTGACATCATAGTACATGAAACGAAAACGAAAGTTTAATACTTAACATAACTTTTTCTTTGATTAGAAATTTAAATATTGGCAACATCTTTTAGAACCGATTCTTTCTGTAGATTGGGTCTGTAGATTCTGTGTGGCTATAGTTAAAACGCTTCTTAAATAAATAAAAAGGATTGGGGCCTGCAACCATGACATATTTATTTCAAGAGGATAAATGACAAATCAATGAACTAGTGACGTAGGAAGGAGGAACATGATGCGGAGGAGGCGGTCCGCCCCGGGTGTCAGTCTTTTCCCTGTACTGAAGGGCGGCATGTGTGGTCAGCTGCAGAGTTTTGTTCTTGGGGAAAAAAAGTGTGGAAGGGGGGAGAAAGCTTGCCCAGCCCCGGTGGCACTAACCTTAGCTACGTCACTGCAATGGACATAACATGGCAACTTTTGGTAAAACTCGTTTATCGACTTTAAGGCGTATTTATTTTCCAAATCTTTTTATTAAAAAAAAAAACTTACGCTTTTTTAAAATAATAATGAAAAAAATAATATAAAAAAGGGGGATACATTTGAAAATCTTAAAACTGCTTCACGAAAACTGTTTATTCCAACTTCCTAAATGATACTAATGTAGAGTTGTTTAAATTTAAGATTAATGCTTGCAAATTGGTACGGCATATTTTCGTTTTTAATTTAAAAAAAAAATAATTTTGACACTAAAAAGAAAAAAAACCATTTACGAAATTAAATATAGAACTCTGTGTGCATTTTAAATTTCTTTTTATTTTCTTTTATCCAGGAAACGATGTCACAAAAGCAACAAATTTCGAGAAAATATAAAAACGTCTTCGATTTAAAATAATTGATGAAAGGTTCGAAATTATTATGCGCATATGAGAATGCACCATTCCAATAGTATGGGCACGAAAAATCTTAATCTGTTCAATAATGTACCGAATTGTAAAAAAATAAAATAAAAAAATTAGCATTCATATTATCTAGCTCAACACAAAAGGAATCAATTAATTTTAATCCGCATTTAATTGAGTGTAAAGGGACCCGTGTGAGAATGCGGCGCTGAGTGTCTGGGTCCATTTAAAACTGAAGAATTAAGTTTACGAACATATAGTCCATTCAATTATCTTTCATTTGATACTAAACTTTGTCTCACAAACCCAACAATAATATTTTAAATATTTTTTTTAATCCCAGCCTCTCACTTCTGGTACCCGGGTGCGAATAGCCACTTCGATATTTTTATTGCATCTTTTCTTTAATTTTAATAGGGCACCCCAATCCTATTTTAAGTGTGAGTAAAGAGTGTTATTAATAAAGAAGGCCAGCACCGTAAGAAACAAGGAATACACACATTCAAACATCTATTTACCACTAAGTACATCATTCTTAGAATTATAAGAATATTATTGATGAATATTCGTTTCTTATTCCTTAAAAGATTTAAATTTATTACCGCCCGATTGTACCGACTCTTTTCATAGCGAAACAAAATATATAATTGTTTTTGATCAGTAACTAACGCGCATATTCTGGTGAAGAGTTTTCGTGCTCAGTGCCGCTTCTGCCGATTGTTTGTCAGGTGAAGGTCTGAGATTACTCTCTTATGACCCCGACTAGTACATTGGCTACCAGCTCCTTCTGCTGAGCCATATAACATTCTCCTCACGTTTGGCTCTCCTGCCGCCCTGGCCCTTCCCGCCCCGCATCCCCGAAACATCTGGTGAGGGACATTCGGTCAACAGATGCGCATGTGCTTCTTGGACCAGGCTGCAATGCCGGCAGGTAGCCAGTGGCGTAGCAAGCTTAACTCGCGCCCGGGGCACAATACCTTTTTAGCGCCCTCCCCAATACCTTTTTAGCGCCCCCCATATTCGAAAACCATACAATATTATAGTAAAATATACCATTTGGCGCCCCTTTGTGAGTAGCGCCCGGGGCATGATGCCCCCTTGCCCCCCCTTCACTACGCCACTGCAGGTAGAGTAGGTGTTTTTTTATCACTAGATGTGGTGACTAGAGTTAGGGTTTGAAGAGATTCGCATGTTTTCATATTCATCTTCTCACGTTTTAATTGTTCGATGCTTTGTCAAGAAGTCGTCGTGGAAATAAAATGTCAAATGTTGACGTTACATTAAAAAACAAAATCTTATCAGAGAAATAACCCGAAGTGCCATAGCACCAAGGAGAAGAGCCCTGCCCATTTGACAAAGGTACAACAAGGTCAACAAGCCCGCTTACGATCAGAAGAAACAATAGTTCAACAAGCCCCCTCCTGATTAGATGAAACCATAGCTCAATATTATTAAAGTTGTATGCTGACGGTGTCAGGGTACAATTTCTAAATTAGAGTCGAATGACGTTGAATATAAAGGGACGCTCATGTTTCTTTATCAAGGCAAAAAAAAAAAATACTTTTAAAAAAATGTTGCATTAGATTTTAAAATATATATTTCATCTTCATACGAACTGTGATGCAGATTTTGTTTTATTTAGCTTAGATTCAATCAAAGCTTGTAAAGGTGGATTTAATTGTTTAAGACGATTTATTTAAAATATATACATTGTCAGAAACCGAATTTCTTAAGCGGAGTGCAGAGAAACTTTTGATCTTTAATTAGTGTATTCACATTTTTTTCAACGGAGTGATTTTTCTTTTTTATATGTTACATCAAAGACAATAGTGTCTTTATGTATTACCATTTGCCCCTGACTGAAATGAGTGTTGCCCCTGACTGCAATGGGTGTTGCCCCTGACTGCAATGGGTGTTGCCCCTGACTGCAATGGGTGTTGCCCCTGACTGCAATTGGTGTTGCCCCTGACTGCAATGGGTGTTGCCCCTGACTGCAATGGGTGTTGCCCCTGACTGCAATGGGTGTTGCCCCTGACTGCAATGGGTGTTGCCCCTGACTGCAATGGGTGTTGCCCCTGACTGCAATGGGTGTTGCCCCTGACTGCAATGGGTGTTGCCCCTGACTGCAATGGGTGTTGCCCCTGACTGCAATGGGTGTTGCCCCTGACTGCAATGGGTGTTGCCCCTGACTGCAATTGGTGTTGCCCCTGACTGCAATGGGTGTTGCCCCTGACTGCAATGGGTGTTGCCCCTGACTGCAATGGGTGTTGCCCCTGACTGCAATGGGTGTTGCCCCTGACTGCAATGGGTGTTGCCCCTGACTGCAATGGGTGTTGCCCCTGACTGCAATGGGTGTTGCCCCTGACTTCAATGGGTGTTGCCCCTGACTGCAATGGGTGTTGCCCCTGACTGCAATGGGTGTTGCCCCTGACTGCAATGGGTGTTGCCCCTGACTTCAATGGGTGTTGCCCCTGACTGCAATGGGTGTTGCCCCTGACTGCAATGGGTGTTGCCCCTGACTGCAATGGGTGTTGCCCCTGACTTCAATGGGTGTTGCCCCTGACTGCAATGGGTGTTGCCCCTGACTGCAATGGGTGTTGCCCCTGACTGCAATGGGTGTTGCCCCTGACTGCAATGGGTGTTGCCCCTGACTGCAATGGGTGTTGCCCCTGACTGCAATGGGTGTTGCCCCTGACTGCAATGGGTGTTGCCTCTCATTGTACAAGTTTATTTGAAAACAACGCTTCATCCCCAAAGGCTCGAAGCGCAGTAGAAAGTCAACCATACCAAATGAGAAATGAAACAATCTTTACCTTATCATAAACAAAAAAAAAAGAATGGACAATATTCGTGGCAGCCCGACCAGCATTCTTCAGTCAAGATTCCATCAAGTCTATTATAACCATTCATCAAAGCTTTGCATGTATTTCATTTAGAACTATACTTGTGTCCATTATACCTTAGGTGGGCACATCACGCGTTGTTGTGAGATAAACGGGGTGGGGGAGGAGAGTGCAATCAGGTTAGGTAGAAGGAAATAAGCGGAACAAAGTGTGAGAAAACGTGAACATAGGACGTAAAAAAAAAAAAATCAACGAACGTGTCGGCAAGAAGCCTTCTTCGGCGAACCAACAGGAGTAAATAATAAAGTGACTTAAAATATTTTTAAACAGTTCAACACCTTTTTTTATTGTACCTTTTCATGCCCTCTCTCATTAATGAGCCTAACTACTCATTTATCCAATTTATTAATGCAATGATCATATGAAGGGAGGCATGATTGAAGGAAAAAAAACACCCAAATATACCCCCGGGATTTAATTTGATTTTTTTCCCCTTCTAAATAAAAAAAAAGGAATTAAAAGCATATTAATTTAAGATTAATCACGTTATTTTAAGATGTGCCCCATGGGCGGGTCGATGTGAGACTCACTGACAGAATATTTAACGAGACTGATGTACAGATTTCAACATCTGGGCATTACGTTGCGATCAAATGGGTGGCCTACATTCAATAACATTTTGCTCTTTAATTTTTAATAACAGTCATCCACGCATATTCAATTTATCCTACTTCAAGTGTTGCTTAAACTATTTCTATTTTACATTGAAAAAAAAAAGACTTTTAGCATGGGGGCTACGTGAGTGGATTAGTGTAGGCCAGTGGCTTTCAAAAGAGGCTGTGGGATGCCCTAGAGGGCGGCAAAAGGCTTAGTAGATTTAGGGTGGGGGGCACTTGGGACTACCTAAGGGGGCAATAATTGATTCTATCAGATGCTTTCTAAAGAAACAAAATCAAAATTATAAAAAAAAAAATTGACAAAGTGATATATAATTATGAGATCAGTATCAGCACCAAACAAGAGTCATGAATAGACATGGGTCAGAGAGTATAGCAGTCATGTATGACATCAGTCAGAGAGTACAAGGAGCTAGTAGCAACACGACTTGTATACTTAGTGAGGTGAAATCAATATAATGTAGTATAGAACGAAAGTACGTTTGCCGACCTTTTTTTGCTACACATTCACATGACGCATAAAAACAGAAGGCATATTTACTGTGGTGATACCGGAAAATATTATTGATTTGTTACCAAGTCCTTATCAACGCAATTATTGATAACATAGATGAATTATCTATGCAGTGTTTCTCAAATTCTTTCGTTACACCATATAGGTCAGTGATCTTTGTCATGCCATAAATAGGGGTCTCGATTAAAAATCTTGCTTTTTTTTTAACATTTAAAATTAGGCTAATTTGTGATTGCGCTCGTGTTTTGAACATATACCACATAGGGACATTTCATTTTGATCACTTTTTTAAAAATTAATAGATGCAAGATATAATCGCGTTTAGTGAGCACTAGTCAACAATGTACAATCATTTCTTACTTGGTGTTTGAAATATGATTCACCAAGAAATTTTTCTACTCAATTGCAGAGTAATTTTATTTAATGCTATTTAATACACATGATTGTACATATTGTTTGAGTGGTTTTTTTAAAATACCAATTGCGGAAAATATATAAAAAAAAAAAACAACTGACATGAAACGAGTTTTTCAATATTTCAGAACAATTTAAAAATAATATATAATTTTTTTTTCTTCAGACTTTTCATGATTAAACTGATTTTCAGCTAGGCACCCCCAAAAAATGGGCATTATACAGTACGACAGAAGTTCTTACTCCCACCTTTCATTTAATAATTTAACGAGGAAAGCTCAACTCCACAAGACAATAAACAATAAGGAAGATGGATATAAGACACTAAAATAGATTGTTTTAATTTTTTTTTTAAAGGGAAAAAATAGTTTTACGTTTCCTATTAATATTAATTACTATGCTTAGGGGATTTCCCTTTTTTTTTCTCAGCAATGTAAAAAAAGTACATATCAACCGAGAAACGCTAACACTGTGGTATTTTTAGCCTTGGCTTCAAAATATTATGACCAATCATATTCATTTCGCGACACATTCCCTAACCACAGTGGTCACACTATGAATTTTACTTCAAGAAAATACGGTATTCGAAATTCTTAAATTATTTACTATTAAACAATTTTTTTTTTGGTTGTTGTTGTTTTGGGGCGGGAGTTGTTGTGTAATTATTTTGACCCTTCTTTCATGAAACGAATACATTTTAACAAAATTTCATGAGGACGCTAGCGTCAGAATTTGAAAAATTAGTAATTACTTCAATAGTCTTATAGATGTTACCATTTTAATTGCTTTTATAAATATTATCCTTTTACTATTATTACAGTGATTATTATTCTGATCCTTATTATTGCCAGATAATGAAAGGACAGACCCTATTACACAAATTTGATATACAATCGGATACATAGTTACCATATTTCATGTGTTGTAGGTAAAACGAAACAAATAGTAATAAGCCTACATTCATTTTGATCAGTAGTCGATATTGATTTTTCCCCCTTTCCACGCATATTGATTTTTTGGGCCAGTGCTTATCTCTACCTTGATCCCAAATTACCCTTAGGCTTTTGACAATACCATACATTCTTGAGTCAACGAAAAACCACAGTTTCAAAATATCCAGCATCTGCTTTTAAAAAAATAAAAACTTGACACATAGCCTGGTTGCCGATGCCCAACCATTCTATTGAGTTTTCAGCCCCACCCCGCAGACTCCAAAAATCCGTTTTTCCTGATTTTTCAATGGAAACGTGAAAGAAAATATGGTGCCACTGATTTCACGCTGTAAAATAATCGGGTAACGATGGTGTGAAAAATACCCGGGTCACTCGCACACATTTAATGTTATATAAAGATAAACCTCAATTTTAAAATAGTAAAATCTGTTGTTTTACACTCTGGCTTTTTAAAATGACTTTTAACAATATCAGTGTCCCCATTGGCAGAGGCGTAGCTAGAGTTTTGGCGCCCGGGGACGAGATTCGCGCCCGGGGACAAGATTCATTTTAAAGCGCTCCTTTTGTCTTTTTTCAACCCTCAAACTCATTATTTTCACCAATAAAATATTATCAAAGCACATTTTCGCGCCCCTAACTAGCTGGCGCCCGGGGACATCTGTCTCCCTGCCCCCCTCCCCCTTTCGCTACGCATCTGCCCATTGGACATCTTTTCTTGGCCGTTACTTCAATCCGATTCATCCACTATATCAATGCATTGCCGGGGAGGCATGAGTACACTGGACTCCAAATGTTTATGATCAATCATTTCTATTCTAAAAAAAAAAAAAAAGGAAGATATGAATATGAGAATGGATATTAAAAAAAAAATTCAGTCAAGTCTTGCACCAAAGCGGCAAGCGGAAGTCACGACAACGTCTTCTGGTGATTAAATGACCATCAGACCGGAAGTTATGGAAACTCAGTTGACAACAGCGGGGGGACTGTGGGAAGAAAAACAGTCTAACCATAACATTTAAGAAAACTGTCTGTGACCCAGTTATTGTATGGGCCGAGTACATCACGATGGTGGAGTCGGAGACATATTCAAGCCTCCGATTACCACTCAAAATCTTCTGTTTTTTTTTAAATTTTATTTTAAAAGCCACCACACAAAAACGAGACTAACGACGAGTCTGCATTCGACATTTTATGTTCTAAGTTTTTTTTTTTTTTTTTAGAAGTCGAAAAAAATTTGTGAACGAATGAGACAACATTTAGTACTTTCTTTTTTTTTTTACCTCCAACAACTCGACTACGATTTCGCAGCCCTTCTCCTGGAGTCGACAATGTCTTAGAAGTGTATCCTGGAAATAAAGACAGTAGCGAATCCCAGAGTCCGGCAATAACAATTATTATAAGAATGGTTCGTGCGGGTTATTCGTTGCTGTACAAATGAAACGGGCGTCGATAAAAGTACGATGGACATGACGTGAAGATGAAAGCTGAGTTCATGGTGACGTCCAGGTCTTCGGGTTATTTTTTTTTTATTTTGTTTGTTTGTTTGTTTTTGTTTGTTGCTAGTTTGCAAAAGTGCAACCTTGAGGCTGGCTATATCGGTTAATTGCTGTGTTTGATGGCGCGCCTTGATGTAAATGATGCATTAGGAAAGAGATACGTAAAAATGGTGTCAAATTAATGTTTAAAATATATCTAACTTTTCACAAAAATACTTTCTTTCGAAGTCACGTGTTAACGAGCTAAACTTAAGACAAAAAAAAATTATTATTACGCAAATTATGTCTGCAGAAGGGTAGCAAGACACTCTATGGAGCCAAAGAAAGTCTGGGCAGAAGGGTAGCAAGACACTCTATGGAGCCAAAGAAAGTCTGGGCAGAAGGGTAGCAAGACACTCTATGGAGCCAAAGAAAGTCTGGGCAGAAGGGTAGCAAGACACTCTATGGAGCCAAAGAAAGTCTGGGCAGAAGGGTAGCAAGACTCTCTATGGAGCCAAAGAAAGTCTGGGCAGAAGGGTAGCAAGACACTCTATGGAGCCAAAGAAAGTCTGGGCAGAAGGGTAGCAAGACACTCTATGAAGCCACAGAATTCCATTTAAATGTGGAAGAAACTGAAATATGTTTTATTTATTTCTAATTACTAGCGAGAACCCGGCATGCGTTGCAATGCCATTTAAAGAAAATAATTGTTTGTGTTTTAATGACGTTTTTGAAGTAATTTTTAAATAGAAAATATGTTGTTTTTTTCCGCCTGGTGCGTATGACACAACTAAATTACAAGTTTTTTCGACACGTGAGCAGGCAACATAGGTGAGAAGCATGGACTTTCAGAATTTAGTTCACACACTTGTAGCGATTGATCCACCCATGCAGTGGTTCTGTTAGAAATCTTCTATTATAGCATAGCAATTGGTTGCCTTTTCGGGCTTTCGTTGAAATAGAATTAGTCGTATAATGTTGACATAACGGGAAAAAAGATTGAACTAATTTGTTTTTTTAATACCCTGCTAAAGTCTAGATCAGTGGTTTCAAAATGGACGGCAGGCATTGAGCAAAGCCAAACTTTAAGAATTCGGGCCAAAAGTTTTTTCTTTTGTTTTTGGGTGTGAGGGTGGAAGACAAATACATATTACGTCATTATCCTATCGTGAAAAGTGGTTAAGAAGCTTCTTGATGCATTTCCGGTATCGTATTTGTGGGTACGTCGTTTTAGTCAGGTTGTTAAATCTTATTGGGTAAGAACGTCGTTTTAGTCGGGTTGTTAAATTTTACTCAGAGCAAAGACATGCACTCCATATTTCTTAACGAATTCATATAGCAGTCCTGTTGAGTCACCTGAAACCAGACAGAGGGAAACTGGTTTCACTTCCCCAAGGCGTTCATCATTTAATAATGGCAGCGACAGATCCACGTACTAGGTGTTCTATCTAAAATAAATAGTTGCTTAAATAGTTAAACTACTTTAAAAGGCTGCCGAATCACTTCTCCGTCTAATTATTACTAAATTTTTTATAGTAAAGAGCTCTATGTTGTAGTTATATGAACGTTCAACTCTTTTACAATGTATTCTTATCTTCCGTTTTTAACGATGGTTGCTATCACGAAAAATGATGATAATGGAGGAGGACAGGATTTTGGGTGGGGGGGGGGGTGCCAGGGATGAGTTTACATAAACTAGGTGGTTGGTGGCCGAAGACGTTTTGAGAACCCACTGGTTAAGATCTTGGGACAGTAAGATTCTCGGTTTTCGTTGACTTCGGTTATTGTCGGTTTCGGGTTTTCATCGATTTTGTTCCCCGCGAAAGACGTGTCTCTGCCAAGAAGGGAAGTTACCCCAGATTAATGCCTTTATACCTAAGGTCTTTATGGAGGGGGATTCCCCTTCCAGACAATTAAAATACCTGCTTCTGTTTCTCCCCTCCTCGTCGTTTTATTTTTACATTAGTCTTTCATATTCAATTTATAATAAAAAATTTTTTTAGCGGTAAACACTATATTTGTTCTCTATAAAATTATATTTAATTTCTTTTCTTTTCGATTTTTTTGGAGGATCTAGATTCTAGATTGAATTACTTGGATTTACATTAATTAATTCTTATTGTAATAATTCCCATCGGTTTTCGTCGGTTTCGTATTTCGACGATGGTCTTCGGACGGATTATCGACGAAAATCGCGGAAACACTGTATTAAAACTAAACAAATGTTCAAAATAATTAACCCAGGGGCGTCATTTCAGGATTTTTCAAGGGGCGGGGGGCGTGGACAAAACTAAAACTTGGTTGGCTTGTTAAGTTGTTAATTACTAGAGGCGCCACAGGACAATTGCCACAAGCAATTTAAATAAAACCTGAAAATTGAGGGGGTGAGGGGTAAATGACCTACCCAGCCCTACCCAAATGAACTCACCAACAAACAAAACAGATCCTATTCAAGATAATAGTAAAGAAAATGTTGTCAAAAAATAACATGTACCATTTGAGCATCACATACAACTATTGTTGATCATGTATTCACGTTAGTTATTTTGGTTTTGTTTGTATCAAACCTAACGTTATATTTAGAACGTACCAGTAAATGAAATGCAACCCCCAACACCCCCCCCCCCCCCTTTTCCCCAAGCACTTTTTTTTTTTTAAAAAAAAGCTGTATTTCGTCTCCCGTTGTTCCTCCGTTTCCCTACTAGCCCCCCTCCCTAGCTACCCCCACCCCAGCTTGTATCGACTTGTATTGCTCCTGGTTATCTCACATGCTCCCCGAACCCTCAACACATCACCCTTTTTATGTTTATACAACCATTTATTTTTGCCCCAGCATTTTAATTGGGTTAGACATTTATTTTCCCTTTTTTTTTTTTTACTTAGCTCAGGGACAAGGTTGAAGTGCAGACGCTGGCTCCCCATTGCCTGGTTCTGGAACATTGGTGTAGAAAACTCATCTTGGCTGCCTCATTACAAGACAATCCCCCCCCCTCGTGCCCTTCCCGCCTCGGACAACTCCCGGCCTTATTTAACGATAAATAACATTACACACCCTGAAGCCTTGTTACCCGTGTAAAATTTATATTTATGATATTTTGAAACAAAGCTTGTTTTATTATATATGATTTTTTTTTAAACTTAACCTGAGCACTTTTATATAGTGATAAATAAACATTGATTGAGAATAACCTCTGATTGAGAAACCTGATCTCACTAAGAAGGGATAGATTTTGTTCTATAAATAACTAATTATTTTCATGATTGAATTGAAGACTTACTTAAAGTAATTAAAATTGTGTGTTAATAGTTGTTTTTTTTTGTGTTAAATCCTTCATATTAACGTCTCTTTTGTTCGTGTGTTTCTCTCTGGCTGGGTGGCAATCTCATTCAGACGGCTATGTGACACACTTCTCGTGTTTCTCTCTGGCTGGGTGGCAATCTCATTCAGACGGCTATGTGACACACTTCTCGTGTTTCTCTCTGGCTGGGTGGCAATCTCATTCAGACGGCTATGTGACACACTTCTCGTGTTTCTCTCTGGCTGGGTGGCAATCTCATTCAGACGGCTATGTGACACACTTCTCGTGTTTCTCACTGGCTGGGTGGCAATCTCATTCAGACGGCTATGTGACACACTTCTCGTGTTTCTCACTGGCTGGGTGGCAATCTCATTCAGCCTCCTATGTGACACACTTCTCGGGTCAACCAATCGAGCTGAAACTTGGCACATAGACTCGTCGCCGATGACAACACATCAAAATAAAAATTTAAGCCCCACTCCAAATCACCCCCCCCCCCAACCAAAAATCATCTGTTACATGTTTTTTCAGGAGGAATATTGATGGCAATGATTTCACGAGATAAAATTAGCGATAGCTGCGCTAAAATAGCAAGTGTGTTTAGTGCGTAATATTTTTTAGTTGTTTCTAAAACTGTTGGTGAAATAAATCTGCGGTGTAAAAAAAAAGGGTGCGTCATTGAAATATTAACATAACATAATTTTTAAAATGCATGTAAGGAATTAATACGAATTTTAAGGGTTGTTTTATTTTAAAGTGAAATACAATGAGATTAATTTATTTAAATAATTGAAAATGCTTGACAGCGGATTTTAATTAAGTTGAATTAAATTTGCGCCAAACAAAGCGGATACAAATTTTACTTTAACCTTTCCACATTTTAAAACAACGTTCACGGATTCGAAATTAATTGTTCGAAGCCCTTTTCCCCGTTGTTCCCTCCCAAGTTCCTGGGCAAAAAATGAACTTGTAAAAAATTGGTATATCATAAAAGGACAATGCCTGTCAGCTAAATGTTTTCAAGATGCTACTTTGATATGAGACGATTTGCGGTGTGGGGGGGCGGGGGGGGGTTGAGGAGTTGCATACATCAGGGGCGTTTTTATCGTTTATATACTATTTATTTTTCATATCTTTATAGCTTGTATACATGTAGTGACGCCCATGGCCTTGCTCAGGGTGAAGTATGAAAATGGCGCTCCTATAAAAAAAAATTACCACCCGGGGCGGACCAGTAAAACGACAATTTTGGCGCCCCTTGGTTATTATCGTTTAATTCGCTTTTACGGTCCTAAGGCGAGTGCCCCCACCCCCTGGCCCTCTCCTCTTCGCACGGCCCCTGTTTACAATAAAATTTCACTTCATAAACTTTCTTTTGCAGGCACGACAGCGATATTATGCTTGTTTAAAAATAAACTCACAAAACTTGTTTCTGTATAATTTGTGGACCCTGAAACTTGTGGAGCACGTAACAAAATGTTCTTGAGGCGTGTTAATCATCGGGCACGTGCCCACGATCGTCAATGGACTGGAAATCACGGAGGGCTGTAGCTAGTGAGTCGTTCAATACAAGCGGTTCTCAAAGCATGGTCCGAGGACCACTGGTAGTTAATGAATTGCTTCCCAATAGTGGAACTGATGAAGGGCGGTAATTTCCAGGTGTACAGTTTAACAGCAGAACATATTTACACCATTTATTAGTTAATCTATTTATAAAATGTACTGCCTTTTTTTTTTTGCACATTAATTTTGCACGTTAAACTTTTAGTTACTCAATGATAACTGGTGATGTTACACAGTGATTGCAATTCACAGCTCTTCAGTAACATATTGAGAGCTTGTTGTAACAACAGCTTTTCAGCTGCAATTAACATGTAGGACCAGATTCATAGGATAAGTGTTTTCAACACTTTTATTCTACAAGGAAATCCACAATATTTTAATGAAGAGATATGAATTACAATCTCTGTGTAACATTAGTAACATCACCAGTTATCATTAAGTGACTAAAATTTTAACGCTTTTGAGCTGCATTTATTATTTTATTTTTTTTGGGGGGGTCAGGGAAATCAAGTGGCTGGTGGTCCGCTATTAATGCCCTTTAAATATAATCAACACTTAAGTCAAAACAGTTTGAGAACAACTGTTCTACTCTGATAAGAAAGTTTTTTTTTAAAAAAAAATATTAAAAAAAAAAACCTCACAAAAAAAACCCTAACAACTAACAAACAAATGTGCCATTCCGCAGACTCAACCCAACAACTAACAAACAAATGTGCCATTCCGCAGACTAAACCCAACAACTAACAAACAAATGTGCCATTCCGCAGACTAAACCCAACAACTAACAAACAAATGTGCCATTCCGCAGACTAAACCCAACAACTAACAAACAAATGTGCCATTCCGCAGACTAAACCCAACAACTAACAAACAAATGTGCCATTCCGCAGACTAAACCCAACAACTAACAAACAAATGTGCCATTCCGCAGACTAAACCCAACAACTAACAAACAAATGTGCCATTCCGCAGACTAAACCCAACAACTAACAAACAAATGTGCCATTCCGCAGACTAAACCCAACAACTAACAAACAAATGTGCCATTCCGCAGACTAAACCCAACAACTAACAAACAAATGTGCCATTCCGCAGACTAAACCCAACAACTAACAAACAAATGTGCCATTCCGCAGACTAAACCCAACAACTAACAAACAAATGTGCCATTCCGCAGACTAAACCCAACAACTAACAAACAAATGTGCCATTCCGCAGACTAAACCCAACAACTAACAAACAAATGTGCCATTCCGCAGACTAAACCCAACAACTAACAAACAAATGTGCCATTCCGCAGACTAAACCCAACAACTAACAAACAAATGTGCCATTCCGCAGACTAAACCCAACAACTAACAAACAAATGTGCCATTCCGCAGACTAAACCCAACAACTAACAAACAAATGTGCCATTCCGCAGACTAAACCCAACAACTAACAAACAAATGTGCCATTCCGCAGACTAAACCCAACAACTAACAAACAAATGTGCCATTCCGCAGACTAAACCCAACAACTAACAAACAAATGTGCCATTCCGCAGACTAAACCCAACAACTAACAAACAAATGTGTTATTCCGCAGACTAAACCCAACAACTAACAAACAAATGTGCCATTCCGCAGACTAAACCCAACAACTAACAAACAAATGTGCCATTCCGCAGACTAAACCCAACAACTAACAAACAAATGTGCCATTCCGCAGACTAAACCCAACAACTAACAAACAAATGTGCCATTCCGCAGACTAAACCCAACAACTAACAAACAAATGTGCCATTCCGCAGACTAAACCCAACAACTAACAAACAAATGTGCCATTCCGCAGACTAAACCCAACAACTAACAAACAAATGTGCCATTCCGCAGACTAAACCCAACAACTAACAAACAAATGTGCCATTCCGCAGACTAAACCCAACAACTAACAAACAAATGTGCCATTCCGCAGACTCAACCCAACAACTAACAAACAAATGTGCCATTCCGCAGACTAAACCCAACAACTAACAAACAAATGTGCCATTCCGCAGACTAAACCCAACAACTAACAAACAAATGTGCCATTCCGCAGACTAAACCCAACAACTAACAAACAAATGTGCCATTCCGCAGACTAAACCCAACAACTAACAAACAAATGTGCCATTCCGCAGACTCAACCCAACAACTAACAAACAAATGTGCCATTCCGCAGACTAAACCCAACAACTAACAAACAAATGTGCCATTCCGCAGACTAAACCCAACAACTAACAAACAAATGTGCCATTCCGCAGACTAAACCCAACAACTAACAAACAAATGTGCCATTCCGCAGACTAAACCCAACAACTAACAAACAAATGTGCCATTCCGCAGACTAAACCCAACAACTAACAAACAAATGTGCCATTCCGCAGACTAAACCCAACAACTAACAAACAAATGTGCCATTCCGCAGACTAAACCCAACAACTAACAAACAAATGTGCCATTCCGCAGACTAAACCCAACAACTAACAAACAAATGTGCCATTCCGCAGACTAAACCCAACAACTAACAAACAAATGTGCCATTCCGCAGACTAAACCCAACAACTAACAAACAAATGTGCCATTCCGCAGACTAAACCCAACAACTAACAAACAAATGTGCCATTCCGCAGACTAAACCCAACAACTAACAAACAAATGTGCCATTCCGCAGACTAAACCCAACAACTAACAAACAAATGTGCCATTCCGCAGACTAAACCCAACAACTAACAAACAAATGTGCCATTCCGCAGACTAAACCCAACAACTAACAAACAAATGTGCCATTCCGCAGACTAAACCCAACAACTAACAAACAAATGTGCCATTCCGCAGACTAAACCCAACAACTAACAAACAAATGTGCCATTCCGCAGACTAAACCCAACAACTAACAAACAAATGTGCCATTCCGCAGACTAAACCCAACAACTAACAAACAAATGTGCCATTCCGCAGACTAAACCCAACAACTAACAAACAAATGTGTTATTCCGCAGACTAAACCCAACAACTAACAAACAAATGTGCCATTCCGCAGACTAAACCCAACAACTAACAAACAAATGTGCCATTCCGCAGACTAAACCCAACAACTAACAAACAAATGTGCCATTCCGCAGACTAAACCCAACAACTAACAAACAAATGTGCCATTCCGCAGACTAAACCCAACAACTAACAAACAAATGTGCCATTCCGCAGACTAAACCCAACAACTAACAAACAAATGTGCCATTCCGCAGACTAAACCCAACAACTAACAAACAAATGTGCCATTCCGCAGACTAAACCCAACAACTAACAAACAAATGTGCCATTCCGCAGACTAAACCCAACAACTAACAAACAAATGTGCCATTCCGCAGACTAAACCCAACAACTAACAAACAAATGTGCCATTCCGCAGACTAAACCCAACAACTAACAAACAAATGTGCCATTCCGCAGACTAAACCCAACAACTAACAAACAAATGTGCCATTCCGCAGACTAAACCCAACAACTAACAAACAAATGTGCCATTCCGCAGACTAAACCCAACAACTAACAAACAAATGTGCCATTCCGCAGACTAAACCCAACAACTAACAAACAAATGTGCCATTCCGCAGACTAAACCCAACAACTAACAAACAAATGTGCCATTCCGCAGACTAAACCCAACAACTAACAAACAAATGTGCCATTCCGCAGACTAAACCCAACAACTAACAAACAAATGTGCCATTCCGCAGACTAAACCCAACAACTAACAAACAAATGTGCCATTCCGCAGACTAAACCCAACAACTAACAAACAAATGTGCCATTCCGCAGACTAAACCCAACAACTAACAAACAAATGTGCCATTCCGCAGACTAAACCCAACAACTAACAAACAAATGTGCCATTCCGCAGACTAAACCCAACAACTAACAAACAAATGTGCCATTCCGCAGACTAAACCCAACAACTAACAAACAAATGTGCCATTCCGCAGACTAAACCCAACAACTAACAAACAAATGTGCCATTCCGCAGACTAAACCCAACAACTAACAAACAAATGTGCCATTCCGCAGACTAAACCCAACAACTAACAAACAAATGTGCCATTCCGCAGACTAAACCCAACAACTAACAAACAAATGTGCCATTCCGCAGACTAAACCCAACAACTAACAAACAAATGTGCCATTCCGCAGACTAAACCCAACAACTAACAAACAAATGTGCCATTCCGCAGACTAAACCCAACAACTAACAAACAAATGTGCCATTCCGCAGACTAAACCCAACAACTAACAAACAAATGTGCCATTCCGCAGACTAAACCCAACAACTAACAAACAAATGTGCCATTCCGCAGACTCAACCCAACAACTAACAAACAAATGTGCCATTCCGCAGACTAAACCCAACAACTAACAAACAAATGTGCCATTCCGCAGACTAAACCCAACAACTAACAAACAAATGTGCCATTCCGCAGACTAAACCCAACAACTAACAAACAAATGTGCCATTCCGCAGACTAAACCCAACAACTAACAAACAAATGTGCCATTCCGCAGACTAAACCCAACAACTAACAAACAAATGTGCCATTCCGCAGACTAAACCCAACAACTAACAAACAAATGTGCCATTCCGCAGACTAAACCCAACAACTAACAAACAAATGTGCCATTCCGCAGACTAAACCCAACAACTAACAAACAAATGTGCCATTCCGCAGACTAAACCCAACAACTAACAAACAAATGTGCCATTCCGCAGACTAAACCCAACAACTAACAAACAAATGTGCCATTCCGCAGACTAAACCCAACAACTAACAAACAATGTGCCATTCCGCAGACTAAACCCAACAACTAACAAATGTGCCATTCCGCAGACTAAACCCAACAACTAACAAACTTTAGAAACGCCTCCGCAGTAAAATAGCTTACACCGGATAGGAAAAGATAAGTATGACACTAACAATTCTTTTAATCCAACGGATCGTGGATGTAACAGCAGCTCCCTGGGTTTTTCTCGACATATGAGGGGCAGTTCACTATCTCATCTGTTCACTTTTTCTACACGCTCACTTCTCTCCCCTACCTCCTTAGTTCAATTCCCCCCCCCCCAACCACCCACCTCCTTAACTATTCCTTAAAATGAGTTATGACTTTACTTAGATACCTGCGATTTAAACAATAATATAAAAATGGTTTTATGAATTCTATTTTTTTTTTAAAATGTTTTTAATATTTGCAATTCGCTTTCGTATTTTGAAGGTAACAAAAAAAATCATTTTATTAGGCTGGTAGTTGCTATCTTTAACAATATGGGTGTAAGGCTAATTTGTGCCGGAGCTGATAGACGTCACAGAAGTTTAAATAAAAATAAGCTTATACAGAAAGTCCGTTTCTGGAACTCTATTTTCGAATCTAAACTATTTCTAGCTGGAGTGCAACAAGATAAATTTTGTCTTTTTTTGTTGCTATTTTTTAAAAATATTATTAAAAACTTCGCGGCAACCCTTTAGAGCAGTGGTTCTCAACCTTCCTACTGCCGCGACCCTTTAATACAGTTCCTCATGCTGTGGCGACCCCCCAAACCACAAAATTATTTTCGTTGCTACTTCATTACTGTAGAGTAAATGTGTTTTCCGATGGTCTTTGGCAACCCGTGTGAAAGGGTGTTCGACCCCCAAAAGGGTTGCGACCCACAGGCAGTTGAGAACCGTTGCTGTAGAGCAAAACTTTGTTTAACATCTTGTAAAAAGTATGTACAATTTAGAAGGATATTTCGCATTACTGTTATTTTGTACACTTTTATTTTGTAAAATTTCGAATAGTTGGTGTTTCAAAATTTTCCTACCATAACTTCCATATAAACATTGTCCGTTTAGCGTAAGTCCAGTCGTGTAACTGATTGTTCCTCCCTACTCATCTTCGTCGTTACAGAAAGTTAGTACTCAAAACAACTTTGGCTTTTTTTTTTGTTTACTCTCTTTGTTAACTAACTCCATGTTTGAATGGATTCTAGCAGGCAGTTCGATGTCTGCATTGTAGTCTAAGGGGTAACAACCTCTCGTCACAATGAGAAGCAGCAACAACATGAGGTTTAAATACTTCATAGAGTTCTCTATTCACCACTGCTCTCGGTAACTTCTTCCGTCAGCTCTCACTCCGAACACCAACTGCTGGTCCATAACAACAACAACACACTCCACTAAACGCCAGCTCTCATGGCCAAAAATAAAGTCACGAATCCAAAACTACATAGCAACAGCCACACAATAAATCTCTAAACCAAATACGCTCATCAACAATACAAATGTTACAAAACACGAACCAAAACACACACTCGTGGAACAATTCATTAACACTATAGTATAGTTAAAACATAATTACAGCAGTGTTGATGTAGCCCGTTTTATCCCGTTCACTTGAACCAGTTGATAAGTTTGACTATATACTGCTAGTGCTGTTTACAACAACAACAACAACAACAAAAGACTCAGAAGGAGAAAAACAATTAAACTAAATAAATAAAGTCCTTGAATTTTATTTTTTTCAACTGGCAAGTACAGAAAGAGTTGTTGTTTGTTTGCCAGGACTGTCCTGCATTTATAGAGATTATTCAATTTGAAGTTAAACTTATCGATGCTACCATCACTTTCTATAAATAACTGTATGCCTGGGCTTTTAAAAAAAATATTAAAGTAACACAATCATACACTTAGTAAAGCGTTGGGGATTAACGCTAAAAGGGTTTAGGCTGACAGAAGTGAAGAGAGACGAATTATTTCTCAATGAAGACGACCTATGTTTTAAATGCAGCATCGCGAATTCGCTGACGTACGAGAGGAGATAATTACGCGCACCGGTTGGAACCCAGCTGAGCGCGGGTGGTAGGACGTTTAAAGTTCGACAGGGGGGAAAAAACCCCACCGAAAAAACGAAAAAAGAAAAAAAAAAGAAGAAACCTTGTACATTTGTAATCTCGCTTTATATTGGATTTGTTCCATGAGAAATATCTGTTATCTTCATCAACTAAAAAACCCTGTTGGTGTTTGTGTTAGTGAATATTACCTTTAAAAGAAAGTTCGCGCAACGTTGGTGTGTAACGTGTATGTACACTCAGGCAAAACTTTGTTTGGGATTTCTTAGTAATAACATTTAATTATTTAAATTAGTTTTTTTTTGTTGTCTCCGGATTGATTGCAGGTAACTATAAATATTTTTTATTTTTATTTGAAAGCCCTAATTCAGTGGTTCTCAACCTTTCTAACGCCGCGACCCTTTAATACATTTCCTCATGTTGTGGCGACCCCCAATCACAAAATTATTATTCGGTGATACTTTATAAATGGGTAGTATATTTCTTTTCAGAAGGTCTTAGCCGACCCCTGTGAAAGGGTCGCGTGACCCCCAAAGGGGTCGCGACCCACAGGTTGAGAACTGCTGCCTTTTTGAATCCATGTGTTTATGGCCCATGCTTGTTTTAAAAAACACAGTTTGTCTGCATTGTTAGTCTAATTAATTTATTTGTTTGCCTGCGATGTTTTTCTTCAAAGTTAATCTGAACTCTTTTTTACCCGCACTGTTTTGTTTTTCTGCTTTGCTGGTATGAAGTGTTTTGTCTGCGCTGTTTGTCTGCATTGTTAGTCTTGACTATTTTGTCTGAACTGTTTTGTATAAGCTGTTTTTTTTCTCCTGATCTATTTGTCTGAACTGTTTTGTCTGCACTGTTTGTCTGCATTGTTAGTCTTAACTGTTTTGTCTGCACTGTTTGTCTGCATTGTTAGTCTTAACTGTTTTGTCTGCACTGTTTGTCTGCATTGTTAGTCTTAACTGTTTTGTCTGTGCTGTAGAGATGTATTGTGTTTTGCGTTGCTTTGTCTGAACGTTTCAATGTTCTCCTAAGTGTTATTGTTGTAATGACATTATGTAACATTATTAGAATTAGATTACTTGTGTGTCGGTCACAATGAATCTTTGCTGCAAAATAAATTTTTAAAAGGCTGCACCTACAGGTACACGAGTACCAGAATTGAGAGATTGGGATTAAAAAACGATTTAAAATATTATTTTTGGGATTGTAAGACCAAATGAGGTATCAAATGAAACACAATTGTATGTACTATACGTTTGTAAACTTAATTCTTCATTTTACCTAAAATAAACAACTACAAATGACATCCGAATAGCATTAGTCAAAATGGAACGGACACGCAGCGCCGCCATTCCCACCGGGTACCATTAATTTCAATGTTATTCGGATGTCATTTGTGGTAGTTTATTTTAATAAAACTGAAGAATTAACATTTCAAACGTATAGTACACTCAATTATCTTTCATTTGATACCTCATTTGGCCTTAAGAACCCAACAATAACATTTTAAATCGTTTTTTAATCCCAGCCTCTCAATTCTGGTACCCGTGTACCTATAGCCACTTCGTTTTTTAAAAATTTAATTTACTGTCTTGTGCTCTGTAATTTAGGGCCTATTTCTCACATTTTCACACAAATCTCATGACGAACACACACGAAGAAAAATGTCTGAAAAATTCGCTTTTCATCATACTTAAGATTATTGTTTCTCAATTATTTTTTTTGAACGACCCCACCCCCATCCCCCTCCCCCCCCCCCCCCCCCCCGAACTTACCAAGTCAAGCAAGGGCCTGGATTTTTTAAGCATTGCTTTTTTAAAAAAATTGTTTATATCCTTAATGTAACCCCTATTAAAGGACAGACTACTGAGGGGTGGGGGTTTGGGGGGGGGGGGTTCCACAGGCGAGCCTGCGAAACACCACTTTAAGAAGCACTGGTCCAGAAGACTATTAATTACAAATCCCACACTTACAATACACCCACACGTTACTCTACTTTAGGCGGACAAAAAAATATGAGAGAATAATTCTAAGCTTGCACTATTCGTACATCCCGAGGACGTATTGATGATAAATTATGGTCAGAATGGCCCACGTAGTCTCAGGGGTGAAGAGCTTTCTCATTGTTTAAACTTTTTGCTTTTAGCTTTTATGCCAAAGGAAAAAAAAAAGGTGTACCTTGCATCTTCCACACGGTCAAATATTATAAGAAGATCCGTTTTTTTCCTAAGAGCTGAGTTAATGTGGTTTATATGATTCTTAAAGATGTATTTATTTCAAAATTTCATAATATTAAGTATTTCATTACGTCATTTGAAACAGGTTACAAAATAGTAGTAGGGAATACCAAATATCAATTTCCATAAAGAAAAAAAAAGTGGATTATGTCTGACTGGCATCTGGCCACATTTAGTCCTGTAGTTTGATCTACTTGAACTATTTCTGATTGGCCTCTTGCCTCATTTAGTCCTGTATATTGATCTACTTGAATTATTTTTGACCGCATCTGGCCACATTCAGTCCTTTTGTTTGATTTACTTGATGTGAATCATTGAAATCCTCAACCTTTTTGATATCATGGATCCCTCTCTATAGTCATTTTTTTTCCTAGCTCAACCTTGTGAAATTCCATACTAAATAAATTTAATGGCACACCGAGAGGACCCCACTGGTGTGTCTTGGGTAACTGTTTTGAGAATCGTCAATGTTAAGCTACAGACATGACTCACCAAAAAGTCCTCATTTCATGTCGCCCCGATGCCGCAGGCATTAGTCCTCATGTGAGTACCCACGAGCATGAGCCCCGTGCAAGTACCCATGTCATTAGTACCCATTCGAGCCCCCCTTGAACATTGGCACCGCACCCATTCCAGCCTCCATGAGCATTAGAATTAGCACCCATTCGAGCCCCCGTGAGCATTAGCGCTCATTCCAGCCCCCGTAGAGCGTTAGCCATCTGCCGAGTATCCACATGCATTAGCCCCCATGGGCGTACCTACGTTCATTATCCCCCCCCCATGACAACACCCGTGATGTTATTATTAACATCCACGTTGATCCAAGCTAGCATCAACATCCACGTTGTTCCAAGCTGTGATTGATATCCACGTTGTTCCAAGCTTGATTGATATCCACGTTTTTCCAAGCTTTGATTGATATCCACGTTGTTCCAAGCCGTGATTGATATCCACGTTGTTCCAAGCCGTGATGATATCCACGTTGTTCCAAGCCGTGATTGATATCCACGTTGTTCCAAGCCTTGATTGATATCCACGTTGTGCCAAGCTGTGATTGATATCCACGTTGTGCCAAGCTTTGATTGATATCCACGTTGTTCCAAGCTTTGATTGATATCCACGTTGTGCCAAGCTGTGATTGATATCCACGTTGTACCAAGCTTTGATTGATATCCACGTTGTTCCAAGCTTTGATTGATATCCACGTTGTTCCAAGCCTTGATTGGTATCCACGTTGTTCCAAGCCGTGATTGATATCCACGTTGTTCCAAGCCGTGATTGATATCCACGTTGTACCAAGCCGTGATTGTTATCCACGTTGTTCCAAGCTTTGATTGATATCCACGTTGTTCCAAGCCGTGATTGATATCCACGTTGTTCCAAGCCGTGATTGATATCCACGTTGTTCCAAGCCGTGATTGGTATCCACGTTGTTCCAAGCCGTGATTCGTATCCACGTTGTTCCAAGCCGTGATTGGTATCCACATTGTTCCAAGCCGTGATTGGTATCCACGTTGTTCCAAGCCGTGATTGGTATCCACGTTGTTCCAAGCCGTGATTGGTATCCACGTTGTTCCAAGCCGTAATTGATATCCACGTTATTCCAAGCCGTGATTGGTATCCACGTTGTTCCAAGCCGTGATTGGTATCCACGTTGTTCCAAGCCGTGATTGGTATCCACTTTGTTCCAAGCTATACATTTTCCTTAAATGACAAGAATCTGAAAGAAAACCCAGCGTGCCTATAAAAAAAAAATATTTAAAAAGAAAATGACATGAACTTTCGTGGATGACTCATAAATCTTCGATCCAAAAATAGCCACGTTGCATCTTCATCGAGGTTTGTACTTCAACTAGAGATGTCTAAGACAAGAGACTGTTAAAAGTCAGTGATGCTAGATAAGAATTTTACTGTCTTAAAATCGACCCCCCCCCCCCCTTGGATGTGATTAGATTAGCCATTCAAAGGAGGAAGACGAGCATAAAAAAGGGGGGGGGGATCAGTAGAAAAGCAATTAGTCGGACTATTTGGTATCTGAAGCTTTCAGACCATGAACGTTCATTTCTGAATAGTTCATGCTCTTTGTGCACGAAAATATTATTATTTATTTTTATTTTTGGGGGGTTTGGGGGGGGGGATAGAAATGTGTAATTGATATTTTGGTCGTAAATAAGTTCAACTGTCGCAGACAAGGTCAAGGTTATTAATCGTGAAATGGATTGTCGCGAGCTATTTCAAACACTGTTCACCTCAACGTGTCTATTTACAGCGCGGTCCACGACACATTGAGATACGGAATCAGAAAGCCCCTTTAAGACCTTCGTAAAGTCAGTCAAGCAGATATAATCCGCGAAAGGCGACGGTCCACAAACGCACGCATTAACACACACACACACGGACAACCACAAACACGACCACACACACACACAGCAACAATGTTGAGACATCCTACCATATTCTTATCAAACATTTTTTTTTTTGGTGGTAAAAAGTGTTCACGTTAAAACGAAGCAATGATTTGATTCGGTCGGTCTCAGCGTCGTGGTTGAATGTGTCATTTCTGTGTCATTTCTGTGTCATTTCACAAGGATGATCACACGTTAACATTAATTTACTTCCACTGTATGAGATATTTCAGAGTTCCGAAATTAAAAATATAAAGTAAAGTCAGTTTTATTTTTTTTTAAAAACAAACTTTAATTTTTTTTTTAAATATATGTATTAAAATGTCATTGAAGTTGAAAATAAACTGGGTCAGCTTTTATTTTCATACGTAAGGCCAGCGGACCCGCGCCATGATTTAATACAATTTATTTAAAAAGAAAAATCGTCTGGCTTATGTAATTTAAAATTTTAGTGCAGGATTGAAGCACCGCAAGCCGAATAATAAAAGGGAAGTTTTTTTATAAAAATCCTTTTTTAACCAAACAAAACGTGTTTAATTTATGCTTAGATCTTTATGAACGATGCCAACTATATTGAACATTTCTCGGATTGACTTTATAAACATTACAGATTTGAAAAAAATCGGCGGATCTTACAATATTGGTAGCCACCACACTATAGCCCCCCGACTCCGGGAGTTTTATGTTTGAATAAAGTGGACCTGCTAGGTGAGTCAAAAACACGTTTTACTTTTTGCTGTTTTGTTGTTTCTTTGTTGAAGATTGTTCTATCTTTTTTCTTTGTTGAAGATTGTTCTATCTTTTTTCTTTGTTGAAGATTGTTCTATCTTTTTTCTTTGTTGAAGATTGTTCTATCTTTTTTCTTTGTTGAAGATTGTTCTATCTTTGCTCCATTCTTGTTACATAGATTGTATGCTTTTTGTCTATTCTGTTGTATTTTCTTTCGATTGATTTTCTACAACCTTTGTTCTATTCTTGTATTCTACTTTTTTTCTCCCTTTGTTCTAATGTTAGTTCCCTTGTTTCCATCTCTAGACTCTTGTTGCCCTTTCATTAAACTATTTTGTTTTGCTTGTTTTTTTAAAATTATTATACTGGTGTTCTTTCATTAATTTAATGTTTTTATTTCATTAAGCTAATATTGTTCTCTCACTGCGCTAGTGCCATTCTTGCTTTGAGCTGATGTACGTAAAGGAACACTTTCAAGATCAGTATTGCCACTCACCATCGTTTCCCCAACGCCATGTTATCGATTAAGTGCTCTATGGTTTTGCTAGAGAGTATGCGGCAATAGGGCTTTGAAGCTTAGGGCTTTAGGGGAACTACGAAAAGGGGGGGGGGGGGTTCTCATTGAAGTTTTACATGAACATAAAAATGTGTGTTACTTAGTCTTCGTTTCAATGTTTTACTTTTCAACTTCAAAATACTCTTCGGGGTAAATCTCCACCAGACGCGCACGTCTGATTTTAGCTATTCAGCGCAATGTTATACAAGAGCGTAACTGAAGATGAATTTGACAATAAAATATCGTTGGTTTTTTTTTTGATGATTTGTTTTATTTTTTAAACTTTAATCTAAAGGAAGTGTGTAGCTATAAAATGATAACCATAAATCATGCCCTTCTCCCCGAACCTAGTTACGCCGCGCTGTGTATCCGGATGCAACAGTAACATGTTAAT
Source organism: Omphiscola glabra (assembly GCA_964017045.1). Lineage (NCBI taxonomy): Eukaryota > Metazoa > Mollusca > Gastropoda > Lymnaeidae > Omphiscola > Omphiscola glabra. Next base: position 27,027,846 of record OZ024794.1, on the reverse strand, counting down.
TTTCGTATATTTCGGTTCTGTTTATACATGTGTTGTAATCTATGCACCTTATTATCAGCAAACTATCGCCGATAACTGCCGCCTTGGTCTGTTCATTGCTGTTCATCATGGAGGGTATGGCATTATTTTTAACTTCCCGAGTCTTGCAGATGACAAATGATTATCCTCCAACGGCAGTTATTTAGTTACAACTACTGACACGGCTTGCAACATTAAAAACTAATGTAATTTTTAAAATGTTTTTTGTGAGGGGTTGGGTGGGGGGGGAATCGCAGCAAAATTCGGAGAGAACCGAATTACCAGGCTTGTAATATTAAATAAATGTCACACGCAGTAGAGTCTCCCTTACATGTACAAATCAACTACACCATGAATATGGACTACTTCCTGACAGCCAACGTGGATTCCGTTTAGAACGGGGCACAGCTGACATGATACTTGCTGCACGCCAGCTCAAAGCAAAATGCCAAGAGCACCAGAGCGGCCATCACCTTCGTTGATCTGACCAAGACATTTGACGCAGTCAGTGGAGTGGGCCTGTAGAAGATTATGGAGAAGTTTAGCTGCCCGAGTAGATTTATTACAATATGACGCCCACTCCATGATGGTGTGATGGCCAGGGTGATGGATTCTGGAGATGTGTCTGTGGCTTTTCCTGTTACTAATGGTGTAAAACAAGGATGTGTTCTGACTCCAACACGTTTTAGCATGGTAAACTCAGCAATGTGTTCTGACTCCAACACGTTTTAGCATGGTAAACTCAGCAATGTGTTCTGACTCCAACACGTCTTAGCATGGTAAACTCAGCAATGTGTTCTGACTCCAACACGTCTTAGCATGGTAAACTCAGCAATGTGTTCTGACTCCAACACGTCTTAGCATGGTAAACTCAGCAATGTGTTCTGACTCCAACACGTCTTAGCATGGTAAACTCAGCAATGTGTTCTGACTCCAACACGTTTTAGCATGGTAAACTCAGCAATGTGTTCTGACTCCAACACGTTTTAGCATGGTAAACTCAGCAATGCTGGCTGACGCTTTTTCTGGACAATACTGGCGGCATTCCTATATGATGCTGGGCAGATGGAGGGCTATTTACTCTTAGGAGACAGCAAACCTTTACGAAAGTCAAATAAACAGTTATTCAAAACCTTATGTTTGCTGATGATTGTGCCCTAATTGCCACCTCGGAGCTGAAATTGCAGCAAACACTTGATAGCTTAGCTAAGTGCTGAGACAACTTTGGCCTTGGTTAAGTAAATAAAAAACAGCAACCAAAAAAAAAACCCACAAAAATCTTGCACCAGCCAGCTACAGGAAAAACTTACAAAGTTCTTGCACCAGCCAGCTACAGGAAAAACTTACAAAGTTCTTGCACCAGCCAGCTACGGGAAAAACGTACAAAGTTCTTGCACCAGCCAGCTACAGGAAAAACTTACAAAGTTCTTGCACCAGCCAGCTACAGGAAAAACTTACAAAGTTCTTGCACCAGCCAGCTACAGGAAAAACTTACAAAGTTCTTGCACCAGCCAGCTACGGGAAAAACTTACAAAGTTCTTGCACCAGCCAGCTACAGGAAAAACTTACAAAGTTCTTGCCCCAGCCAGCTACAGGAAAAACTTACAAAGTTCTTACACCAGCCAGCTACAGGAAAAACTTACAAGGTTCTTGCACCAGCCAGCTACAGGAAAAACTTACAAAGGACCTAAACTATCAGTGGAGGGACAGAAACTCCAAGCATTGAAAAAAAAACATTTTTGGGCAACACCCTCTTGTCAGTAACAAAAGATGATGAGATCAACAACCGATTTTTTCAAATGCAAATGTTGTCTCTGGCAGGCTCCGCAAGAGTATTTGGTATCGAAGTGTTTTCAGTCATGTCCCTGAGCTGAAACTATAAAGGGCAATCGTACTAAAATCTCTCCTGTATGCTCGCGAGGCGTGGACAGTGTACAACAGACATGCTAGACAGCTAAACCATCGCCACGTATGCTGTCTCCGTAAACTTCTTGGCATGGGTGGCAGGACAAGTCTCTGATATAGATGACCCTACAACGGGCTGACTTTATCAGAAACCACACGCTCCAACAAAAAGGACTCGCCAGATGTACAGGAAATTTTGCTTGAATGCCAGACAGCAGACTTCCCAAACAATTAATGTTCTTTGCACTCTCCAGAGGGAAACGCTCAGATCAAATCCATGGCCATTGACCTTGATTTTTAGGAAACGCTATGGATCGTACAAGCTGGCGAGGCAGACTGACTATTGGATCACGATGCTCAGAGAATAAGCGCACAGCTCGCGCCCAAAGGAAAATGAGAATCGACTCATATTCAACTCGGTCCCAAAAACAAAGTGGGTCCTACTTGCGGGAAAAGCTTTCCAGGCTCAAACAGGACTGGCAGGACATCTGCGTACTCAGCGCTGAATATAGCTTTGGCCATCTTCGCGTGCGAAAGACAGACAGCAACAACAGCCGCAGCAACGGTAACGTTTCCTCCACCCTCGAGGAATTCTACCTTTGAAATAACGGTGTAGTTTGTTGGAACCCAAATATGTCAAGGACCACGCTAGAGAATAGTTTTCTTATGGAGACCTCCTGCCACTACGACACCGTGTCGGCTTGTGAATAAGACAAGCTGTTAAATCCTTTGGCACGACAGAAGGTGGGAAACAAAACGAAGTTTGCGCACCACTGACGTAGTTGATGCTGGCACTTATTGTTTTAAAGATTTTAGGGTGTAAGGAAGGAATATTTTTCTCGACAGGCGCTAACAGATTGATGGTCTTGATACTGAACATGTTGTACGACAGGCACTAACAGATTGATGGTCTTGATACTGAACATGTTGTACGACAGGCGCTAACAGATTGATGGTTTTGATACTGAGCATGTTGTATGGTATGCACTTGTGGTGACTTGGCCTCTGTGCTTGGAGGTGATATGTTATCTGTTTGATATCGACCGTGTTGTATTGTATGCACATGTGGTGACTTGGCCTCTGTGCTGGGAGGTGATATGTTATCTGTTTGATACCGACTGTGCTGTACTGTATGCCCTTGTGGTGACTTGGCCTCTGTGCTGGGAGGTGATATGTTATCTGTGTTGGAGGTATTAAAGTATCTTAGCTGGAAGTGATATTTCCTTTGTGCTGAAGTTATACCGTCTTTGTGCTGGATGTGACATTGTCTTTGTGCAAGAGATGATAGATTAATATCTCTTGATTTAATGTGGGTAAATTAAAGATTCTAAAGTTTGGAGTTAAATCTTCATTACTTAAACCTTCTTGGTAAATACGTTCTCCTGAACTTGAAGCTAATATATAATTCCAGTAAATGCAAAAAAATGCACAATTTGGAAGAATTATTTCAAGATGTCATCACAACATCATACACCTCCATATAAAATGTACACAGTGCTAACACAGCACATAAATAATGAAGATGATACCCCCAAAAATCCGTCTCATTGACGCACAAAGCCATTAGGAATTATGTTATACGAAACATCTCGCCCACACAATCATTACAGTTTTAAATCTGGTGAGATTATCTTCCCCTCCCCTATACACCACGCCTGTCCCCTACCACACGTCCCTCTCGCCTTCTTTCTTCTTTCCCTTTTTTTTCCACTTCCTTCTCTACATTATTTGTATTTGATGACGTGTTATTTGGCTGTAACGACAGGACAGACATTGAATCTTCCTTTCATCAATGATATACGAGACACGTTTATCTCACAACACACCGTAGGGTTGGGACGATTTCATGGAGGGAATTATGGGGGGAGGGCAGACCCTGGCCATGCTGACGGTTTTAAAAATATATGCATATTACCAAACGTTTTTTTTAAAAAATTGTTTTTGGATCTGTAACTGATCTGGGAGTGGGTGTCAGAAGAATGGAAATGATTTTAAAACGAATATTTTTATTTGTCGACATGTTAAATATGTAACTTACCCTCTAATTACTACTAACCTCCTGTAATATAAGATGTACCAGCTGGTAAAAGATACTCAATTATTATATAAATATTAAGGAGCCGAACGAAAGAAGAAGCTTGGGAAGAGTGATAAGCCTAAAAATGGTGCCCCCACGATTTCATAAAGAAATAAACACTAGTTTTCTTCACACGGACCTGATTTAGACGTTGACTCCTAAAAAAATGATAGTTCGCCGGCGTCTCGCATAGGATGGACAGATAATTAAACACTATGTAAATGTGTAACGCGTCAACATTTTCAAGTCAAGTTTTATTTGATATCACACATTATTGACAATTGCGACTTACCACATTAATATTATTTAAACATTTAAAGTTATTAAATAAAAACAACAACTTTAAAGCTAAATTTTTAAAAAAATCCTTTATATAATGACTTCGCTCTCGTTCCTGTGTTTCTGTGTGAAAAAAATCTTCAAAAGGCTAAGTGACCCACTTACCATCACATGTTATTTGATATCACATATTATTGACAATTGCGACTTACCACATTAACATTATTTAAACATTTAAACTTATTAAATAAAAAAACAACTTTAAAGTAAATTTTTTAAAAAATTCTTTATATAATGACCTCGCTCTCGTTCCTGTGTTTCTGTGTGAAAAAAATCTTCGAAAGGCTAAGTGACCCACTTACCATCAACCTATCGAGCTGAAACTTGGCACAAATACTCCTTGTCAATGACAACACATTCTAACAAATTTTCAGCCCCATTCCCCCAACACCCCCCCCCCAAATCGCTTTTGTTCGTGTGTTTCTTTGTTGCACAATCCCTGCAAGGCTAATTGACACACTTCCCGTCATCCTATCGAGCTGAAAATTACCACATATACTCGTTGCCAACACATTCTAACCCATTTTCAGACCCACCCCCCCCCCCCAAAAAAAAATAAGTTTTTCCTGTTTTTAAAAAGGGGAGGAATGATATTGATTTTGTTTATGGTTGCGTATTTGGGTGTGGAGATTAACTGTACAGCTGTTGCTGTGTGCTTTGTATTTGTTACGTAATTGGGTTTAAATATATCATTAGTCTTTTATGTTTTACATGCAGCAAGTTTGATTAAAACCATTCCCATACCAAAAATCAGTTGCTACAATCGCATAAATGCAACAACAAAAAATGCATATAAAGGATTTATACGAAAAACTTTTGTCTTTAAAGGTTTTTCTAATTTTAAAAGCTTTGATAACCATCCAATAACGCTTTACAAAAATGACTGTCGGTTTCAAAACCGATAACCTGTGACTCGTTTAACATCCCTGTTCTACGTCGTGGGGGTTTATTTTAGGTATTAATTCACACTGGACCCCCAACATCATTTTAAAAAAATAAATAATAATAGCATTGTTTTTACTTACACCAAAATTTATGATATATGAAATGGATCGGATGTTGGCCGTGTAAATCTAAGTTGATCTTCTTTATGACAAGATAATTCTTTTCTATGATAAATTCGTGAAGATCTTCTTTATGACAAGATAATTATTTTCTATGATAAATTCGTGAAGATTGTGTTCAGTGAACGAGATGACTTCGCAGAGAATTTCATCAGGGATTTGGGGTGGGGTGGGTGGGTGAGATCATGAAATTGAAAATAAGTCATAGGTGGACCGTGGCAAAAATTCTGGACATTGGTTTCATTGCGTGGCACCTTAATTTGACGCAAGAGAAGATTGTGAAAGATGACGAAATATGCCAAAACAGTCAGAATATTCCAGAGTGCTTGGTTCCAGGGTGGTTTGGGGGTGGGGTGGGAGGGGAGCCGAATTTTGTACGACTTATTTTTCTCTTTTCATACTATAACAAAGATGGGGCCTGGAGACGTCAAGCCTTGGCCTGGAGATGTCCCGCTTAAGGCTGGTTATGTCCCGCTTAAGGCTGGCGATGTCCCGCTTAAGGCTGGAGATGTCCCGCTTAAGGCTGGAGATGTCCGGCTTAAGGCTGGAGATGTCCGGCTTAAGGCTGGAGATGTCCCGCTTAAGGCTGGCGATGTCCCCCTTAAGGCTGGAGATGTCCCGCTTAAGGCTGGAGATGTCCCGCATGAGGCTGGCGATGTCCTGCTTTGGTCTGTAATAGAATTGTTGAAGTGAATATGATGATCATCAACCCTTTTTTTTAAAGAAAAAACCTGAAGCGAAAATGTATGTGTTTAGTTTTCACTACATTCCTGGATATCCCTCTATTTTCTTATTTACAACACAAAATAAAAGTCACGAATTACTTGATTATTGCACTATACTTTTTTAACACACACACTGACACACACCCATACACGCACACAGTGAGAGATAAAGAGAGAGAGAGAGAGACAGAGAGAGACAGAGACAGAGACAGAGAGAGAGAAAGAGAGAGAGAGAAAGAAAGAGAGAGAGAGAAAAGGAGAGAGAGAGAAAGGGAGAGAGAAAGAGAGAGAAAGAAAGAGAGAGAAAGAGAGAGAGACAGAAAGAGAGAGAGAGAAAGAAAGAGAGAGAAAGAAATAGAGAGAGAAAGAGAGAGAGAGAGAAATGGAGAGAGACAGAAAGAGAGAGAGAGAGAAAGAAAGAGAGAGAGAGACAAAAAGAGAGAGAGAGAAAGAGAGAGAGACACACAAAGAGAGAGAGAGACAGAAAGAGAGAGAGAGAAAGAGAGAGAGAGAAAGAGAGAGAGAGAAAGAGAGAGAAAGAAAGAGAGAGAAAGAGAGAGAGAGAGAGAGAAAGAGAGAGACAAAAAGAGAGAGAGAGAAAGAAAGAGAGAGACAGAGACAGAGAGAGAGAAAGAGAGAGAGAGAAAGAAAGAGAGAGAGAGAAAAGGAGAGAGAGAGAAAGGGAGAGAGAAAGAGAGAGAAAGAAAAAGAGAGAGAGAGAAAGAAAGAGAGAGAAAGAGAGAGAGACGGAAAGAGAGAGAGAGAGACAGAAAGAGAGAGAGAGAGAAAGAAAGAGAGAGAGAGACAGAAAGAGAGAGAGAGAAAGAAAGAGAGAGAGAGACAGAAAGAGAGAGAGAGACAGAAAGAGAGAGAGAGAGAAGAGAGAGAGAGAAAGAAAGAGAGAGAAAGAAAGAGAGAGAGAGAAAGAAAGAGAGAGACAGAAAGAGAGAGAGAGAGAAATAAAGAGAGAGAGAGACAGAAAGAGAGAGAGAGAAAGAAAGAGAGAGAGAGAAAGAAAGAGAGAGAGCGACAGAAAGAGAGAGAGAGACAGAAAGAGAGAGAGAGAAAGAGAGAGAGAGAAAGAAAGAGAGAGAGAGAGAGAAAGAGAGAGAGAGAAAGAGAGAGAGACAGAAAGAGAGAGAGAGAGACAGAAAGAGAGAGAGAGAGACAGAAAGAGAGAGAGAGAGACAGAAAGAGAGAGAGAGAAAGAAAGAGAGAGAGAGAAAGAAAGAGAGAGAGAGACAGAAAGAGAGAGACAGAAAGAGAGAGAGAGAAAGAAAGAGAGAGAGAGACAGAAAGAGAGAGAGACAGAAAGAAAGAGAGAGAAAGAAAGAAAGAGAAAGACAGAAAGAGAGAGAAAGAGAGAGACAGAAAGAGAGAGAGAGAGAAAGAAAGAGAGAGAGAAAGAGAAAGGGAGAGAGAAAGAGAGAGACAGAAAGAGAGAGAGAGAGAAAGAGAGAGAGACAGAAAGAGAGAGAGAGAAAGAAAGAGAGAGAGAAAGAGAAAGGGAGAGAGAAAGAGAGAGACAGAAAGAGAGAGAGAGAAAGAAAGAGAGACAGAAAGAGAGAGAAAGAGAAAGAGAGAGAAAGAGAGAGAGAAAGAGAAAGAGGGAGAGAGAAAGAGAGAGACAGAAAGAGAGAGAGACAGAAAGAGAGAGAGAGAAAGAAAGAGAGAGAAAGAAAGAGAGAGAGAGAGAAAGAGAGAGAGAGAAAGAGAGAGAGACAGAAAGAGAGAGAGAGAGAAAGAAAGAGAGACAGAAAGAGAGAGAAAGAGAAAGAGAGAGAAAGAAAGAGAGAGAGAGAGACAGAAAGAGAAAGAGAGAGAGAGAGAGAGAAAGAGAGAACAAAACTTTAGGAAATAAGACCATGTTAATAACAAGAAAATTCGTTATTTAATTACTTCTGGTATGCAGAAGTCTCAAATTTCATTTAGAAGCAAATATAACTTGAGTACTTCCTCGTAACTTGGCACCGATATCATGAAATATTGAACATGTTACATTTATTATCAACACTTTTTTTTTATAAAGGAAGATGTATCCACTTTAATTTTAATATAACTCGCATTGCTGGACATTTGATGAATTCAATGTTTTGTAATCATGCTTGCACGTTGCCCAAACGAAAAGGCGTGACTTGCTGAGAAAAGAAAGAGGAGGCTTCCAATGGGAGCAGATTTCTCACTGTACGGGTCAACTAGAGGGCTTCAAACGTCCACTGTAGCGGGGCTTCCTGGGGCCACTATAGACAGTAAATAAAAGAACCACAAAAGAGAACCAAAAAAAAATTGCCAATGGTCGGCAATGATCGCCCACACGCCCCAACAGACCCCCAAACCCCCCCCCCCCCTCGTTTCATCATGTCATCACTTCTTACCTCCACCAGTGTTGAGACTCCAATAAGGTTATCTTTTACACCACCATTGTAAGGATACACTCTATATCAGCGGTTCCCAACCTGTGGGTCGCTTAAGACCATCGGAAAACACATATACTCTACAGTTTGAAGTATCAACGAAAATAATTGTATCTTTGGGGGTCGTAACAACACGAGGAACTCAATTAAAGGGTCGCGGCATTAGGAATGTTGAGCACCACTGCTCTATATGAACATCTTTATGAGGTTAAACTTTATATGGCCTTATTATGAGTTTAAAAACTTTGTAGACTGCCATTAGAGGATTTAACTCTGCAGACCTAATTGTAAGGTTTGACTTTATATGTCCCCCATTGAATGCTTGCAAACTTATTAGGCCTCATTATAAACCCACTTACTGTGGTCCATCTTTTTTTGGTGTGTATCTCATTAGAAAGTTAAACTTTATGGAGGAATTATTTAGAAATTATATTTTGTATATCTCATTAGAAAATTAAACTTTATGGAGGAATTATTTAGAAATTATCTTTTTGTGTATATCTCATTAGAAAGTTAAACTTTATGGAGGAATTATTTAGAAATTATCTTTTTGTGAGAAGCATTGGCCGACCGCATTTTCTTAAGAGTCTCCGTGTTTGCCCAAACAAATAGACAGTTAACTTCTTATAATGACGTGTCAATAAATTACAGATGCTTAAGGTACACGGCTACTGTAAGAGCTGCAATGGCTTCATCAAGGACATGCTGCTTCTAAACGAACACGAGAGTGCGACATAAACATAGGCTTATATCTCGATGAGTTTATTCTCTGAACGACATAAAGTTGTATTTGTTGGGATAGGACGTCGATAAAAGCGACGATTATCTTTTAACGACTTTCATCTGGAGTAACCGATTTAAAAAAAATTAAAAATCCCTTCCCTGCCATGGACCCATATCCCCCCCCCTCCCAACCCAAACCTAATACTGAAACCTGAATGCTGTCAACGGATTAGCTCTTAAAACCCCACATTTAAAAAGTTATTAAAGGTTGTTTTTTTTTCAAATTGACCACACACAAAGAACCAACAACAACAAAAAAATCCAGTGTCTGGGAAGACACGCCACATTGGTCATGGGAGAGGACTCCATCCTGTTATTCGTCTGACCTTATTTGTGGGAATGAATGACACACAGTACAGTGCAGGGTTTCCCAAACTGGGGGCGGGGGGGGGGGGTTTGCTGACACTCCTTGGACATAACAAGGTGTGCGAGGGAAAAAAATGATTTTAAGAGCATATGAGCCATTGCCTTTTAATTATATGTGATAGAAATGATGATATATTTTAAAAATTATTCATTAACATTGCATGTTATATAATAGGTCACAATTTACTTTATACAATAAGTCAAAATTTACCTTACATAATAAGTCACAATTCTCTTTAAAGGTTTCTTTGTTATTCAATATACCCAAAAATTTTTAAGCATTTTTAATGTTTTAAGGGTGTTAGACTTATTAAAAAAACTCTTAGTGGCTGAGGAAAACGGGGTAGAGGGGGGTGGTCAGCCCCATGTGTTTTTTTTTTCTTTATATTTAGGAGCCGCTTTTTGTGGTTAGTTGCCGAGATTATTTCGTGAGACGGGGGCGGCACATAGATTTTCCCGCCACAATCGAGATTTAGTAAAAAAAATTCAAATTGGGTGTAGAAGTGAGAAAAAGTTTGGAGACCCTTGTCCGGTGGGATGGTTTGAGCTCCATGCCATGATGACGTCGTGTCTTGTTTGTCTTTTTCTCCATGAAGCCGACCAGGGGTAAATTGCAAACTGCAAGTGCTGTCAAACTGACGAATCAGGCGGTGGGTAAAACCAGTGGCGTAGCGAGCTTAACTCGCGCCCGGGGCACAATACCTTTTTAGCGCCCCTCAATACCTTTTTAGCGCCCCTCCTATTCGAAAACCATACAATATTATAGTAAAATATACCATTTGGTGCCCCTTTGTGAGTAGCGCCCGGGGCATCATGCCCCCCTTGCCCCCCCCCCTCACTACGCCACTGGGTAAAACCAAGAGTGCCTCAAACCAACACGCGCGTAGAAATGTTCCAGCATCGATGCTAGTGTTGGTGTGACATAACAAATAAAGCTATCCAAAGATCTTTAAAAATGGATTGGGCAGGGGGGGGGGCGCAGGATTGGGGGTGCGCAAAATTAGGTTGGCGCAAGATTAGTGTGGCCCTATATAAGGGTGGCACAAAATAAATGTGGTGCTAGATGAGGTTGGCGCAAAATTAGGGTGGCGCAAGATTAGGATTGCCTTAGTATAGGAATGGCCACCGATTAAGGTGACGCAAGATTAGCGTGCGTGCGAGTTTAGGGCGTCGCAAGATTAGGATGGCGTAAGATTGTGGTGGTTGCACTTAACTAGGGATCTTTTTAACAGTCACATGGTTACGAGCATTTCTTGTATTAATTATAATTGAAAAGACAATCTTTAAAATGTGACCATTAACACTTGGTTTTAAAAAGAAAATTGTTGTAGCAAAACAAACAATTCCAACACAGCCGATAGCTGAGTCTTTTTCGAGTGGCCATACAAACGGATTGTTAATGTAAGGAGAGAATCGTAATGATAGCACTACATTTCCAGACAACACATTACAATCCCTAATATCGCCGCACCTATAGCCACATCGCTGGCGCTGTCAGATAAATCAATTTGTTTTATCAAATCTGTCGGCCGTTTCAAATTAATCATTCTAATTTGTGGACGCTCATTTATTTGTTTGCTTCATATTCAAGGCAACGGAACGGTGGTAGGGGGCGAGGGAGGTGTGGAGCGGGAAATGAAAAGTGGTAACTGTTTAGACTATCTTTTTCCTCATTTGGAAAGAGAGTAATATATATCTAGTACATCTACGATTATATCTGAGAATAAATGGTCAAATACTCAGAAGCAGTAATTATATCTAAGAAGCAATGATTTGATCTGAGAAGCAATGCTATTGTCTGAGAACCAATGATTATATCTGAGAAGCAATGGTTATATGCTCAGACGGAATTATTATATTTGAGGAGCATTGGTTGTATCTGAGAAGCAATAATTATATCTGAGAAGCAATAAATATATCTGAGAAGCAATAAATATATCTGAGAAGCTATGATTATATACTTAGACGTGATGATTATATTTGAGAACCATTGATTATATCTGAGAAGCAATAAATATATTTTAGGTGCTCAACTCCTTGCCATTATGTTTCACCAAACATGGGTCACCAAACTTTTTCCACGGCGGGCCGGAAAGCGGAAACAAAAGACGAGCGCGGGCCGGATAATCATTCTGTACAATACTTGCAAGCCAAAAGGAAGGCTCGGGGGGAAAAACACGGGTGACTGGCGTGCAATGCAAAGAAGCAGACAACTAACATATTTATTTACTAAAAAAAAGTTATCACAGAAGGCGACATTAGCAAAAAGATAGTTACATCACACCTAGTGCGCACATATTCAAATCTCACAAACTAAACAGCAAAAATGGCTCGTGAGATTTGTGAAACTGACGTTTGGCTCTCAAGATGTCATCAATGTTTGGTTTGGAATTGCTCCATCAAATCAAAATAATTGTTTTCAAATGTTCATCAATCCATCTTGCTCAATGTGTTGACTTCACATACTTTATTTTTTAAAATGTTTGCTCACAGTCATAAGTAGTTCCATGCATGCTGCAAACGGATGCCAACTCTTCCGTGATCTGAAAGTCCAAATTGACACCACAAATAAACCCGAGAAGTTGTGAGAGATCAGTAGACTCATCTAGTGCCAGAGCATACCACAGCACTTTCCTAACTTTCTCACATATCTGAAGCACGATGTTCGCTCCAAATTCTTCTGTTCTCCGCAGAATTGAACTTGCCGAAGGGATGTTAGTTCCAACCGCGGCGACTATGATTTTTAATGTCCCCGAAAGTTTTCAACAATCCGCTTTCTTTCACCCAATTTTTAGTAGCTATCAGACTATAATATATTAGTGGGAATAGGCTTAATTGAAAGTTATTCTTATTTATATAATATTTTTTACAACACCAGCTTTTCCTTTTTAAAAAACCAACTGAAATTACTTGGTAGGATTTTTAAATGTCACCATTTGTTAATTAATTCTTATTTAAATACATTTTGTTTTATGCTGATCTGAATTCGAACTCCAATTTTTGTTACTCCCCTTCCCCCATGATACGTCACTGCACATTTTTTATTTCACGCCAATGAACTATATTAAATAATTTGATGTCCCAACCACTCTTAAAACGAATATTTTTTATACCATATTTAAATTGAGACGATTTCATTTTTCGAAAAGAAAATATTACGCGCCAAACGCAGTTCCGTTATGTAAAAAAAATATATACCATTTAGCGTAATTTTCCGGGAATTACATTTTCGCGCTATTTAACTTATTATTGAGCCGGAAATGGAATCAGTAAATTAGGATGTTAACGTTTTTTGACGCCAGCTTAACTCGATCCCACTAGGCACTGCCATGAGAGTAATTTTTGTATTTATTTTACATACTGTATGTTTATTAATTAACTATTAAGATATGATTGTACGATTTTGAGACGATATTGTAAGATTTTAGGAGTTCCAGGGTAAACAGATCTGTAATAAACAAGAAAATCAAGATAAAATAATTTATATTTGAAAATGGTAAATTAAGGCGCATAGCAGCCAGGTGGTCTCCGCACCCATGAAGATCTCTTAATATTATTAACATAATATTGAAATTTAAATTGTATCACAACGTCTCGTGTTCCATACGTTTTTTCAAGCAAGTTCAAGTACCGTCGGCGCGCCGGATGAACTGGCCCAGCGGTCTAGCCGGCCCGCGGACCGTTTTTTGGTGACTCCTGATCCAGACGAAATGTCAGATGGAAATAAAAATAAATAATTTTCCAAAAAACTGTTACAAAAGAGACTTTCTATCAAAGACGAGTTAAAACGCACTAAAAAGAAGAAAATACATTCTTTAAAAAAAGCATCATAAATCACGATTTCTTATTATTAAATTTAAAATGCTTCTTTAAATAAATGAACTTCTTTATTCGCTCAACAAAGTACACTTATATTATTATTTTTTATCTGTCAATGTCGTTCAATTATATTTTAACGCCACGATCCCGGAAGCTGTAACATCAACACCAGCAATAAATGTCGTCAATCACATTTTAAAAAGCTGCCCACTCAACGCTTCCTTCTACAGATAAAAACAAGGTTTTAAAAATATCTTCAAAACACATTTTTGGTCGTTTTTTTTAATTAAAAAGAAATCGACAAGGCAAATAAGCAATGTTCACACATCTACCAGAGATTGGGAAAAAAAAGTGTTCTTTTTGTACGTTAATGCTGATCGGTCTGTCCACAGCGGGTCGTCATGACTGCCGACGAGTGGAGACGGCCACACTAAAAGATTAGCTTGAATCAAAGCAGCGGCTCAATTGTGTCCGACGGGTGGTGTCAGGATCACGGTGCCGTCAGTAACTGGGTCCTGGCGCAGTGCTAAAACTATTACCAGGAAATCCCAGAGCTCTGCTAGGGATTTTTGGTGGGAGTCTATGGGGCGGTGGTTTACATCCTTTTCGTCACAATGGTAGTGAAATAAAAATGTATATTTGCAGGCATATATAAAGCTCGGTCTATGCCATCAACGCCGAATTAGAAACCGGTGGGTTTTTTTGGCACTATATTGAAAATGATACATAGGTGAACCGTGGCCAAAATTCTGTACATTGGTTTCAAATCGTGGCACCTTAATCTGACGCAAGAGAAGGCTGTGAAAGATGACGAAATAGGCCAAAACAGCCAGAATATTCCAGAGTGCTTGGGTCCGGGGGATTGGGGGTGGGTGGAAGGGATTTGGGGGTGGGTGGAAGGGATTTGGATGAGCCAAATTTTATACGATTTTTTCTCTTCTTATATTATAACAAAGATGGAGCTTCAATTATTCTTTTACTTTGGTTGTAAAAAAAAAAGATTCCCTTTCAAATGGTGTAATTTATTTGATTAGTCAGGGACGGACTTATACTAACTAATACCCAAAATTATGTGAAGGGTTGAAGGACCCTTGTTTAAAAAAAAACAATCAATTTTACCATAAGTTATTAAAAATATGAACAATATCAACTGTTAAGCCGCTTATTTTTTTAACAGTAAAATATTTGAAGTTAAAAAGAAAATGTATTTTCCGTGAATTTTTTCCCACACATTTTGTTTTGTTTTTTTAAAGTTCCCTCCAGATGGCTTTGCATTAAAATTTGCCCCAGCTGTATCTATTTTTTTCTCCCAAAGCTATGAGTAAAGCCAAGCATGAGAAAAGTGCACGTACCTAAATCACGGCCATTATCTCAACTTGTGTCCTTATGGAATGATATCAACTGTGCTGCACATTTAGTGGCATCCCGTCTTCTCTCTTTACCTACCTACCTTTTCTCTCTCTATACATCTCTCTCAATCACACACACACACACATACTCACTCACATTTTCGCGCACAAGCACACCGTTCCCCATTAGCTTAAAGGATATCCATGCCCGGATATTAGAGGGCGGTCACGTGACCGGGGCTATAATTGGGTTTCTTTCTCGCGCCGAAACATTTTTGCAGCTTGGTTTGCCGGAGACAAATATCTGGGAGATTCCAGGCGGAATTACGACATCATTCGGTCTGACAGGTTGTGATGTTATCAAGTCGCCGATAAAGCGATTTAAGCTTAGAATAAGCGCATAGCGGATAATTCATACTAGAAAACTCCAGTGATAAATAGATAGGCAACACAGATTAAGATATAGAGGAAATGTTGCTAAACCCTTTTTTTTAAAATATAAAATTATCGCCCAACGAACGGTTTCCAAGGCTAAAATGACAAACGCACACCAAAACTTCGAGTAGAAAAAGTGACATGTTTCTAGTGTTTCTTCGCTGCGTGTCTTAACCAAACCTAAGCAACGGACCTAGCAAAATCCTTTTTTGTCTCTGTAAATGATGCTACATATACTGGATGAAATAATGGTAAGACCAGGTGATCCGTAAAAATCGGCTGGGACGCCTACCCCCGGTCATCTGCCCCAGACCTGCAGCCACCCACCTCTTTCTGCTGGGTTTATGTATGATGACTGGATTAGCGTGTCATTATGGGTTAGTGACTGGGTTAATGATTGGGTCAGTGACTGGGTTAATGACTGGGTCAGTAACTGGGTCATTGACTGGGTCAGTAACTAGGTTAGTGACTGGGATATTGACTGGGTCAGGGAGTGCTTCTGTGACAGGAATTGTGACTGGGTCAGTGACTGGAGTAGTGACTGGGTCAGTGACTGCGTCAGTGATTGGGTCAGTGACTGGAATAGTGACTGGAATATTGACTGGGTCAGTGACTTGGTTAATCACTGGGCTATTGAATGGGTTAGTGACTGTGTTAGTGATTGGGTTAATGACTGGGTTAATGTCTGGGTTAGGGATTGGCCTAATGACTGGGTTGATCACTGGGCAATTGAATGGGTTACTGGCTTGGTTAATGGCTGGGCTTATTGAACCTTCAATAGCATTCATTAGCCACAAAGCTATCAACAACTGAAATGCAGGGAATGAGTGAACACACGTTTGGCAATGCTGCTCATACTGGGAGCTCTGGCTAAATATTTGTACAGATTTCTCTGCCCATGAATGAAATGCCTGCTGCTCTCATGTCAGGCTTTTCTAATTCCCTATTGAAATATTTTCAGCACCCCCCCCCCCTCCAAAATAACCCTTGGAGAAACTCAGTAAGAGTACGGAATTATAACTTCTTATCTACCAGGTAAATCATAACAGATATATAAGTGTCAAGTGTTCAGACTCAATTAACGCGTTTTTCAAAGTCCGCTTTAACGTATGTGGTTAATACGTCTCACGTTATATCAGAAGTGTACACACGGGGTCAGTGAGTTCGTTGCTCTTTAAGCTTGAAATGACGTCACTCGGCCTATTAGTTTAGCGCTGTTAAAAAATAATTGCACTGCGTCCTACGCGGAATACGGAGTGATGAGATCAAGGGCGAGCATCACGGGAAAGCTCGTCCAAGGGCGGCCACTTAAGCAAGCAATGTTCTGAGAATAAATAGTTACACTGGAAAAAAGTGGAAGGGGAGAATCATTTTAAGAAGCGATCCAATCTTTGCATATGCTTTTTGTCTGAGTATTCATTGATAACAGTTGTTATACTTTCTCCTTGGTTTGATGTGATGCTTTTTTTTGAATGGGTAAAAATATCGATACAATATTATAGAAAGACACACAAAAATGCCGTCTTTTCCCACAAGGAAATACGGACGAAAGTGAATCACGGAGGAAGAATGGAGGATGCTCAAAATCGATGGGGTTGTTAAATGAATAAAGCAGCATGTAGAGTTAATGAGCTTGGTTCAATCGATAACTTGGAGCAACCAGGAAGTGCCCTACATAAGTCACCAAATAGATTATGTAAGCAGGGCGCCATGGAGCGGAGAGGTAGAGAGTATTCTACATTTTTTTGGCGCATGTGGGTTTATTGAAATAACTGAACCCACATTTTTACCCAAGTAGAATTTTAAAACAACGAGAAATGACATCAAGGATGAAAATACATAAAGTAGACTTGACGGGAAATGACATCAAGATGATGAAAATACATACAGTAGACTTGACGGGAAATGACATCAAGATGATGAAAATACATACAGTAGACTTGACGGGAAATGACATCAAGATGATGAAAATACATAAAGTAGACTTGAAAGGGAAATGACATCAAGATGATGAAAATACATACAGTAGACTTGACGGGAAATGACATCAAGATGATGAAAATACATACAGTAGACTTGAAAGGGAAATGACATCAAGATGATGAAAATACATACAGTAGACTTGACGGAAATGATATCAAAATGATGAAAATACATATAGTAGACTTGACGGGAAATGACATCAAGATGATGAAAATACATAAAGTAGACTTGACGGGAAATGACATCAAAATGATAAAAATACATACAGTAGACTTGACGGGAAATGACCTCAAGATGATGAAAATACATACAGTAGACTTGACGGGAAATGACATCAAGATGATGAAAATACATACAGTAGACTTGACGGGAAATGACATCAAGATGATGAAAATACATACAGTAGACTTGACGGGAAATGATATCAAAATGATGAAAATACATTTAGTAGACTTGACGGGAAATGACATCAAAATGATGATAATACATACAGTAGACTTGACGGGAAATGACATCAAGATGATGAAAATACATACAGTAGACTTGACGGGAAATGACATCAAAATGATGAAAATACATACTGTAGACTTGACGGGAAATGACATCAAGATGATGAAAATACATAACGTAGACTTGACGGGATATGACATCAAGATGATGAAAATACATACAGTAGACTTGACGGCAAATGACATCAAGATGATGAAAAAACATACAGTAGACTTGACGGAAATGACATAAAGATGATGAAAATACATACAGTAGACTTGACGGCAAATGACATCAAGATGATGAAAATACATACAGTAGACGTGACCACCGAAAAATCGTTTATGAATCCTTGGTTTTTTTTCTTCCCTGCCATGTTAACATCGGTTATCATACATCTGTTGTCGTAAGTGAATGCCAAATTACAAGTGAAAATAGACCGAATGCAACAGGAACATCATTTGGGTAGGGCAGGGTGGGGCATTCCACCCCCCTCACCCCCCCCCCCAAATTTGCAGGTTTTATTTGAATTAATATGCGTTTTGGATCCTCCAGCAAAATAACAACTCAAGAAGCCAGCCAAGTTTTTGGTTTTGCCCCCCGCCTCCCCTTTTAAAAAAAAATAATCTTAAAATGACGTCCCACGAAGAACATCCTAAAGTAGTGGCTATTGAGGATCCGAGACGAGTCCATAACTATACCCTCAGCATTCTTGTCAACTAATTTCTCATGCTAATATAATTCTTAAATATTATTATTTTGACTACAAAAGACTTTTTTTTAAAAAATGTATAAGGTAACCAGTACAACCCAGTGTGGAAAGGGGGGGGGGGATATGAGCCTAGTTTTTAAAAAAAATTTAAGAAGAAAATTTATCACAGCTTTCCTTTATCTTAAAATGGCCTGCCTTCCATCACGGCGATTATTTGCCTATCAGTCCTAGCGGTTTAAGTCGCGTGGTTTGACTTACGCGAGAGTCTCTGTGAGACGAGATCTTAGACGATGCATCTTTAAATGAGCGACCGATTCAAAATTATCCCACTCCTATCTTATAACTTCTTTGACCTCACAAGGGAGGGAGGGAGGTCACTTAATCATTCATCGAAAACCACTTTTTAGTTAAACGATATTCAGCATTTTTTTTAAAAAATGATTCACACCCCATCCCATTTTCTATCCTTGAAACAAATTGAACACCCGAAAAGAGATGTGGATTTTTTAAAACGAAGTGGCTATTGGTACCCGGGTACCAGAATTGAGAGGTTGGGATTAAACAACGATTTAAAATATTATTAATGGTCAAAATGGACCCGGACAAGCAGCGCCGCCATTCGCACCCGGGTACCATTAGACTCAATGCTATTCGGATGTCATTTGTTGTAGTTTATTTTAGTAAAACTGAAGAATTAAGATTACAAACGTATAATACAGTCAATTATCTTTCATTTGATACATCATTTTGTCTTACAAACTTAACAATAATATTTTTAATCGTTTTTCTAATCCCAACCTCTCAATTCTGGTACCCGGGTACCAATAGGCGCAGCCTTTTTAAAAAAGCTGTAAAGAAAACAGGTTGCCACACCGCGGCTTTTCTAAGCGTTCGTCTTCATTGGACACGTTTTATCTGACAGTAAGGCAATTTCGCATGAGCTTTAAGTGATATGGAAAACATCCTAGAAGATCTGACAATTTTAGTTACAGATTCGCTGTGCTGAGTTTGTCTTTTACACAC
The DNA here is from genome assembly GCA_964017045.1 of Omphiscola glabra. Classification (NCBI taxonomy): domain Eukaryota; kingdom Metazoa; phylum Mollusca; class Gastropoda; family Lymnaeidae; genus Omphiscola; species Omphiscola glabra. The sequence goes on along the minus strand of OZ024794.1, from coordinate 27,008,345 downwards.
AAGGCCTTCCGACACAAAGCGACTTATGATTGTATTAAACCAAGTTCTTCTTATACATCCTTTAAATGTATTTTTTTATTGTTTTATTTTCTTGTATTAATATTCTAATGACCCACCCGCTTTTACACTGCAGATTTATTTCGCCCACTTTTTTCAGAAAAAAGCAAAAATTACGCGGCAAACGCACTTGCAAATTTAAATTTACCTTATCGGAAATTTTATTCCGTGAAATCAGCAGCATCATATATCCTTCATCCTCCCCTTAAAACAGGAAAAACTTATTTTGAGGGGGTTGGAGGTGCGGCTGAAAATTTGTTAGAGTGTGTTGTCATCGACAAAGAGTCTATGTGCCAAGTTTCAGCACTACAGGTTGGCCGAAAATGGGTCAATTAGCCGTCCAAAAATGCGCGGGCGCCCCCCCCCCCCCCCAAAGCCAGAAACACAAGAAAAAAAGTTATTACAGATGATTTAAAAAGCGCAATCGTATTTCATCTCATTCATTCAATCTGCCGACACCATCGTGCTCAGTGCCGCTTCTGCCGATTGTTTGTCAGGTGCCGACACCATTAGATCTTCCTTTTTTCAACTTTTGGATCCGTTGAACTCTCCCTCTCGGGGGGAAACAAGTCGTCTAGACTCAATCAAACTGTACAAATAACTAGCACCACTATTCAACCCCTGTGACACATCTTTTCTCCAACTGTGGCACGTGTACCCCAATAGGTACATTTCTTTAATCTCGTGGTGCATGGTCACGTAACACGAACGCGCGTTAAGATACCAAGTGCATTACAGATTTACTTTGTTCGAATTAGGAAACGAAAAAGCACACGGTTATACACACCTTGCTGTTAACTAGTACAACTCTCAAGAAGTTTGAGAACCACCGCTGAACAAAGCTGTCAATGCTGACCTGGTGACGAGACATGTCTCATTGTCTTATTGAATCGTCGGCGCGTTTAACCGGGAGGTTTGATGCAGGACGACGTGTTCCCCACTTACACACATTTCACCCACTGATCCCCTGACCCCCGTCATAACGAGAAGGCTTTCATTGAAAGAATAACCATTTCATTTACATTATGTTTTTGTTTGTTTGTTTTTTAAAAAAAGCTCTTACTTCATTCTTGTTAAAGCCAGATTAATTAAACGCATTTAATGAGAGAACTCAGATCACGAGCTTCAACCCCAACGGCAGCTCATCAGAACCAAAGCTGATGTCCTCATTAATACTTGGTCTTTAAAAGGATCCTTTTCTATCGTCCGGGGGGGGGGGGGGGGGTGGTAGAAATTATCGTGTGATTTTAACAGTTAATACTGTATTAGAGACGACATTCATTACTGCACTGATTCGATATTCTGGGTCAGTAGGTGAACATTCATTATCTTGTTCACCTGTAATATTGGAGCCAATGCACCCGCCTCAACTTCATATCACGAATCGAAACGTTCGTGTACAGTTTGTTTATTTGAAAACAACAACTTTTAGATACCTTTTATTCTTTCGGTCGTTTTTAGGGAGACCTTTAAAAGTCGCTAACCCGCAAATTAAAGCTTTTCTTCTACAGAAACCTTTTGCGATAGATTTGTATAGGTAATAAGGGACACCATTCATTTTTTTTTCCTTCCAAGATTTTTGCTTGAGTCTTCAACAAACAAACTATAACAGCTTGGACACACGCGTCAGATTGAGAACCAAATGGTTGCATTAGTTGTGTCAACACCGGTACAGAAATGGACGCCATTCTCGTGTATTTGGACATTTGGGGATCTCTGTATTTTAAGATTTTAAAAAAAATATTCTAAAAAAATCCCACATCGGCTAATTTTAAATGCATATTTGCACTGATTAAGATCAACAATCGAAATGGTTTCAATAGAAAAGAGAGACCCCGTGGGGGGGGGGGGGGGAGAGAGAGAATTGATTGGACAAAAAATAAATAAATAGGAAACACTTAACACGTTGTGTCATGACCTAATTTATAGGAAAAAGCCTCCTGGTTTAGTTGACCTAATGTATGTTTTTGGGTCCCTGGCGTAAAGGTGTATAGATTTTTAATCCTTGGGATTAACTGGATAAATTAGGATGATACTTTACAAATCCATGAGATAAATTGACGAAGTGCTCTTCTTTCTTTTTTTTTTTTTTTTTGGCGTTCTTCTCTGTTTCCGCGGAAACACGGTAGCGTCACCGACGTGATAATAGTTGTGTCGTCACCGTCAAATTTAATTTGAAAAAAAAAAAAGCATATTGCTTTTAAATCATATAAAAAACACGCATACAGTCAAACTGCCCCAAGGCTTCCAGAGAAAATGCGATACGGTAGTTTTTTTGCATATGGTTGTTTTTTTTTGGTTTGGTTTTTTTTTTTTTGGTTTGGTTTTTTTTTTTTTTTTTTTGGTTTGGTTTTTTTTTTTTTTTTTTGGTTTGGTTTTTTCTTTTTTTTTTTGGTTTGGTTTTTTTTTTTTTTTTGGTTTGTTTTTTTTTTTTTTTTTTGGTTTGTTTTTTTTTTTTTTTTGGTTTGGTTTTTTTTTTTTTTTTGGTTTGGTTTTTTTTTTTTTTTGGTTTGGTTTTTTTTTTTTTTTTGGTTTGGTTTTTTTTTTTTTTTGGTTTGTTTTTTTAAAGAACAACCGAGAAATTTTTCACAAACGTGAAATAATGAGCACAAAGCAATGGTTTGCATTACAGGAGAAGAGACAAACTATCTGGCTTCTGACACTGTCAAGATGAATAAACTATAAACTTCATCAGACAACTACAGATTCCAATGGCGATTAAGAGATATTTCTTTCATCACCGCCTGCCGCAGCCACACTTTTTTTTGATACCTAGCAATGGCTGCTACACTCTAACCGCCCCGTTTTCCCCGGTCCCACCTTCAGACAGGTAGCCAACATTACACATGGCAACATGAACAAAGCCCAGATTCTTTGCTTTGTTTAGCCTCGTTATAATAAACAGAAACTTTTACTTCTAAAGCTTGGCTTAGGATTTGTGGAGGAAAAAAAAATGTAGCCATGTTTCACACTATGGATTTTAATCATTGTAATGCAACCTTAACCAGAAAACCGAAGAATGGCGTATTCTATTTGACTAGAGAAGATGACAGGTTCAAAGACCCGCAGGTCTTGATAGTCTTTGAAATCGCCCGCAAGAGCCCAAACTCATTTGATGTTGTCCATAGCCAAGTCAAATAACAAGCATGCCATGTTGATATAAACGATAAACTCATCTTACCAACCAACAAAAAATGTACTAACAAATCTCGTGTCACGATAATATTAGTTTTTTTGTTGTTTTTTTTGTTTGTTCTTTCTTATCAAATGAGAAATATCCTGAGCGTTGATTAGATGTGAAGTTTAGAAAGTTTAAAACATCAAATTTCAGAAAGTTTGGGGGGGGGGGGGGGGGAAGAAAGGAAAAAAAACACATTTTTAACGGGATGTCCAGACTTAGCGTATCACTTAACACTTTACATATTTAGGAAACTATTTTCTGCGAGTATTTTAAAAGCCGCCTCCTACACTCGTCGGCAAATATTGTGAATCTAGGGTCAACGCCATCCCACTGGGTCACATGATATTACTCGGAGGCCACGAAAACTCAAACAGGAACGGCTGCTGTGTATAAGGGGAGCAGTTTCTCTCAGTTCGCATTTCCATCGTTTGGAGCGTTTTTGTTGTTGTTGTTTTTGTGTGTGTGTGTTTACCCGTGCCCTTTTAAGACATTCTCGTTCAGTGTTCACCTGGTGAACGACTGAAGAAAATACCATGGCGACGAATGCGAGTTGACTCTGTCGCTCAAATTATCGTGGTTGACCGTGTCTGCTCCATTAGTTTTATGTCTAGGTTAAGAGTTAAGTCCCTCTCTCCGGTATTTTGTAAGCATTCGATGTTTGAAAATGTAAAAAAATAACAATTTTTGTCCGTAATTTAAATATTACAATTTTAATACTCAAAAGTAAGAAAAAATATGAAAATAACTTTAAAAAAAAAAAAAACGGACTTTCTATCAAAATCGAGTTAAAACGCACTAAAAATTAGAACATAATTTACAATTTCGTTAAAATGCATAACGCAAAGAAAATATGTGCAGAATTTAAAAAAAAAATACTTACAAATAAAATACATTTACGTTTCTTTGCGTATTGCATTTTAAAAAATTATAGTACATTATTTTCTTTTTTTTTTTTTTTTTGCACGTTTTCACTAATCTTTGATAGAACGCTTTTTTTTAATTAAAAAAAATATTATGAACACCGAAGGGGGCCGCAGAGATTGTAACAAATGTTCACCTGGATCCAAGAACATTACAAAAGCTGGAGAAACGCTGACCTAACAGAGTGATGAAAGTGTGACGTTCTGTAGTGTGACGTTCAGTAGTGTGACGTTCAGTAGTGTGACGTTCTGTAGTGTGACGTTCAGTAGTGTGACGTTCAGTAGTGTGACGTTCAGTAGTGTGACGTTCAGTAGTGTGACGTTCAGTAGTGTGACGTTCAGTAGTGTGACGTTCAGTAGTGTGACGTTCAGTAGTGTGACGTTCAGTAGTGTGAAGTTCAGTAGTGTGACGTTCAGTAGTGTGACGTTGATTAGTGTGACGTTGAATAGTGTGACGTTCAGTAGTGTGACGTTCAGTAGTGTGACGTTCAGTAGTGTGACGTTCAGTAGTGTGACGTTCAGTAGTGTGACGTTCAGTAGTGTAACGTTCAGTAGTGTAACGCTCAGTCGTGCAAGCGGCACAAATATGATTACTTTTAATGTGTGTGGTGTTTATTAATTGGAGACTTGTTGTGAGTAGTTGTAAATACAAAACACACTTTTTTCTACATCTGTGGGTCGGATTGATTTGATTTAATCTACACCAGCGGTTCTCAACCTTCCTGATGCCGCGACCCTTTAAAACAGTTCCCCGTGTTGTGGCGACCCCCCAACCACAAACTTATTTCCGTTGCTACTATAAAACTGTAGAGTATGTGTGTTTTCTGGTGGTCTTAGGCGACTACAGGGAAAGGGTCCTTCCACCGCTGATCTACTCCATTTTAAAATATCGCATAAGCGATATGTGTTTCAAAAAACATCTGGTTAGCGCCAAGTGTATTGTTAGATCTTGATACCCCATGTTGCAAATGTGTTGTTATTTCTGGAGAATCGGACGAGGTGGGTGAGACAGGACAGAACTTGGTATGTGAGCCGAGAGATAAAGAGAGATTGGTGCACATCTGCACATCGAAGGTCATACCGTTTCAGCATCCTGTGGGCGAGAGCAGACTTGACCTTCTGGACAACCGGCCGATTGGACAACCGAGCGACGCGCACATTGGCAGTAGGACGTTTGAGTGGAAGCCACCTAGGAAAGGGAAAAGAATGATCGACAGTGAACTGGACCCACCGGACATTCGCATGAAAGCTGACAGGTCTTCGGGACAATTGAGTGACAGCTAAGAAACCGACGATGCATCCTAATGTTTGTCAACGCATAAATTTATTAAGCTCTATAGTTTCTTGGCAATGGCAAATCCAGACAGACTTGTAGACCGTATTCAGGTTTAATCATCCAGCTCATTCGATTACAGCACCTCACAGGGTTACGACATAACACAACGTTACGACACCACACTGCGTTACGACATCACACTACTTTACGACACCACACAACGTTACGACACCACACAGCGTTACGACACCACACAGCGTTACGACATAACACAACGTTACGACATAACACAACGTTACGACACCACACAACTTTACGACACCCCACAGCGTTATGACACCACACAGCGTTACGACACCACACAACGTTACGACACCACACAGCGTTACGACACCACACAGCGTTACGACACCACACAACGTTACGGCACCACACAGCTTTACGACATAACACAACGTTACCACACCACACAGCGTTACGACATAACACAACGTTACGACACCACACAGCGCTACGGCACCTCACGGCGTTACGGCTCAACACAACGTTATGGCACCATACAACTTTACGGCCCCAAATCACGTTACGACACCACACAGCGTTACGACACAACACAGCGTTACGACACCACACAGCGTTACGACACCACACAGCGTTACGGCACCACACGGCGTTACGACACCACACAGCATTACGGCACCTCACGACGTTACGGCTCCACACAACGTTATGGCACCATACAACTTTACGGCCCCAAACCATGTTACGGCACCACACAGCGTTACGGCACCACACAACGTTACGGCACCATACAACTTTACGGCCCCAAACCATGTTACGGCACCACACAGCGTTACGGCACCACACAACGTTACGGCACCACACAACTTTACGGCCCCAAACCACGTTACGGCACCACACAGCGTTACGGCACCACACAACGTGACGGCACACTTTAATTCGTCTACATCCATGTCCGAAAGTCTCTCACAAATTGTCACATTTTCTTATGTTCAAGCAAGACGAAAACACAAACATGCCGTGACAATATTTGGCAGCGAATGCTCTGGATATCTTTAGAGTTCAGATAAACACTTCTGGCATAGTTCAACACAGATACTTGGAAAGATTATTTCATAACTTGCTGTTGGAGTCCGATCTTCTTCAACTGTAGCTGACTCGAAGACTTTTCATTAAATTCTAAAATTGTATTGTTAAAATATTTGCGTTTGAAAACATGATCTTGTGAAGACGCATATCAGACTCGCGGGGATAACCCAAGTTGATACATAAATCTGGCCGACATTATAAGTTCCGTTGAGACAGCTGTTCTCAATCTGTGGGTCGCGAACCCTTTGGCCTTAGACCATTTTGGAAAACACATATTTATGAAGTAGCAACGAAACTAACTTTATGCTTTAGGGTCATCACCACATGAGGAACTGTATTAGAGGGTCGCGGCATCAGGAAGGTTGAGAGCCACTGCGGTAAGACAAGTTCTAATTGGAAAACAATATTACGCTTTTGCACCAAGCCTCTGTGCAAATATGACTTGCATAGCATTTTAAAAAATGTCACATTAGATTTGTCATAATTTTTCAACCAGTTTCCTGTTCCAAACCACGTATGCTAGGCACACCTTGCAAATGTCCTGATGAAATGAGGAGGACATGTCAGAAGGTTTTAGTTGTGTGCCTTTTTTTATAAACTGCTCTATCAAAACACTTGTTTGAAGTTGTCGCTGAAGTCGAGCTGATAAAGATGTCGTTGAAACTTTGCCGACTTTGTTCGTATGAGTACAAAAACACGCTATTGTGTGTGTGTACGTGTGTAGATCAGCCCGACGTCTGAAAAGTTATTGTATGAATGTATGTGTGTGTGTGTGTGTATATACAGATTTGCTACAAGTCTACTTAAAAGAGAGAAGCTTTTGTGTGTCTGTGAAGATCAGCAATAAAGCTATACCTGCGTTTAGACTCAACTTATATACATTTCTGTGTGTTCACTAAACGAATAAGAAGCTGTCTGGCCTAACTTTTACATTTCTTAGTCATCGTTCTAACATTATTATCTCATTATAAATAGTGTTTTTAAGACACGGGAGCACATATTATCTTAATGGGATACATTCATATTTTGAAAAAAAAGATATAACTACACTATGTACTGGGCGCTCGGTCAATGTCCGAAAGCGAAAGTAATCTTACATAACAATAGTGGCTTCCATAATAAAGCTGCATCAATTTAAAAAAAAAAGTATCTTGCGAAGATGACCGTAGGTTAAATTTGACTGTGTGTTCGCAGGTGGCTTCCGAGTCCTACATGTCGCCGAAAAGCTGCCCTGCATGTAGGACACGTGTGATCTGTGGTCCTAGTGGTTCGTACATTGGACACATGTGCGCTAAGGTCCTAGTGGTTCGCATGTACGACACGTGTGCGCTGGGGTCCTATTGGTTCGCACGTAGGACACATGTGCGCTGGGGTCCCAGTGGTTCGGATGTAGGACACGTGTGCGCTGGGGTCCTAGTGGTTCGCATGTAGGACACATGTGCGCTGGGGTCCTAGTGGTTCGCATGTACGACACATGTGCGCCGTTGTGTCCTATTGGTTTGCATGTATTCACATGTGCGCTGGGGTCCTAGTGGTTAGCATGTAGGACAAATGTGCGCTGGGGTGTTAGTGGTTCGCACGTGGGACCCATGTGCGCTGGGGTCCTAGTGGTTCGCATGTAGGACACATGTGTGCTGGGGTCCTAGTGGTTCGCATGAACGACACGTGTGCACTGGGGTCCTAGTGGTTCGCATGTAGGACACATGTGCGCTGGGGTCCTAGTGGTTCGCATGTACGACACATGTGCGCCGTTGTGTCCTATTGGTTTGCATGTATTCACATGTGCGCTGGGGTCCTAGTGGTTAGCATGTAGGACAAATGTGCGCTGGGGTCCTAGTGGTTCGCACGTGGGACCCATGTGCGCTGGGGTCCTAGTGGTTCGCATGTAGGACACATGTGTGCTGGGGTCCTAGTGGTTCGCATGAACGACACGTGTGCACTGGGGTCCTAGGGGTTCGCACGTAGGACACATGTGCGCTAGGGTCCTAGTGGTTCGCATGTAGGACACGTGTGCGTTGGGGTCCTATTGGTTCGCACGTATGACACATGTGCGCTGGGGTCCTAGTGGTTTGCATGTAGGACACATGTGCGTTGGGGTCCTGGTGGTTCGCATGTAGGACACATGTGCGCTGGGGTCCTGGTGGTTCGCATGTAGGACATGTGTGCGCTGGGGTCCTGGTGGTTCGCATGTAGGACACATGTGCGCTGGGGTCCTAACTGTTCGCATGTAGGACACGTGTGCGTTGCGTTCCTAGTCGGAGGAAATCTTGCTTTTCTTTGCTGTGCGCTTTCTTTGATATAATCTTGAACTGAGTTTGAGACCTTATTCACATAGTTCACAAAACTAATTAAAAATAAAATAAATAATGCATTTAGATTACATGTCCTTGCGCTTCTAGTGTGGAATCTGTGCCCTCATTCCATGACACTGCTTCTTCTCACTCATCACTCTCTGCTCGTATGTGTATCTCTATATCTCTACTCAGAACATAGATACGAGATTTTTTGAAGGAAAAAAAATGCCTAAGTTAAAAACCTCATCACGTTCACCTTATATTCTCATGTCACGTGATGACGTCGACGAAATATTAGCACCGTATTTTACCGCGTGTAATACGAGAAACGTAGGGTGAAAAATTGCTACTTTAAACTAGGGATTCACATTTTTCATTACCGATAATCGAACTCTTATATATATATATATATATATATATATATATATATATATATATATATATATATATATATATATATTGCTCCTGCTGTGTCCTGCTTCTTCTTTACAATTGGCTCCCTCCTCCAACATCACATGTTTTATTTTAATAGTACTGAGTGGAAAAACAAAACACGTCACTCTGCGAGCTTTCAGGCGTGACGTCTGAACTCCGTTCACGTTGATTTTTATCTTTAGGGAGAGGCGACTATTATATCAATCAATAAAGAGCCACGGGTACGGTGTAGGGCTGTCTGTAGGATTATTGTTTAAAGACTAGTAGTTAGGGAGTAGGAATGTCTGTAGGGCTATGGCTTAAAAGCCGGTATATATTATAGTAAATGAGAAGCTAACTTTATTTGTAACACTTGGACCCACCGGGCATTTTCTCAAAATTATCGGACCCGGTGTAAAAAAAGCAACTGCACCCGGTTAAGACCTAGCATAATATATTCTGATAGTTATGCAGCCACATCTTCTTGTCCCGCTCGCACTCGGTGGCCGAACGCGCAGCGATTACGCGCATACCACTAGTAAAGGAAATAACACCCCCTTTAACGGGTTATTAGCATAGTCATATCGCATACTTGTTTACCCTCGAACTCTTAAAATCGTGCAATATCATCCCAAAATCATTCAATGCATTATCTTATAGTAAAAAAAATAAATAAACATACAGTATATATAATGTACCAACCTCAAAATCGTACATTGTACGCCAAAATCGTAAGAGTAAACAGGTCTGATATCGGTTTGACCAGAGTTCATTTTAAGTATTACAATACTAAAAACGGTTTTGAGAGTTTTCTTTAAAAATCAATATTTATTTCGTACATACGCATTGTATTATTATTTCGGAACAAGATTAAGAGATCGTGGACATGTCATTGTTGGACATTTCTTTAAACAAAAAATTCGTTGGGGGTTTGCATTACACGTGGAGCGCATCATACGCGGTAATATACCGTAAATATTCAGGGTTGCATTAAAACATACACTTTGGTACTATTAAAAAAAAAAAAAAAGCACTTTAAAAACTGGATTTTTATTGTTTGTAGAAGTAAATGTGAGTAGCAGTAAAGTTTCTAAAAGTCCATATTTAGGATAACTTGAGAACTGTATTTTTAAAACTTAAATTTAAAAAAGAAAATATATTATTTAAATCCTTTGTCCCAATATTTTACGATACGGAGCTCTGGAAAATGGAATCTTCTTCTCAAACTTCCTTTGAGGCTATCGAAACCTGAACAATACTTTAAATATAAAAAAAAATAATAAAAAAATGGAAAAAAAATTAATTGAAAATTCAATCACGCACATAATATATAATTTTAAAGATAAGAAATCATCAAGTTAATGACCCTGTTAAGTAAACCGTCTGTTTAAAAACAAAAGAGTGTGACATGTGACGTGTGACGTGGGTAAAATGAAGGGAGATAACGCGATGAAAGTGAAGGGAGAAAACTCCATTTGATTTAAACGCAGGATTATCTAGCTGAAGATTCCTTTTTTAATTTTAATTTTTTTTTAAGTAGCTGTCACACGATTCTTCTATCACAAATGATAACTTTATCCCCAGACCGGAATGATAATATACATTCCCACAAGATTGGCCGCGGTAATGTTATGAATACCCCTCCATTATGGCATTGCCGTACTTAATTACCTCTGTCGTCTCATAATTAAAAGCCTATTTGTTTCACTTGTTGGCAGTTAGCCCCCTCCCCCCTCCCATCTCCCCCACCCCCCAACCCAATTACCAAGCACAGCAAACAGTTGATGATTAATTTAGTTAAACGTGAGCATAGAATGTCATAATTATTAGAAAGGTTGGCAATTGTTGACCCACGGATTCGATAGGCGATCCAGGAATAATATCATGGACACGGTGGGAGGGGTCTGGGTCATCACGACCCGACATGTACGTTTCCATTAAATTAACTTTAATTAAAGGTTTAGTTTTTTTTTCAAAATTTCTACTTTATATATTTTTTTTTTAACTCTTAAAACTCAGACAGAGATAAAGTTATCAGTCTTGCCACCATAGCTTGGTCCCCGCTGTCATGGAGACAAGTGTATCTCTAAAAATATATCTTGTTTTAAATATATTTAATTTTGTTTTTGTTGTGAGTGTGTTGTGTGTTTGTTGCGAGGGTTGGATACTCTAAACTGATATTTTCAGTAGATCTTCTTTGTAAATTGTGTAATGTTTTTTTATTAGCCTAACAATTTCAGTTGTTTCAAGCAATTTATTTGGTGTCCCAAGATCCGTAAAGAAATAATATAGAATATAAAATTATACAAAAGGCTGTTATTTCTTCCTCTTCTGGATCGGGTTACAAGAATCCATCCAATTATTTCCCAGTGCTCAAGCTCTAGTGCTCAGACCCTAGTGCTCGGAAACTAGTGCTTAGACCCTAGTGCTCAGCCCCTAGTGACTAGGGCTTGGTAAATCCAACTTTGGTTGATTGGGGGTTCGAGGACAAATTTAAAAAAAAAAATATTTGTCCTAAGTCGGAAAGTCCGGTCGGATTATATCTATAGTGGTAGCAACCTATCTGTAGTGGTAGAACCATAATTGTAGTTGTAGGACCCTATTTATTGTGGTAAGACCCTATCTTTAGTGGTAGAAGCCTATCTTGAGTAGAACGACCCTATCTACGGTGGTAGAATCCTATCTATATTGTTAGGACCCTATGTTTAGCGGTAGGAGCCTATCTATAGTGTTAGGAGCCTATCTATAGTGTTAGGAGCCTAGCTATAGTGGTAGGACCCTATCTGTAGTAGTAGGACACTATCTGTGGTGGTAGGACCCTATCTGTGGTGGTAGGATTCTATCTGTAGTGTTAGAACCATAAATGTAGTGTTAGGACCTAACTGTAGTGGTATAACGCTAACTGTAGTGGTAGGACCCTATCTATAGTGGTAGGACCCTATCTTTAGCCAGAGTTTGTAAACATACGTCTATGGTTTCAGTTCTGAAACAATTACTTTTTTCGTGACAAATAAAAATCCATTCCGAAAACTTTGCATAAAAAATTCCATTAAAAGCTGAATAAACTGTTTAAAGATTTTTTAAAAATTTAATAATGCTAGGAAATATCTTGCTGCTTGAGGTTCATGTCACGAAAAATGATATTGCTTGCCATCTTGACATTAAAAAAAATGTGGTGCTGTGTTTGACATAAAGCAGGGGGTCACCAAACTTTTTTCACGGCGGGCTGGATAAAGGCAAAAAATGACAAGCACATGCCGGATAATCATTCTTTACAATATTTGCAAGCCAGAACGAAAGCTCTGGAGAAAAAAAGACGAAAAACTAAGTTTATTGTTACATGTTAATCATGGTTGATTGGCATGCAATGTAATGCAAAAAAAAGAAAAAAGACAACCAACATTATAATTATTCACTAAAAAAGTTTGCAAAGAAAGCGACGTTAGCTTGCAGATCATCTGCGATCAAGAACTTATATGTTAGGGGGCTGTTCAAACCAAGAGTCTACTATCAGCAAGTGAAGAAGAGTTATTGGTGCCCGTTCCAAAATTAAACCCTTTCTATGGTGAATTATCAAAGGAAATATCAAGGCTTAGAAGATACGTAAAGGCAGCTGATATTGAATTTCACAAAGTCTTGGACTGGTCAGTATTTGATGTTTTGAAACTCATAGCTGAATGGGAATTCCTAGAATCTCTTCCAATACTCTAGCTAAGCCTTAAAATGTTTCTTGCGATCTGTGTATCTGTGGCTTCATGTGAGCGGAGCTTTTCAAAACTAAGGCTAAGGTTAATTTATGATCCAACATGGGACATTCAAGGCTTTCTGATCTAGCTGTGCTATCAATTGAAAGTGGTACGGTGAATGAAATTGAATTTGATCAAGTGATTGACAGGTTTTCAGCTTTAAAGACCACGAAGGAACATTTTAAGTAAATTACATTTAATGTAACAATAACTTAACGTAACGCTGTTCTTAAATACATTAACCTTTTGACCTTCAATTCGTTTGTTTTTATTCTTGTCATTGTTATACCGTGGACTTATTTTAACAAAAGAAATCCATCGTGTAAGTTGGGGGTGGGGGTGACGCCATAAGTTAACCGCACCGGGTGACACCAACCTTAGCTACGCCACTGGTGAGAGATCTTTCGACTCATTCAGTGCCAGAGAATACCACAGCAAGTGCCTGGCTTTCTCACGTATCTGTAGCACTATGCTCTCTCCAAGTTCTACTGTGCTCCACACAACTGAACTTGCTGCAGGGATGTTAGTTCCTATTAATTTAATGTCCACTTATGTTTCCAACACTCCTCTTTCTTTCACTCATTTACAGTTTGTGGTAGTTATCATACTAAATTATATTAGCGGGAATTGGCTTAATGAAAATGTATTCTTATTTTATAAAAGAAACTCAACCAGCTTTTCCTTAAAAAAACCAACAGCTTTTGATAGCTTTTTAAAGAACGATATCATCATTTGCAAATTAATTCTTAGTTAAATACATCTTGTCGTATGCTGATCTGAGTTCGAGTTTGAAACCATGTTAAATTTCACCAGTAGCTTTATTTTTACCAGTGTTAGACTGCGATAATGTGATCTGTATGACCACTCAATATAAATAACAAATACACGTATGCAAAAAAAGTGACCGCAGATTGTTTTATATGCGTCGTCATCTACTTTTAGGAGTTAACTTTTTTGAAGCTAGCTTATCTCGATCCCACTAGACACTGCGATGCAATTAGTTATTGTATTCATTTTGCATACTGTATGTTTATTTATTTAGTTTTAAGTTACGATTGTGCGATTTTGAGACGATATTGTACGATTTTATGAGTTCGAGGGTTAACAGGGCTGTAATAAACAAGAAAATCTAGATGTAATAGTTGAAAATTGAAAAGGGTAAATTATGGCGCATAGCATTCAGGAGGTCTCTGCATTTGTGAAGATCTGCTAGTATTCTAAATATAATATTGAAATTGAAATTGTATGAAGGTGTCACTGTCAGATTTCAGCTCCGGTCCCCAGAACTCTACAGCGCGGTCATAATTTTTTAAAGATTATTGTAAAATTGCATTTAAAGATTTAGTTGTCGAGAATTTCACACAAAAGAAGACATTCAAATATAAACACAGCCAAATAACATTTTGGGCTTTTAACACATTAGAAATTTTTTAAACATAGGTGGCGGCAATGCGTGAAATTCCAATCTATCAAAGTTACTTTACCAAACATGCACTCAGTAACGCACTTTATATAAATCCCATTTGGAGCTCCCTTCCTCCCAGGTACGCAATCGCACACTTTTTTCCACGCTCCTGGACTTTTATGATATTTTAATATCCCACCCACCTTTATCACTGCAGAATTATTACATCATTTTGAAATTTGAGACTATTTCCCTAGACAAAATTAAAATATTACGCACATAAACGCACCTGCGGTATTTTGAAGAATCTTATTTAACGCAGCCATCGGCTATTTTATTTTGCGCGTCTATTCAGCCCAGCATGTATAACCACCTTGAGAACTATTAATTATTTGTGATGACATATAAACAAATTATATAATTTTAATTTTAAATTTTACACCTCTATCCTGGTGCGTCCCGGATATCGATTCGTGGAATACCAGTGGTCAACATGCAAGCTGGTTGAGAACCACGGGTGTTATAAACCATTCTAGCTTTCCAAGAAAGACTCCCTCGGAAAAAAGGGCGGTAAATCAAATCTGATAAATCGTTTGGAGTAAAACAGATTATGGGAATTTTTTTTAAATTGTCCCCAGTGTCCCTTTGTGTCCCTATTGTACCCTAGTGTTTCTTAGTTACCCCTAGTGTCCCTTAGTGTCCTCTGGTGTCTCTTAGTGCCCCTTAGTGTTCCTCAGTCTCCCCTAGTGTCCCTTAGTGTCCCCTAGTGTCCCTTAGTGTCCCCTAGTGTCCCTTAGTGTCCTCTATTATCTATTCGTGTACTTTATTGTATCTTAGTGCCCCCTAGTGTTCCTCAGTTTCCCTTAGTGTCCCCTAGAGTAACTTAATGTCCCCTAGTGTCTCTTAGTGCCCCTTAGTGTTCCTCAGTCGCTCCTAGTGTCCCTTAGTGTACCCTAGTGCTCCCCAGTCTCCCGTAGTGTCCATTAGTGTAATATAGTGTCCCTTAGTGTAATCTAGTGTCCCTTAGTGTACCCTAGTGTCCCCTATTGTTCCCCAGTCTCCCCTAGTGTCCCTTAGTGTACCCTAGTGTCCTTTAGTGTCCCCTAGTGTTTCACAGCCTCCCCTAGTGTCAATTAGTGTACCCTAGTGTCCCTTAGTGTCCCATAGTGTTCCCCAGTCTCCCCTAGTGTTCCCCAGTCTCCTCTAGTGTCCCCGAGTCCCTCTTAAAACTTAACAGTGGCGGGATGAGAAACCAAAACACGTATTCGGATTTAGATCGTAAATGTAGAAGAGAAGATCTAATCATTTTGAATTCTAAAATAATGTTCATTATGAAACGAGTTATAATTTATCTTTATTAGGTGGAATCTGAAGGCCAGAATCGGTGGGACATTTTTTGTCCCCAATTTAGTTACAGTGCGAGCAACTCAAGTAAATCATACTGAGCCGTAAACACCATAATTCCTCTGTGACCTCATGAAAAACCCCTCATTACAACGACGCCTTGCTGAACAGGATAATGGGTCTTCAACCGGTCAAGCCTTGCATCTAAAAAGCTTCCTTGACCAGTCCGGCTTCCTTGACCTCGCCTAGCTCCCCACTGGCTTTACCCCCGTACAATCAGAAGGTGTGCGAATAACGAAACCACCGGAAGCGGAAGTCGGATGCCCTCCACTATTTAAAAAAAAAATTCCGTCTTTGATTGGTTGGTTGCTGCAGGGAAAACAAAACCAATTTTTATCTTCTAAACTAACTGAATGAAATGAAGCACTCTTCAAGCACTAGGACCGGTTTCTTTATTGCGCTAATGTTGGACAGAGTTTGGAATTTCAACATATTCAAGATTTCATTTTGGACCCTTAAAAAACGATTAAGGCATGACATGTTGTTGTTAATGAATTAATTTCAGGAATGTTTACGTTCTACTATCGAGTCTGATATTTCAGAGATTTTGTTGAATTTCCGAGACACCGATCTTTCCTGATTTTATTTATACATAATAAATCATGCCTCAAGAAACACACAAATTAGGACAAACGACACGGAAGTGAATAAAACAGATAATCATCTTACCTATAATAAGAGGGATCTTTTTTTAAAAAAAAAACATTAAAATCATTGAACTGTCATCTTCCCATTGACGACAAAATCTCGTCAACACGTGCTCACAGCCTTAGAGCTATAGAAAAATAAATCAGGGGAAAGTAGCAAACAATATTTGTTAAACACGCCAGTCTATATAGAGCGTTACATGGGAAATAACCCGTGTTGATAGCATGCAATGGAATCTTTCATGATCAATAAAATGCCAAAGGCAAGACATGGAAGCTGCTGGTAAAATAAATAGGGGTCCGTATCATGCGACGCGGTGCTGGCATTAAAAAAAAATAAATAAATAATTCGACCTTATATTGCTTATCGCTCTTTGGGTGACTGTCAGGCTGTGTGGTATGGTGTGTGGACACCACTTTAGATGACTGTTTGGCTTTGTGGTTAGGTGTGTGGACAGCACTTTGGGTGACTTTTCGGCCGTGTGGTAGTGTTTTTGGACACCAGTGACATGCCACACAGATTCTATCAATACCACAAGCAAAACAAATCCAGACAGCCCTGGGTTGACCAGTCTGCCAAAACTCGGACGGTGGCTCTATCTTCAATATGGAAAACGATAACCACGAACCCCGGCCGCCTTGTGGATATACTTTTTTATTGTAAAGGCTTTTGCTCTTGAAATTTAAATTAAATGAAATTTTGCCAGCTCATTTGTCACCTTTAAGGCCAAGCTGTATCGGCCTTTTGGACTATAATTGCTGCTCCATAAAGCACGCACACCAATGGGACGTAGTATTGCTGGTAAGATTTCGAACCAGATAACACCGCCCTCTCTTGCGGATACACGACATTCTCTTGAGTCGAGCTTATGCTCTTATGGGTCTGACTCATTTGACAACGGCTTAATGAAATCATTAACACAGGTCTCCGTGTTTAGACCTTCAGCCCCGTCTCCGCGCTCGGGGGCAGCCAACCAACAAGTGCCCCGCTGTCTCAGCAGCCAGGTCACAGAGTCGGCAGTTCGGATCCCTACGTGAGTCTGGTCGGTTGAGCAGTCGTCTGTCCTCTATTGTGTCACACAGCTCGGTTCGTAGCTGTTCAATTTCCACCACGGGTTGGCTCTTGTTCGGTCACTGCATGTTCTGGTGCAGCCGTCGTCTTGTGCTGTCTGATGCCCAGCGGAAGTGGCCTTTAAGTCAAGCTCTGACTTCAAGCTTAGTCGTGGGCTTATCAGGTTTGGGCTTGTCCTGCTGCGTCACCTTAAACTGCAGGAAAATCTTTCCGCCTCGTTCAATGATCCTATCTACTGTCTCCAGGATGCCGTATACTGTCTCCAGGATGCCGTCTACTGTCTCCAGGATGCCGTCTACTGTCTCCAGGATTCCATCTACTGTCTCCAGGATGCCATATACTGTCTCGAGGATGCCATCTGCTGTCTCCAGGATGCCATCTACTGTCTCCAGGATGCCAAATAGTGTCTCCAGGATGCCATCTGCTGTCTTCAGGATGCCATATACTGTCTCAAGGATGCCGTTTACCCTTGTAGCCTCCATAGAGCTCCTTCCTATGCTTTCGACAGCAAAGCGTGAGTCGTAGGTCAGTGCTTCTCAAACTTTTTAGTATGGCGGACCGGCAGGATTTTTTCCATTGCACCAGGGACCGGTGCACTATTTTTCTTGTACTGATGTGGTAGCGAAATGAGTTTTCTTGAAAACTTCTGCGGACCGACGGATGATGGCCCACGGACCGGCACCGGTCCGCGGACCACCATTTAAGTAGCACTGTCGTAGGTGACCAAAATATCGGGGAAGCTTTTCCTTTTTCGATAGTCTCTGGCGCACTCTCTTTGGGATCTACGGATGCACCTTTAAAAAAGAGTAATACAGTTTTATGACTTATTCCAAGACCGTAGACAACATTTTTTGAAAAATATCTGACCTTAAGCTTAAGGTAGCAAATAATATCTGACCTTAAGCATAACTGAGCAAAAATTTCTGACCTTAAGTAAAAGGTAGCAAAAAATATTTGACTTTAAGCATAAGTTAGCAAACAATAGCTGGCCTTAAGCATAAGGTAGCAAAAATAGCTAACCTTAAGGTAGCACTTGCTAAATTATTGCATACGTTTTTATTGTTAAAGTAATTTTTAAAATCTTAATAATTTTTTTTTTAAACTAAATTTTTGTAAATTTTCTTTGTCAATGCGATACACGAACGTTCGTTTTTTTTTTAGATATGATGGATATATCATACAGTATGGATTACTCTGATCCTTTCATAAACAGTAGAACCATATTTAACCATCAACAGTAAATAGGAATAGAACAGAGATGTTATTGCTGATATTGTTCACACAATGGATGCCACGAACATCTATGTTTAGACCGCGTATGAGTTACGGCAAAATTATGCATAGATAATGAAAAATAAACTTGATGGAAACCCATGATTGTTAACTGAAATTAAACATATTGTGGGGGGGGGGGTATGCTCAAGCTACGTACAGGAAACTGTCTACCACGTGACAATCCTCCCTTCCTAACAATCGCTATAAAAGCGTGACGTATATGGAGTGTGCAGGGCTGTTACTAACAGCTTTGGAAAGACGGGAATTACTCGATATGGCATTTTTATCGGAGTGGTAGGAACTGATTGATTTCTTGCATGTGTCTGTTGTTGACACGCAGAGACTAGCAGGGAGAGCGCCGCATTTGCAACCTAGTGTTTTGTGAAGTCTTTCTGAACTGAAGAGCGCAGATTGAAAATAATAGAATTTGAATTTATTATTATAATTTCAAAAGATATTATTGAAAAACAGTTGAAAGGTCGGGTCAAAGTTTAATATTTTGACAGGAGGTTCAGTGGTGTGCTTTCGATATTTGTGAGGCTATAGACAGATTTCTGATTGTAAAAAAAATATATATATTAAGTAATAAGTTAAAAAGAACTTGGAACAATGTATTTAAAAAGATAAACTGCTTCAGAATCCAGATTGTTTGTAAAGATTAAATGATAAATAAATATTCATTTCATTTCGGTCGCTGATAATCAGGGGGAAGTTGAATAATTGATAAAAGGCGATTCGATTATAATCACGTGAATGTCTTGTCAGTTGGATACTGAGAGTCTCAGATGTTATAATGTTTAAAATCTAAAAAAAACCTAAGACTTACTTAGATTATTATCTGAAAAGAGATGGAGGCAAAGCCATGTTTAGTGGATCTCAATCTGTAACCAAAATGAGATAAATATTTTTCAAGCCAAGTATTAAAGTAAATGGTTTACCTGGCAACACGACAAATGACGCCCCCACACAAAATTAAACACGCAGGTGTCCCACATGCGGGCGAGCTTTCCAGGCACAAATAGGCCCGGCAAGCCACCTGCGTACTCACCGTCGAATAATTACAGCCTCGGTCATCTTCGCATGCAAACCACGAACAACAGCCAAGCCATCAAATTATTCATCGGCGAAAAATTTTCCAACTACTTGTAAAGTGCAACATTTCGTTATGAAACTATTGGTCCTCTTGCATAACTGTAGCTAGTCACCCTCAAGAAAGTACATATTAGTTTATGCTTCAAAGTTACACTAATTATTTCATCAATGCGAAAAAAAATTTAACTCTATTTTTCCCGTACTGTTTTATTATATAATATTTAGCTGCATCAGGGATAAATTACGCCATAACTCTTGAGTTCCAGCCAAAACTTCTATAAATGTTTAATGAACTAACTCATCTAGATTTTGACCTCCTCAATTTTTTTTTTACCCCTTTTGAATTCTTGAAGGGATTAAAAAAAAGTGATAAGCCCACATGTTTGCTAAACAAGATTTTAAATTAGAGCCCGCCCTTCTCTTCATGTCCTAATAATAAACGTTAATCATACATATAATCCGCATTGTACTTTACGCTTCCATCGACTTCTTGCTGGCTTGATTATGGGCTCGTTTGTCCATTTTTGTGTGTGTGTGTGTCCCGCTTCTTGGATAACAATCCAGATCTCTTTCTGACTCTAATCATCAACCGTATGCTGTTCACCACACATCTCATTACTTTCCATTGAATGATGAGCATTTAAAAAAAACTTGAACACAATTTTTATTATTTTTTATTTTTTAACAAAGCCAGCCACGATTTTGAACATTGGTGCCGTGGTCAGAGGCGTAGGAACGGCTTGGCATCGGGGCAGTTGCCAAGGGCGCCGGCCTACGCCTGTTCAAAAGGGCGCCGCTAAATCTCTAATTTTTAAATTTTTATTATTTAAAAAATAAATTTGCCAAGGGCGCCAAAAACCCAGTTACGCCTCTGGCCGTGGTATTTATGACGTCATTTCCGTTAGCTCCATATTCATGCACTTGTTGTAGCACGCCAAACATTGGCGACAGCCATACGTGAACTTCCAGTCTGTTAAGGTTACTTGAAAAAAACACAAACTCGAGAAACGCCCATTTAAGAATCCCAATTTTTAGCTACATCCCTACAACCCAAATGTTAACACCTAATAAATGTTTTGAAACGTATTCAACGAAAAGCGATGTGGCCGTATTTCTTAATCCAAGACACTTGAACGTGGATGTGGCCGTATTTCTTAATCCAAGACACATTTTTTTTCTATATGGATTGAACTCCAGAGCACCGGCTTTAGACCGCTCGACCACACAGCACTTGAACTTGGATGTGGAAGAATTTCTTAATCCAAGACACGTAAGAGAATTTATTAAATACTGCCACGTGTGTCCCCAGATATTCCAATCATTTACATTTTTAAAAAATTTTTCTATTTCTTGTTGTGTCTTCTTTTGTCCTGTCTGCCGGGGAAGGCTTTTAGCCGAAATGTTCTCCTTTTACCGTCCCGTCTTTACATTTCAAGCTTCCACATACCTCGTTCCACTATTTCCTTCACACAGCTTGCAAGCAGTCCTTCATGTCTTATCCGTTATGCTCAGAGTAATCACATTTCTGTCCCCTTAATCATTTGTAGAGTTGATGTCACCATTGTGAGGTCATGTGGTTGCTAAAACAGACATTTCAACTTTTTTAAATGCCTGAACGCAAACAAAATTTTTTGTAAATCTGTACGCTAATGAATTAATTAGAAGAAAAAAACTTGAGAAATAGTATTGCAAACAAATAGTGTATTTACATAGTTGAGAAAAAAATATACAGAAAGGTAGTCGACCGAAAGCAGAGAAAAGCTGTTGTAAAATGTGTATGAAAATTGAAAAGGACCGAGACTTGTTTTTTTTCGGCACGTGTTTTCCAAAACAAGCTCTAGCAGACTCTCGATCATGCCATCTATACTTGGCACACGTGAGACAGCGTTTGTCAAACGTGGCTATAACTGACACGGGGAAGGTCGTTAAGTTAAAAGTACATTCTTGGGTTTCTGAAAGCCGGGCTGGTGTAAATATTTGCACCGATGGTACGCGACTTTGACAACTAGACGCCGGAGGTGCGAGTGATTAGTGTTGTGGGATTGCGTGTGGATGGATGGTAGAGCACTAGGGAGTGAGGGGATCGTTTGAGCTGATGCTTACCGAAAGAGGTTGTCGGGGTTGGGATACTTAGAGGGCGCTGGCGTGGTTGAGAGGGTTGGGATGTTGGATGGGGGGTTGGAGTTGGTTGGTGACAGCTTTTGGTGTTGTAATGTTGAGAGGAAGGAAGTGGGTAGTTAAGGTAGGGCTGGTTGGCCGAAGGGCTTGGTTGGCTGGATGCATATAATGGTGAGGAAACAATTGGTGAGGTAACAAGGTTTGGGGAGGTAGTAAGGTTTGTTGAAATATTAAGGTTTGGTGACGGGTAAGGTTTGGTGAAGTGGCAAGTTTTGGTGAGGTAGCAAGGTTTGGTGAGGTAGCAAAGTTTGGTGAGGTATCAAGGTTTGGTGAGGTAGCAAGTTTTGGTGAGGTAGCATGTTTTGGTGAGTTAGCAAGTTTTGGTGAGGTAGCAAATTTTTGTGTCGTAGTACGGTTTAGTGACGTAACACGGTTTGGTGAAGTTTTAAGGTTTGGTGAAATAGTAAGGTTTGGTGACGTCGTAAGGTTTTGGTGATTTAGTAAGGTTTGTTGAAGTATTAAGTTTTGGTGAAATAGTAAGGTTTCGTGACGTCGTAAGGTTTGGTGATGTAGTAAGGTTTGATGAAATTGTAAGGTTTGGTGAAGTAGTAAGGTTCGGTGATGTAGTAAGGTTTGGTGAAATAGTAAGGTTTGGTGAAATTGTAAGGTTTGGTGAAATTGTAAGGTTTGGTGAAATTGTAAGGTTTGGTGAAATTGTAAGGTTTGGTGAAATAATAAGGTTTGGTGAAATTGTAAGGTTTGGTGAAATTGTAAGGTTTGGTGAAATTGTAAGTTAGTGAAATTGTAAGGTTTGGTGAAATTGTAAGGTTTGGTGAAATTGTAAGGTTTGGTGATATAAGAATGATCATTGGGTTTGGGGGATGATTTATTAAAATGGTTGGATGAATAAAGAATGTTTATGTTCTTTGAAATGTTTGTTGGCCCTTGGAATGATAAGGGTAGCGGGTAGGAGACGCGAGAATGGTAGCTTTAGGTTACTGGTGAATGGCACGACGACACCGCCAATGCCAACTTGACACGTGGCAGACGTAAAAATTACGACAGCCAACGTGGAGTGCAGACCTTGAGACTGTAGGTGAAGGCCATCTGAGTATTTTTCTCGCCAATTACTGTCGCTAAAAACTGTGTCTTAATAACGTTAGTCCTGTGCCTCGGTCTCAGTGAATGGGGGATTGTGGGGTGTGGGGGAGGGGGGTCCCTCTGACCTGTAGAAGAATCGAGACCATCAGTGCTTTCAGGCACGAGCTTCAAAACTGTATGTATTTGTAAATGTTGTATTTTTGTTGCAAGTTCATGTAAAAGCGTTCACTCACCTTTGTATGTGCATCTGTGAAGGTAACAGTGATGAGTTCAAACTTAAATACATTTTTTTTTTCGGTTTGTAGGCGTAGACAGTGCGCTGAGATTGTTGTATCAAGGTTCTGAAAGGTTGTATTTTATTCAAAGGCACGCAAGACAACGATTGCTGTTATCGTGAATCCGTACGAAACCCTTTCCGACGTAATCTAATGCAACTGGCTTTGATGGGGTTTTCATGTCATCGATTAGGTGTTCCTTTATCTTTTTTTTTCGGACACGGGTGTTTTTTTAGGGAGGGACGTGGTTGAGAAAGAGAATTAAGATTTGGCAAAGGCCACAATGGCGTCACATTTTTGCTAGCTATCATTGTCGTGTGCGGTCTGATTCTTGGCCACACATTTTTTTTTTAAAATTTCTGGATCATCTGACAGCAGATTTGAGGTTTTCACACAGGTACGTGATCCATACAGTTTCTAGAGCGGTGGTTCTCAACCTTCCTAATGCCACGATTCTTTAATACAGTTCCTCGTGTTCTGGTGACCCCCAACCATAAAATTATTTTCATTGCTACTTCATAAATATGATGTGTTTTCCAATGGTCTTAGGCAACCCCCAGCACGAGAACCGCCGTTCTAGAGGATCACAAGGAGACGTAGAAAATATTGAAATATTACTAGAATCAAAGAATGTGGCAAGGCGCTGCTTACTTCTGTAATATTTCGTGGTTCAATCGGTGTCTTACGTGAACGCGTTGGTGAGGATTATTTCTACTCTTTCTTGTATTTTAAAGATGGGAATGTCCCTCAATCCGTCTGTACCGAGATTACTGGTACCACATCTTGACATCTGGTATGCCTTGCACAATTCCTTTCTTTAAATAAGCAAATCAGTCTTTAAAAAAACAAATCCACCACTTTCTGTGCTGCTGCTATAATGTCATTGCTAGCTGCCATCTGTTAGTCATCATGGGGGTTTCGATGCTCTCTGAATGAGTTGGTAGTCTTGGTACATGCACCCTCTTGGCGTATAAAAAAATAGTGGCTTTTAATATATATAAATATATATATATATATATATATATATATATATATATATATATATATATATATATATATATAATTTATAAGATTTCAATTCACCTGAACATTGCGGGGCGAAGATTTTCACGACAAATCATCTATAAATGAAAAATACATTTATTTAACAATGTAACTACTTCAACCACCTCCGGAGATTGTCCTCTGAATCACTTGCTCATTTGTACACTCCGCTCACGTTTTGTAACTCGCCTCTTTTCAAATAAGAACATACATTTTCTTTGTATTTAAATAACTTTCAATACTGTTAATTATTTCAGATGAAGTATTTAATATAAAAAAA
Organism: Omphiscola glabra; assembly: GCA_964017045.1. Taxonomy (NCBI): domain Eukaryota; kingdom Metazoa; phylum Mollusca; class Gastropoda; family Lymnaeidae; genus Omphiscola; species Omphiscola glabra. Next base: position 26,983,634 of record OZ024794.1, on the reverse strand, counting down.
ATTTACCGCTTGTTTCACATTTTGGTAACGGCTAATAACGTCTCGTATATCGAGTCTCCGAATTGTTTTTGTTTATAATTTCTCAGGTGCTTTCACCCATATTTTACTTTCTAATGTATTCCAAATCTCCGTCCCCCTTCCCCCCCCCCCCCCCAAAATCCCAACCCTGAACTTTTCAGTTAACATAGCTGCACATGTTTTTTTAAATGGGTTGGTGGGGGGGGGGGGCCTCGTGGTCTTCCCGTTAAGACTTCGTAAAGCAGACATCCAACACACTTCAGCCAAGATTACCCATACGGCAATCTGAAGGAACCTGGTCTGGCATGTGGCAGTGAGACAAACAGACAAACAAACTTTTTTATTGTGTAAACGCTTCGTGGTTAATTTTATTATCTGCTGAATATTCTCGTAGGAGAGAATAGTAATGGGATGGTGTGGTGTGTGGATATTAGTGGAATGGTGTGGTGTGTGATAGTAATGCAAGGGTGTGGTGTGTGGATAGTAATGGGAGGATGTGGTGTGTTGATAGTAATGGAAGGGTGTGGTGTGTGGATAGTAATGGGAGGATGTGGTGTGTGGATAGTAGTGGAAGGGTGTAGTGTGTGGATAGTAAAGGGAGGATGTGGTGTGTGGATAGTAATGGAAGGTGTGGTGTGTGGATAGTAATGGGAGTTTGTGGTGTGTGGATGCTAATGGGAGTGTTTGGTGTGTGGATAGTAATGGGAGAGTGTGGTGTGTGGATAGTAAAGGGAGGATGTGGTGTGTTGATATTAGTGGGATGGTGTGGTGTGTGGATAGTAATAGGAGGGTGTGGTGTGTGGATAGTATTTGGAGAGTGATGTGTGGATAGTATTTGGAGAGTGCGGCATGTGGATAGTAATGGGAGAGTGTGGTGTGTGGATAGTAAAGGGAGAGTGTGGTGTTTGTATAGTAATGGGAGAGTTTAGCACCATCACAAGTGAAACATGCAAGACACTATCACAAGTGACTCAAGTATGACACCATCACAAGTAACTCAAGTATGACACCATCACAAGTGACTCAAGTATGACACCATCACAAGTGAAGCATGTATGACCATCACAAGTGAATCATGTATGACACCATCACAAGTGAATCATGTATTAAACCATTAATGTAGGTTAAAATTTAAGAAAAACGTATTTTCATTTGTATTATGTGTGAAAAAAACATAAGTTATACTTCATGGACTACGGTTTGCTAAATATTCTAAAAACCATTCCTCGAAAATTATATGTAAAATACATGGAAAATCGGGGAAACTTGAAAACACTTGGTGGAACATCGTGTTTTCAATGAAATGATTGTGTGGGTTGCCCGGTCGCGGTTTGCCACATACGGCAAATATCGTCTTAATCTCTTGTAGATACGACCCGACGGCAATTGTTGCATGTGTCAAGGGAAGGCAATCGTGGCCGTCATTAAAATTTGTTAATGCACAAGTCGAGAGTTCTATCAAATAGAACAGGGGCGCGCACCCCTTGCTTTCGTAAGTTTGATCAATCTAATATATCAGTAATTCACTTAACAGTGACATAGTCGTGAGACACATACTACATTTAATGTACGATAAAGTAACGCGACTGTCTCATCCATAAGTCATGTATCACAATGCCCAGTGAGGCAAGTGTACGATACAGTGTCTAATATTGACGCATTTTACACGATACATAAAACAATTAAGGTAAAAAATTACAAATAAGGTGTCGTTCGCAAATTACGTCAAGCAAAAAAATTACCTTTTCAGACCCCCTCACCCCAGTCAATAGGTGTCACAAATTCTTAACCCCTTCCCCCTTTAGTGTCACGTCACACCTAAAAAAAATTCTAAACGTATTTAATATTTTCATAGCTAAGCTAAGATTTTATTTTATTCTTTAACATTTACCCATGATGGATTAAGAGGTGGTATTATTAGAAAACTTTGCCGTAAAACGCAAAACAACGAGGTCATCCACAAGCCGAATGTAAAATGGCCATAAGAGTTTTTGCGTCATTTTTTGGTATGCGCAGAAGGTGTGCGCGGCTGAGTCTCACTGTACTTATTACATCCGAGGCAATTTCGACCTCAAATTAATGTTTTTTAAAATAAAATCAATAAAGATTTTTCAAAATTAGAGAATTTTAGATTTAAAGAAAAAAGTTTTAAAAAAAAATTGTGAAGTCACAAATTCTCGACATTCCCCTCCTCCCTGAGCGGGACGTAATTTGCGAACGACCCCTAACTAAGTCTTCAATTGCAACTGTTTTAAACCTGAAGTTCCCATGTAGTGAACTTTTTATAAGGATGAAGTGCAATGATTTCCCCGTCCAACTACCCCAGTGGTTCTCAACCTTCCCAATGCCGCGACCCTTTATTTCAGTTCATCATAATGTGGCGACCCCCCAACCACAAACTTATTTTTTTGCTACTTCATAACTGTAGAGTATATGTGTTTTCCGATGATCTTAGGCAACACATGTGAAAGGGTCAATCGACCCCCAAAAAGGGGTCGCGACCCACAGGTTGAGAACCGCTAAGCTACACGCATTTAACAATGGGTTCAGTAAGAATCCGACCAACTTTGTGGCATTAAGTGCCAATTTTAGACAAACACAACAAATGAATTAAAACACTAACGCGCTTATTCTAAGTCTGCAGAGAATGAAACTTCTATAACGATTTTTTTGTCAAAAATGCCATTCACAACTGAATAAATACAGACATTTCACCAACATTCTCAGCAGCACAGAATCACGTGGGAAATAAGCTTGTGAAAATTCATCGATAAAGGTATACGTTTCCGGGTATCTAATTCCCTGGGATCTATCTTGTCCTATATCAATGATATTTATTTGATGTCCAATGGACGATCAGATTATCTCATCGGTCCCCCCCCCCCATTTAAACCCATTCGTTTCTTGACATTAAATCGAACACCCCCCAGACACACTCACCAACCAAATCCCCTTCGCCCCTACACCCAGCTCCATGTACCCTTCCATAGAGTGGTGGACTTCAACCAGGTCAGCGTATCTCAAACTTCCTCTCTGTTTACCATTAATCTATTTTAAGATGTGTCTTGGAAGATGTGGATCTAACTTCAATGGCGCTGTGCAACGAGGCGAGATCTTTCATCGCCCACTCACATACATGTTTGCTGAGACCAAATCTTTCATCGGTCACTCACATACATCGTTGCTGAGAAGAGATCTTTCATCGGCCACTCACAGACATCTTTGCTGAGACGAGATCTTTCATCGGCCACTCACAGACAACTTTGCTGAGACGAGATCTTTCATCGCCCACTCACATACATCTTTGCTGAAACGAGATCTTTCATCGGCCACTCACAGTCATCTTTGCTGACACGAGATCTTTCATCGGCCACTCACAGACATCTTTGCTGAGACCAAATGTTTCATCGGCCACTCACAGACATCTTTGCTGAGACGAGATCTTTCATCGGCCACTCACACACATCTTTGCTGAGACGAGGTCTTTCATCGGCCACTCACACACATATTTGCTGAGACGAGATCTTTCATAGGCCACTCTCAGACATCTTTGCTGAGACCAAATCTTTCATCATCCACACACATACATCATTGCTTTTGAACAGCCTTTAACACACCACCAACCAAACGGGTAATTTCACCAGAGTGATGGGGGATATTGGAGTTAGAATCTGAGTAGTATGATTTATTAGAGGAGCTGGTACAGGAGACGTGAATTGTATCGCATTATCGCTTCTGTATTGAATTTTGAAATAAATTAGAACTCACGCCATCGTACGGATTTCAAACTCAGATTAATTTTTTTAAACGTAATACATAAGTAATTTACATAACTACTATGTCAGTCGTTCGACACATACAACATTTAATTTGTGATAAAGTGACGAAACTGTCAGATCCATAAGTCATGTAACATAATTCTCAGTAAAGATAGTGTACGAAACAGGATTAATATTTTAAAAAGGCCACGAGATGATATATAATCGATTACTGGACAGAAATGATATATAGACGATTACTGGCCAAGAGATGATAGTAGTCGATTACTGGCCAATAGATTATATATAGTCGATTACTGGCCAAGAGATGATATACAGTCGATTACTGGCCAAGAGATGAAATATAGTCGATTGCTGGCCAAGAGATGATATATCGTCGATTACTGGCCAAGAGATGATATATAGTCGATTACTGGCCAAGAGATGATATTTAGTCGATTACTGGCTAAGAGATGATATATCGTCGATTATTGGCCAGAGATGATATATATTCGACTATTGGCCAAGAGATGATATATAGTTGAGTACTGGAATAATTTATCACACAAAGTTACGATCTCTTAAAGTCATATGTCTGAAGTTTCCAAAACGCACACCAGAAGAAGACGTTACAGAAAATTGCCCTGATCCTGGTTAAGGCATGCCAGAACAATTTGAGGACGCTTGCATCGGTTCATTCATGAAATACTTCACGTCTGCCAAAGGGCCATCGACACCGGTGGCGCTGAGATGCTCCCTTTTGGCTTCCATTCGATTTTGAGCTGTCTCTGCTGGGGCTGGGTAAATAACGATTGTCAAAGACGAGCTTCAAGTGACTGATTTAATACCAGGGTGGTGAACTCAGGATAGTGGCGACTTGGGATGGGCATAGAGGAGGGGGGTGGTCGAGGAGAGGTGGCCTGTGTGTCGTCCATTGGGGTCAAGGTCTTTAAAAAAATATTAAAATGTGTTCAGTTTAACAAATAAAATTAAAAACTTTTTTTTTCTTTATCGTAAAACCATCCAAGAAGAAGATTTACCCTTGACATGTTAGGTAATGGTTGTAGTGGGATTTTTAAGCTTGAAGCTAGATTACCGATCGTTAACTTTTCCAGACACTGCAGACACACTGAATACATTACCCAATCCATCTTTGATTACGTCATTTTAACCCATATGTATAAAATAGGAAACCTCAATGGCAGTGCCATCCCACGCGAAACTTGACAGCGCATACAGAAAAAGAAATCTAATTAATAATTTTTTTGGTTGTTTTTATAAAATCAATTTTAAATCCACATTTTACATCACAAGTCACCGATGAAATGATTGGTGTCAACTCTTGGAGAAATTTGCAAAGATCGGGAGGTTTTCTGAAAATGTATGTCATAAATTTCCAAGGATTTATGTCATTTCAAGGGTTTCAATGTCAACTCATATTCACAAACTACCTCCCCTAGTTCTATAAATTTTATTTTTTAACTTTTTTTTGAAAAATATTTTCTCTTCTCGTTAAATTCTTATTATCCCAAATGCAGAACAAAACTCAGCATTTTATTTTGAAATCTGTCAGCTTTGTTATAAACCAACACAGTGCATATCTTTCATTCTGCCCTTGACTTCAAGCAGATAACCTTAATAAGATTCATGACATCATTTGCATTTCTCATTTCTTCTTCTCTTTTTTTCCATTTCCTCTCCCTCTCCCAACAAGTAATAAATGCTTTTTAAAAAGTGGATTTGTATTCAGTTATTGAGGAGAAAAACTTAGTAATAAAAAAATGATTTTAAGTGCAACAGGTCGGGGATGTGAGGTCAAATCTCAAGGTTAAGTCCAGAAGCCGTATGCAAAGGGTTAACATCACGGAATCGCGAAGGATTAGTTTACGTCACAGCAGGCGCCACATGAACATCCTGTTTTTTGGAGACGAGATGTATTGGGGGGGGGGGAGCAGGGGGGGGGGCTTGTGGGACAGTGGCGTTTAGAACAGGAGCTGGATTTTTTTTTTAAAATCAGGAATTGCATTAGTGGTGGAAGCAATAATACGACTTTGTCGTAATCAATTTTTGTATGTGTAAGGGATCTTTATTCAGCAGATGTCTCTAACGTTTTCTTTTGTAACATTGGGAGGGACACTGTGTTGTGCTGTAGTGGAACTTTAAGGGTTGACATTGCTCAAATGTTTCTGCGGGTGAAGAGGTACGCAATATATCAAATGTAATCTTACGATTTATATATTATGTTTTACTGTATAGTTTATTGCGTTCAAAAAGAAATTTCACGAAAATTTTAACGTGTGAACTGACAAAAAGATTCGACCAAATTTCAGTTCGATCAAATTTCCGTTCGATCAATTTTCCGTCGACGAAATTTCTTTCGGTCAAATTTCCGGTAAGCCGAGAGCTTATCACTGCGACCCACCCTTTTACAGGTGCTACCAAAAAATTACTTTTTAGAAAAAAATTTCTTTAATAAAACTAAATTTGATCTGACATAAATGTTTGCGGCGATGTTTCAAGCTAACGTTAACATTTATGTATCATATGTATCATGTAATTTATGTATCATCCAATATTACGGACCGTTATAAATGGAGAATTTAATCTCTTAATTTTAGTCTATGGCTCGTTCTAAAAATAGTCCATAATAAAGAACGATACCCAAAGTTTAAAAATAATAACAAATAAAACGACAATTAAGGCCAGAGCTAATTACAATGAATAACTTTTTAATTTGTGAACTTCAATTAAATAATAACAGCAAGAGAAATATGATTAAAGTTATAAACTTACAGATTTGCTGGTACCGGTACTGTATATAAAAATACAATGAACACAAAATTGTACGAGGAAATAAAAATCTCTACACACAACAAAGTACTGAATAATGACACAGAGCACATCTCATAATCAAGGAAAGGAAAATATCTCTCCATCGTCATTTCTTCTCATCCCTTTTATACCCAGTTTCAGGTGATCATTCTGGAAATGGAATACGCAGTCTTACTGCTTCGCGCATTCTCTAGATCATTCTATCATGTTCGACAGAAACGGACGATAGAAAACATAAATGTCAACAAAGGGGTATTTTTCTAGCCGCCCACAACACGGCTTTGACTGAAAAGATGTCATGCACGTGGAAGACGGGCTAATCGTGAATCAAAATAAGTCATCCGTCATAACATCCAAGTAAAGATAAGATAAGATAAAATACTATTAAATAAGATAGTATAATATACGATAAGTTAAGATAGCATAAGATAAGATGAGATAAGATAATATTGTATGCTCGTATTGATGCAAATAAATGGAAATTTATTTTGATTGCATCGTAAATATTGTTTTATGACTTTAAAACATTTGTCTGAGTTTTTCTTAGTTCGTTAAAATTCTTTCTTTCTTTTTTTTTTTTTTTGGTGTAACGGAGTTCTCAATTTGTTTTCCCGTGGTCTATCCTAGTGTCTGTAGCTGACTTGTCTTTGGTTGGTTGTGTTCCTCTTGCAAATTGTTCACAAAATTAAATGGCGGAGCCTTTGCTTCAGATATGGCGGATGTCACTGTGGCTTGGTTTATGCAAACAATGTCGCCCCCCCCCCCCAAAAAAAAATAATTCATTCGTGTGACGAAGAGTGCGATTCCGTACACGTGTACTATAGTTGAGGCTTAATTGTTATTTGTTTACAGTACACGCGGCCTTGAGTCTAATCTACCATGAAGTCGGCAATAAACTTTATCTATTACAGTACTTTAATATAGAATTCCCATGGCGGCTTTCTTCCTTTTCAGTTGCCAGGATATTTTTTTTTATTTTTTGAAAGAATGAGGTCAGTGATAGCTGGTATAAACTGTCGCACGTTAAAGAATATTGGACAACCTGTAAAATAACTATTATTTTTGTAAAAGCTCAGCGGACCTGTTATATAATCAATGCTTTTTTTGTTTTTAAAATATTTGTATAAACAAAACGATAATAATAATTCCAGTGTTTTGGAAATGCCATCGACATGTTTTTTCAAAAATTACTCAGCAGTTATTTGAATATTTTTAAGGCGCTCTTGCATGTTTCGAAGAAATATATTGATTTTAGAAAACGTAGCAGTCAAGTAGTTGCACCCCCACCTCCTAACTACGTATTACGCGCTTAAATTGATGTAAACGCATCTGCTCTTACGCGCATGTCTGCCCTTTCGCGAAGCAGTGTCGTGAAATGAGTTATGCACGTGTCTAGCGGTTTTAATTATAAAGTCAATTTTTAAAAAAAAATATATTCTTATAGGTCATGAAAAAGAAGTCTATAACCAATTTTATTAAAGAAAATAAAACTATTTACATTCAAATACTACCCCCCCCCCCCCCCCCCCCAAAATCATAAGAATAATGATATCAAAAGTATGAAAATGAATTGCTTATTGGAAAGGCTTAGATCAGCCTTTGCGTATAACTTCTCGTTCTGGGATCAAATGACTATGGACATTGGCCTCCCTTATAACCGTATTTATCATCATAAGTCGTTGCTTTGTGATCAGACAAATATATTCTGACCTTTTACAGCTAATCTTATAATATTGCATTTACTGAAGATCGTAGGAGATCTATCAATTTGTGAGGTCACATCTTGGTGCGAAGTAGATCCCACGGCCCTGTCATTGCGGGTTGTCGGGGCGGAAAGCAAGTGAACATCCAAGCTGTACGCGCTGAAGTAGTCTTTCCAGCTGTACTTTGTGGAAAAGACTTCCGAGAGGTGTTTCGTGGAGGTAGAGTCCTTGAAACTCGCAGTCCTTGGTGACGCAGACTCACGATTTGATATATTATTATGGATGCATATCGCTGGGTGACTCTTCGGAATCAGGCCTCAGGCTTATCCTCCATCCAGCTTCTAAGGGGAGATGGTTTCCTGCAATAAAACAACCATGCTAAATGACAAACAGGAAAAATGACAACCAAGCCATATAACAACCAGACTATATGTGAATTAATGTAAGAAAATAAAAAGAAAGGGGCAAAATTTCCAACAGTCATACGCTATCATGTCCTTTTCTCACACAACGCATTCAGATCGAGGCGTTGAAGGGGCATAATCTTGCTCATTAACACCTAATTTAACAATAACACTGTTTGTCCTCACCGTGGTCGGCTCGAGCTTGTGTGGCTTGCGTCGACGTTGGGTAAAAGGATATCCTTAAAACAACACAAATTAATTGTAATACCAGAAAACAGATATTGTATAAGTGTATCCCGACTAAATAAAGTGAGTGGGATAAATATCTAAAAGCTATCTCAACATCCTTAAGATGGGATGAAGTTCTAAGATAACTAAAATCTCAAAATGGCCACCACGTGTCCTGAATTGGAGAAGTGTGGCGAACATTGAGTAAAATGACAAGATATAAAAACCAAAAAAAAAAAAAAAAAAGAAGAGAATGGTCATACTTATTGAATTCTACAAGATCGATCAGAGATCGACATGATGAAAACATAACTTAAAGTCAAAGAAATAAAAAATTGTAATAAACTAAAACGAAAATCAACTGGCTACAACTTACTAAGTCTATAATTCTGCTCGTTTTACGTTTCACTCCAGCTACCCTCGATCGAGATGAGCATAAAAAGAACTTCTCTGAGCTGAGCCATAGTATAATATGATCATCCACCTATGTGGCGCTACAGTGCATGTAAGGCTTTGGCATACCGCACAACATCCTTCCACTCAGACCTAACCGTTCCTTTTTTTTTTTCATGCTAAGATTCCAAGCTGCTGTAGATCTTTTCCCACATCATCCATCCATCTAAGTCTAGGTCTGCCTTTGAGCCATTTTCCTCCGGGGTTTTTGGTGATGCACACGCTTCACTCCTCCGTCATTTGACATTCTCTCCAAGTGCCCGGCCCAGCGTAGCCAACCCTTTTTAATTTGGCTGCTACTAGCGTGGGATCCTTATATAGCATAAACAATTCCTGGTATGGTATATATAAAGAATGGGAAAATTTATTTGTCATTGGCAGACCTCCATCACGTGGTTCGATCTTGGCCAATCAGTTACATATCTGCTATAGTCTTAGACAAAGATTTTAAAAGTTTTTTCACTCACGGCCTTTTGGTTAAGGGTTTTATTGCAATACATTTTATAAAAATGTTGAGCGACTTACACTAGCAGTAGGTCAAGGGCAATAGACGTGGAACAAAATCATACTAAAACACAAAAAGTATGTGTGTTGGGGGGCAATCTACTATGGTATTTTTTAAAAAAAAATGCATCCCTTTATTTGGAATCTCAAGGTCCAGCCTGCTTTAACAAGTAGACACTGGATCCCCCCCCCCCAACCTTTTTTTCCACGCGATCCTATACAATGCAGTGCACACAGATGTCTGACTGCAATCACAATAGTAATGATATTTATGGATCCGATTACATTTGGTAACATTTATCTCAAATTAATTGAGGCAAACTTTGATTTACTTCTATATGATGTTTCTTTGGATCTGTAGTCAGCTCCCTGAATGATTTTAACTCATCTTACTAAGAAACAACTCACCCTGGACCCCCCCCCCCCCCCAAAAAAAAAAAATAAAATCATACATTTGCCATAATGGAAATAAAAGTAAGTTCGAGTCGACCGATTTACAAAACGTTTTGATTAGCAAGGCCGCGTCGTTATCACGGCTTGCTTATAGCGCACTAAATGAAGAAAAAAAATCAATTCCTCAGGGGTTGCTGTTTGAATGACAATAGTTTCATTACGTCCTCTTGTTGTCTATGTCCCTGGACCTCTCCTCGTGTTAAGGGTCTGACATACTCGACAGCTCCCAGGTCCCCATTTTTTGGTTTTTCAACACCAGCCCGGACTGTAATCAATTTACGCCAAGGTTTCTCAAACTGGTGCGTGGATATTGTGTTCGCAGACACCGAATGAACAAGAGACACGGGATTGCACCAAAAGACTTTGGAGGGATATCTGCGTTGGATCTTCAAGGTCCATTCAGTAGGATCCTGAGACCCGGTCGTAGATACACTTTACGGATATTTGGGTATTAGGACAAAGGACCGCAGTACTAGTTAAGGATGTATGTATGTTAGAATCTATGCTCAACGTTCTAGTAAAGGATGTATGTGTATGTTAGAATCTAGGCTCAACGTTCTAGTTAAGGATGTATGTGTATGTTAGAATCTAGGCTCAACATCCTAGTTAAGGATGTATGTATGTATGTTAGAATCTAGGCTCAACGTTCTAGTTAAGGATATATGTATGTTAAAATCTAGGCTCAAAATCCTAGTTAAGGATGCATGTATGTTAGAATCTAGGCTCAACGTTCTAGTTAAGGATGTGTGTATGTTAGAATCAAGTCTCAACGTTCTAGTTAAAGAACTCTTTAGGACTTATAGGGAGAGTTTCTAGTTCTCTGCTGCTGTTTTTTGTGGAAGGACCTAGTAGGACCTACTAGGACCTAGACCCTCAGTCGTACAGACAAATCAAAGTAGGCTATAAGGTGGAATCCTACGCTATATTAGAGACGTTAATTATAGCAATTTTGGGGAAAGTGGCCTCTGGCAAACTTTGGGTTCATTTTTTGTTCATATTTTTAAATATATAAAAACAGTGAGTTATTTTATTATTTTTAGATGAGGTTTGAAATATTCATTTCGTTTTTCTGAAAAGAAATCTGGCATTCCAAACTCTACGATTTTACAGCGTGTTATTTGATAATGCGTGTAAAGTGAGAGTACCTTTGAGAACCACTGCTTTTGACCTACCAACTATTGGATCTGTCAAATGGTCGAGTTATGAAATATCAAGAGAGTCACTGCTTTAGACGCAACGACTATTGGATCTGTCAGTCGTGGAGCTACGACAGGTCTGAACAGGTCGTCAAATTATTTGAATGGAATTGTGAGCCCTGAGTAAGAGAGTAGTAAATGGGCCATTGTTGTGCGTGTGTGTCGGTGTCCGGTGTGTATGTTTGTGCGTGTGTGTCGGTTTCCGGTGTGTATGTGTGTGTGTGAGTTTGTTCAATCTGTGCGTTTATGTGTGCTATGGCGAAATGTAGTGAGGGCTTAGCGAGAACATGACATAAGGATATTTTTTTACAACTTCTTTCTTTATCTCTTCAAAAAAAAATATGACACCATCCCTCGCGTACTTCATGTAATGAAACTTGCGCTGAATGTTGGTTTAATAGTGTGTGTGTGGGGGGGGGGGCTGGTGTTGGTGGTTGTCACGACAGGCAACAGATCTGGTTGAAGGTCATGGCAACGACATTCTTGGCACGCTCGGACGTTTAAACAAATTCCTACGCCATTGAGAAAGCAGACGAGTCTGAATCCAACCGACGAGCCGTCGGTCACGTTTTGTTATGGCGCCAAAGAAACCCAATGTATTAACTGGCCTGATAACATTTCAATGGAGATCTTGTTTGTCGTTCTCAGAATCCCTTCTTTCTCTTCATTCCTTATATAATTAGCTATTAAAACATTTCTGCTGCGCGGCGTTAAGGCACATCATTATATATATGTTATGTATATATATATAAAGGTTAAAATACAAATTTGAAGAAAATTAACTATAGATGCTATACGGACTGTAGTGTATATAAAAAGATGTTTTACTAAACAAGTTAAAAACAGAAATATTCTCATTTCTTCTCCTATTTTGTAATAGGTGGTGACTTATTTTAAAAAAAAACAAAACAAATGGACTGAATTCTTTAAAAAACTACTGACCAAAAGAGTTCCTTAATGAAGTTTATGTCTTGTATATACGCGACTTATTATCGACCCCGATTCTTTCACTCGGTCTCACAGCTGCTCGTCCTTCGCATGCGTAGATGACCAGGGGCTTATATTCAACGGTGAGTACGGCAGGCGGCCTGCAAGTCAAATTTGTACCTGGAAAGCTTTCCCGCACGTAGGCTGAGTGAGTCCTAGCTTTATTCGAGTCGATTCTGCTTTCCGTTGCCGTGCGCTTTCTTTGTGCGCAAGCGTCGCGTTAATTCTCTGAGGATTGGGCTCCAACAGTGAGTCTGCTGTCGGGACAGATTAGGGCAAAGGACATGGAGACGCTTGAATTTCCTTGTAATTACAGCTTCGCATTATTTTGACGGAGAATGAAGGTTTATTTCAAAATACATCAATATTTAATGATATTTAAAAGCAATCATTGGTATTATGTTACCAGGTTCGATAGCTTCGTTGCAATTACTCGACGAACCATTGATTCATAGAAGAAACTTCTCTTTATTAAAGATAAAACAACTCATGAAATCTCCGCACCATAGCAACACTCGCCACGTCAATTCCCCTTACGCTAAATACGTCACAAAATACAAAGCACATTCTACCCAAATACTCTCCGAACCAACACGCAATTTACAAAACACATACAAGTCTTTAACATACACTGAACATTGTTTTTAGCCGAGTACAGAAAAGTAAGGTTAATGGTGCGTCTACATTATGCTTTCATTCCAGTGCAGATCGATGAGAGATGAGTTGTAACAACCCACGCTCAGATGTGACAGGGCTGAAGGCCATCAAGGATCAGGGGATCACTCCTTATAACACATTTTGTTAAAACCACCTAGGAGAAACTTCTTAGACTGACACATTTCATAATTATACTGAATTTTAGCATTTTAAAAAGTTCTCGTGTTCGTTTCTTGGTTTGGTTTTTGTGTTTTTTTCAATTTTTTTTTTTTTATTATGGTATTTTCCTGATGGGACAAAGGAAGCTTTTTTATCTATACCTAGGGATTTAGCACAGAGAGCGTTTAATAAATAAAGGCTAGGAAATAAAAAGAATTTATTACGTCGTTGTTGGACAATTTAAAATTCTTAAATAGCAAGCATCCCTAACGGGACGTAACGCTCTTAAAATACATTGGTGCAGGAGTTGCATTTGAAGAACCGAAGTCGTATTCGGGTATGCGCAGAGGGAGTTTGAGAATCGCTATCCACTCCAGAGAGTATATGTATAGAGAAGGGTGGGCCAAGATGATAAAAAAAACGACACGGAAAACAGACTCAGAAAACAGGCAAGGGAAACAGACAGAAGACGTGAACCATAAGGGAGACATTGGAATATAAATACGCAGTTGATATCGGAGGAAGAGTTCATGGTAATCTGGTATTGTGTCGTCCTAAACATCATTTCCGTTGTGGGACTGGTCGGCCCCACTGGACATTAGGGGACATTATGACGGCCATATTTAGATAGTTATCTTTTTTTCTTCTTATCTGTGGATTTTGAGTTGTTGTGTCTGATATAAATATAAAAATAGCTGTCCACACGCTTTCAAAAAAATAAAAAAATCATGCAAGCAAAAGTTCAATGTTTATTTCCCGACTATAGCAAACAAAAATGATGTCTGGAAAACATCGGAATAAACTCTATGAAAAGAACTATTTGGCCGTGGATTTTGTCAAACAGAACTAAATAAGAGAAGCATAAATAAATCTGAAAGTTGAATATAATCATGCACAGCTTGATCAATAGTGTTTCACTTGTTTGTTGTTTTTTTATTTCTTTTTTCAAAAGAGGATATCACGGAGTTGTTCGGAGTTGTTCGGGGAACCGTTAAAATGCGGTTCGGGGACGATTTTGATAAATGTTGTTTGGGAGCTTTCAAACGCTTCAGTATTCGTTACCAGCTCCTCCACTGTAGAGTAGGACGAGTAGCCAATAACCAGATAGCAGTTAGCCCAGTAGCCAGTGGCTACTATCCCACAGCCATGGGCCTATTATCATGTACCCAAGTAGCGACCAGCCCAATAGCATTTACCCAGTAGCCTGTCCTCAAGTAGCCATAAGCCCAGAAGCATTAGGCCAGTAACATAATTGCCCAGTAGCCCAGTAACCCAATAGCCAGTGGTTACTATCCCACAGCCATGGGCCTATTATCATGTACCCAAGTAGCGACCAGCCCAATAGCATTTACCCAGTAGCCTGTACTCAAGTATACGTACACCCAGAATACACTAGGCCAGCAGCGACTAGCCTAGTAGCTCTAGAGCTTTACCCAGTAGCCTGTACTTAAGTAGCCATAAGCCCAGTAGCCACTAAGCCAGTATCCATTAAGCCAGTACCCACTAGCCAGTAGCCCCTTAGCCCAATAGCTCAATAGCCTTTACCCAGAAGCCTGCACTCAATTAGCCATAAACCAAGTATCTACAAGGTCAGTAGCCACTACGTCAGTAGCCAGTAACAAAATAGCCATATAATGTAACTGTGTATTGTTAATGGGAAAAAACAATTAAACACCTTTTTCCAAATTGAAAGAGATTAAAGAAAAAATGGCGTTCGAAGGATTACAAAGAGAATTAAAAATAAAAAAAACTCTGCCGTGAAACAGTTTTTTTCCAATGGCTGGAAAAATATCCAACAAAGGGAGTGAACGTTGCTGTGTAACTTGCGGCCAATGTCACACTTTACCCTAGCGTTGCGAACAGGGTGGCTAATGTCATTATCAACGCAAATTTGCTACGTCTTGATGGGATGAGGTGGGCTGTTGCCAAAAGAAACAAACTATAGCTGTGTCCACATGTCGCTTTTCACGTTAAACAAAGTTTTTTTAAGAGCCATTTAGAAGACATTGGCCACTGGCAGTTTCGTGCGACATTTTTATTCAGATATTGCGTGTGGTTTGTTTTTTTAAACGTACACTTTTAACATGATTTTTAAAGGCACGTATGAACTATATTATCGTCGCCAGTGGCGTAGTTATTGTTATTGCCGACCGGGACGGGGTCAAGATTTGATCCGAGCCCCTTCCTTGGAAAAAACAACAACAACTGGTACTTTGTTTTCATCTCTGTCGGATTGGAGTCTTTCTGTACTAACAGTCGATACGATAAAACATGATGCCAGGCTGGCATTCGCTTTCACCATTGTATCTATAGCAAAGCATTTACGCGATGAAACAAAAATACGTTCGAAACATTGGTCAAATCGATAAACTAACAACATTAAAAAAAACTGAAGACACAGAGGCTACAGCGATCATGACACCTCGTCGCTTGCTCTGTGGGTCAGGCCAAATAACTTTTCGAATGCATTTTTTGTTAAACCAAAGGTATCATTCAAGGGACATAAATTATTCAAGGGATATCGCTGTTTAAAAAAAAAATTTAGATAAAACTCCCCATTCATCTTTTTGAATCAGCTTGACCTCTCTCCTTTTTCGTTCCATTAGACGTCCTCTTCAGCAGCCATCGTGGAGGAAGTCATTGTTTAGGAGGCTTCCCAGGCGCTCATAGAGCTTCTTGGACAATGTTGCTGAGGCAAAAGGTCTCTGTAATGGTTTTGAATGTTCAAATCATTTCGATAGAAATACATGTTTACAAGAACGGGAAGGTTAAGGATCGTTAAGAATAAAACAGGGTATGGGGCAAAACCTGAAAGAATTTCGGAGCAAAGCAAAGAACGCGCGTTCGTCAGCGACCAAAGTTTGTATATACATTGTTTAATTCTGGAAAAGATGTTAATGAACATAAGTATTTCCTCTATGGAGTCAAGTCCTGTAAAAAAATAGGTACTCACCCAAGATTACCCTCCCACACACACACACACAAAACAAAAACAACACTGAAATAGATTTGTATTTATTTCTTAGCAAAAAAAAAAATACTAGTACGCCGTTCCTGCAGCACTTGAACCCTAATAGCTCCGCCAATATTTCGTGTATCCAATTATAGCTAATTGGTAGTGTTGACGAAGTTGAAGTCCAACCTGCGTCGCCGTCCGTACATGAGGAACGTCTCCCTACTATTTCTTCCATTTTTCTTTAGAACTGTTGCGTAACATCCGGTGAGACGGTCGGAAAAGCCAGCAATTAGTTGCCATTATTAGCGAGGGGGACAGGAAATATCATATTTAGGGAGTGGGTGGTTGGTGGGTACAAGGGGAGGGCACGGGAATCAGATATGTATCTTCAAGACTTTTTCTTGTAAGGTATTCAGAGATGCAAGGCTTCCTGTCCAACTTGCCGACGGATATTTCGACTTTGTTTTTCCCACCCTGCCATTGTACTCTCGTGACACCTCGATGTGTCCACTGTTTGTGCGGCGAATAAGTAAACAGAATTTTAAAAGCAGTATGTGGACATTTTTTTTCTATATAGAAAATATAATTGGTTTCTGTAAGACATTTAAAGATAACAATAAAATAACTTTTATAGAGCAAACAGCCAAACCCATAAAAACATAGTTTGGGATCTCGATCCCTGTATATGGCATCATTCCGTCTTCGTGAGACGACGGAGTCGCTTACTGACACTTCATCAAATGGCATACGAGGGCGATCCTGGAATGCCATTCTTGGCTACACTCCTCGTTTGAGAACCTTGATTTCTTGTTAACTTTGGCCTTATGTAATGCTCTTTTTGTTACACGGGAAAATGTTTGACTGTTTGACTCTTTCATGAACTGCTGTTTGTCAGCAGGAATGGGGTGGGGAGTGGGCAGCGATGATCTCCCATTCATTGATTTGTTTATTGGCTGTGTAAACTATACATTGTCATACAATGCAAATTAATATTTGAAATGTTTGTGCATTCAAAGTGTTGGATAATATTGTATAGGCGCCCAACTTGCGTCCACCCGCCTACAATCTTAAACGTCCAGTCAGATCTGCTTCTCTAGAAAAGATGACATTGTAACGGCCATCGACTTCAAGTGGCGCCTGACTCTAGCATGGAGTAAACACCGAGGAGTTCCAAGTAGCTTTACAAGTAGTCTCGTCTCGAGAACTTCACTTCTGCTCTTTGGCCATACGAAACGGACATAATGACTAACTCGTTGTCTCAAGCTCGAAACAGACAGTTAAGCCCACTAGACTGGTGCACGAGACAGGCAGTGTAGTCTACTAGACTGGTGCATGAGACAGATAGCTTAGTTTACTAGACTGGTGCTTAAGACAGACAGCTTAGTCTAATATAGACAGGTGCATGAGACGGAGCTTAGCCCACTAGACGGGTGCACAAGACAGACAGCTTAGTCTACTAGACTGGTGCAAGAAACAGCTTAGTCTACTAGACTGGTGCACGAGACAAGACAGACATCTTAGCCCACTAGACTGGTGCACAAGACAGACAGTTTAACCCACCAGACTGGTGCACAAGACAGATAGTTTATCTTACTATAGACTTGTGCACCAGACGGACAGTTTATCCCACTATAGACTTGTGCAACAGATTGACAGTTTATCCCATTATAGTCTGGTGCACGAGCCGAGCAAGCTAGCGTTATGTCGCTAGCGTTATGTCGCTTGCACCAAATCGTCAATACATTTCTGGTACTTGATTGTTTTCTGTTGCATGGATCGCTCCTTATTTTATATAACACTCTTCAGTATCGAAACCACTTTATTTTTACAGAGCATATATTGATAACTTATTACATTTGATATCTATAAAACGTTTTTTCTACCAGTGGCGAGGGAAGGGGTGCGTGGGGGGGAGATCAGCGCCCGCGGCACGTTTTTCTTAAATTGAGGTAAGGCGCCTTCGGCCAACTGCTGAATTTTTTACGCGGACAGGGTGGCAAAAATTTTGCCCTTGCTACGCCCCTGATTGCTACTTATTTTCCATCACCTCTCATATCTCCCGAAAAGTAATACACAGTAATACTTGTATTTACACCCCATTATCTATAACGCGTGATCATATGATATATAAGATCTCCTTACCAATAACTCCTACCTAAAACTTCTCCCTTGCAATACAGTGTCTCCATCTATAACATCTATCTGACAATGCAATCTCATCCATAACATCTCCAAGGCAATGCGGTGTCTCCATCCATAACATCTGTCTGGTAATACAGTCTCTCCATATATAACTTCTCTCCGAATATAACGTATTTCAATCTGTATCGATCATCCGTCTTCTAAAATACTGAACCGACATCTTGTTTTTGCCATCAAAGATTGACAAAGCACAAAGTTGTCAATCTTTACAGATGGCTTCAAATGTCACTGGTGTCTGCATTCTTGATTTTAAATGTTATTTCCCCACTTCCTAATACCTTTTTTTTTTAAAAACAAAAACATTCGCATCCTTTCATTAAAAATAATTACGCCCTCTTTTAAAAGAAACTCTGGGATTTTCCCCAGCTTGTCCCAGTTCAAGTTTTTTTGTAAAAGTTAATTTGAATTTTTTTTTTCATAGCCCTTTGCTTTATTATATTTTTTGAATCTCAAGATAAGAACGTCGGTCCGTATAATTATCAGGCTGTTGACGAAATACTTATTTGAAGAGAACGCTTGACTGTGGACGGGACTTGGGGGCCAACTTGACCCGTAATACCAGGAAGGAGCGTGTTTTATAATTCGATATATTTGCAGTTCTTCAATAATAAGGTCATATATGAATAAGAGTATTAACAAATTGTGTTTTTTATATATAAATTTTTCGCCCATAATGTTTTTATCTGTAATTTTAATATTTTCCGATAATGCTGAGGAAATGTCATCACCATGATTACCAGACGACACTACAACGTGGTGGACTCTGGTCTGCACCATCACCCCCTAACACTCGGGCCGATCCGTGGCTTCTCGTCCCCTAGGCGTGGACCCTCAGGCGTGGACCCTCAGGCGTGCACCCTCAGTCGCGGACCCTCAGCATATGTAGTTACGACTCCGCATCATCAATCCATCTCCGTGTCGATCTATTGATGAGCTGTCTGCCCTTTGGTTTCTGAGCATAAAACCACTTTTACTCTTCTGTTCAATTGCATATACTCAAGATCTCCAGTCCAGCGCAGCCTGACCTTTTGAGTCCACGTGCAACTTCTATTTTTATTATTTTGTTGTTGCTTTGTCCTTTTTATCCATCCATCATTATGCTGTAAGTGGCCCGAAAATCTCTCCGAGATTTTTCCTTTCCCCACCTGTAAATTTATCGCTATACATGCAAGTCTGTTTCTGTTTTAATTAACAGTGTTATCTGAGCTCATTCTGTAATTGTAATTCTATTTGCATTAATAAGTAGGTCATCGTTCTTGATTTTAAAAATAAATAAATTATTTTATAATTGTTAATTTTTTACAGCCCCCCATATGGGGGCCTGCCGTAAAAGCAAATCATTCTCTCTCTCACAAACGCATACAAACATATATATATATATATATATACACAAACAATAATTTTCTTCGTAACGCTGTGCTAAAAGTGCACGCCAAATAAAATTCAGAGAAGTTACAAATAACTGGGATCATTATAAAGTGCGTTTCTTGTTATACGCATGTTTTGTACTGTAACTTTAGCAGATGGGAAGTTGGCGTTTTCAGCCGCCATTGTTTTGCGGGATATTTCCAGTATACATAGCACTCTTCTTATGAGCTTGGCGATGATAAGACGCTGATCTATCCAACTGTCTACACCAAATACAGACTTGTTCACACATACGTCCCGACTATCTACACCACACACAGACTTGTTCACACGCACATCCCGACTGTCCTTTCGCCTGATGAAAACACGGGTCTCGCTGAGGTCTGCCATATCCACCTCGTACCTGTCTAGTTCATTTCCTATTAGGGCTGTTCTCATTTGCGATTTTTCCACGTTGTCCTTGTACGGGAGAGTCCGCACATTCCAAGAACAAATTTTTATTGGGATAGTTTTGATCTTGTGATTTAACTTTTCAGATTTTTGACATTTAATTTGAATCCCAACCGCAATCATATAGGGCACCCTTCAACTGCAATAGGCTGGATAGAGAAGGGTGGTGCAGGCAGGGTAGGGCAGCTTTTCTAGCCCCTTCTTCATACCATGTGTGTGAGCAGTGTGTTCCTAAAGAGGGCTGCTCAGTCACTCAGGGGGCTGCTCAGTCACTCAGGGGGCTGCTCAGTCCCACAGGGGGCTGTCGGACACCACTGCTGCTCCTTTACATTGATGAATGACCCTATGACCTTAGGCCCCCTATGTGCAGGTTTGTGACAACGGCTTGCAGTATACCAACACCTGCTGCTACGTCGCTTACCCAGCGTCACGTGACTTTTTAGATGGTGGAAAAAAAAACGAGCCACCTAGGATGGATGAATATATCGAATGGCTTGCGCTATGACTTGGATTTGAGTGATGAAGAGTTGCGCAAAGCGTCAATCTCACTCTCTGGGTCCAGCAGCAAGACAAGTTTGGGACGGCTGAAGACAGGATTAAGTGCAGTGAATGAACATGGCGTTCTATGTGAACACACGTGTTACGCTCTGAGGGATTCACATCACGTTGCTTACTCCGCTTGTCTGCCCTTTGACAAGTTAGCGGTTCTTCCGTGCAATCCCCCCCCCCCCCCCCCGAATACAGTGTTCACATGATTCGTAGGACAAGCTCTTGATTACCGAATACTTGAAGTAGCTCGGCTACCCTCTACCTGGTTTGTCCGTTTTCCGTGATGTGGCCGCTGCTCATGCTACAGTTTCTTTGAGCCACGGGTAAGAGCTGAGCACCATTTGGGGACAAGAAATTGATTAGCCACCCTAAAAAGATACGACTGCTGCACAATCAGAGGTACTACCCTTCTATAAAGTACCCCATACACCACATATATACGGTTCCTCAGTCGAAATCGACCATGACCACCTTAAGTATCGTATATGCTAATTGTGTACCAGGATGTGGGTGCGCAGATGGCTGATGGGACCGACTGTGGCACGAAATGTTCATGTGCAGTACGTTATGGGGGTTTATGGGACATCTCCAGGTGCAGAGTTAACCCGGGCTTTTCTGGCATGTCTTTTGTGCTCTGTAGTAACTGTTCTTTTGGCTTCATGTTGTATGGAACCTTTATGTACAGACGAACGCCACGCCACGATCCTCGATCCATTTTCTGTCCTTTTTTTTTCTACAGTAAGGGTGAAAATAAAAAATGTTTATGGCGTCAAATTGTGGCAAGAGCGTGAAAATGCTTCAATGTCGTCATCAATGATGTCAGCTTGTCTTCTTTACTTTGTTTTTTTTACGCCGGTGGTAAGTGGTGAAGAGAGGCCACAATGTTTGCCGGCAATGGCAGATTTGGGGAGAGGTCGCAGTGTCTGCTGTCAGAGACAAGTTTGCCGACCCCTGGCAGCAAAGTATGCTGTCAATGACAAGTTTGCTGACTAGCCGCAGCGTATGTTGTCAATGACATGTTTAACTGCAGCACTCATGGTATCACGTATGTTGAAATGGCATGTAGAGACGTATTATCACACAATGTTTTTTTTTTACCCTGTTTAGCAGAGCAATTGTTAAAATTTGGCATATAACGCCTTTGGAAAACCTGTATGCTGTAAATAATATATATATATATATATATAAATCTGGGAACCTCTGATTTAGATCTATCTGTTTTGAGAGAAAATCCTTTTGTTTGTTTACAATGATCTGTTTTTCGTTAATGCTGAAAAGAAATGTGTGTGTGTGTGGTGGGGGGGTGGGGGGAGAGAAGAGATATCAATGTATGAAATTACTCTTTCCGAAGCCACGAAAGTCTGCTGCGGTCTCATTATGCCCAGGAATAGTGCGTCCTTCCCCCGGGCTCTTAGAGCGCCTGTATTTTCTGATCCTATCAGTTCGCGGATATATTCAAACCGTCACGAGGCGCATGTCTGATCACGTGGGCGATAAAAAAGTAAACAAGGACGACAACAAGATAGAATAATCCTGTAACAAGCCAACGGTATTTTCATCCCCTTGGTGCCCTGGAGAGGTCAACGTGTC
Source organism: Omphiscola glabra (assembly GCA_964017045.1). Taxonomy (NCBI): domain Eukaryota; kingdom Metazoa; phylum Mollusca; class Gastropoda; family Lymnaeidae; genus Omphiscola; species Omphiscola glabra. The sequence goes on along the minus strand of OZ024794.1, from coordinate 26,961,167 downwards.
ATCTACCCCAGGATTGAAAATCCTTTTAAGGCTGGTGGACTGGTGGGGAAGTGGAATTACTGCACTAGGGACCGGTGCCGGATTTATTAATATTTTTTTTTCTTTTTGTTTGACCATGAACATTCATCCTAGTGTGGACCGGCAAACGTAAGGCTCGTGGACCGGTGCCGGTCCGATGTAACACTTTTGAAAACACCGGTCCACAGTACCACGGATGTTCCTGTCAATAACGTCTGCTTATAATCGATAGTTGTGTATGGAAAATTTTACTTTGTTTCAACACGGTGCATTCGATTTATGACCAAAAGGGGCCGATCGTGTTACAAAAGTAATTGGTTGGGAGGCGAGGGGCACTAAAGAAACCGTTTTGCTCCAAGTGTCTTTTAAGGCATCTGCTCCACGTGTCATTTTGAGCATCTGCTCCAAGTGTCCTTTTGTGCATCTGCCCCAAGTGTCTTTTTGGGAATCTGCTCCAAGTGTCTTTTTGGGCATCTGCTCCAAGTTTCTTTTTGGGCATCTGCTCCACGTGTCTTTTTGGGCATCTGCTCCAAGTTTCTTTTAAGGCATCTGCTCCACGTGTCATTTTTTGGCATCTGCTCCAAGTGTCTTTTTGGACATCTGCTCCAAGTGTCTTTTGGATCATCTGATACAAGTGTATTTTTGGGCATCTGCTCCAAGTGTCTTTTAAGGCATCTGCTCCAAGTGTCTTTTAAGGCATCTGCTCCAAGTGTCTTTTTGTGCATCTGCTCCAAGTGTATTTTTGTGCATCTGCTCCAAGTGTCTTTTTGGGCATCTGGTCCACGTGTCTTTTTGGGCATCTGCTCCAAGTGTCCTTTAAGGCAACTGCTCCACGTGTCATTTTTGGGCATCTGCTCCACGTGTCTTTTTGGGCATCTGCTCCAATTGTCTTTTTGGGCATCTGCTCCAAGTGTCTCTTGGATCATCTGATCCAAGTGTATTTTTGGGCATCTGCTCCGAGTGTCTTTTGGGTATCTGCTCCACGTGTCTTTTTGGGCATCTGCTCCAAGTTTCTTTTAAGGCATCTGCTCCGCGTATCATTTTTTGGCATCTGCTCCAAGTGTCTTTTTGGACATCTGCTCCAAGTGTCTTTTGGATCATCTGATACAAGTGTATTTTTGGGCATCTGCTCCAAGTGTCTTTTGGGCATCTGCTCCAAGTGTCTTTTTGGGCATCTCCTCAAAGTGTCTTATGGGAATCTGCTCCACGTGTCTTTTGGGCATCTTCTCAAATTGTCTTTTGGGGCATCGGCTAATAATTTAAAATTGGTCCCTGAGAAAAATGATTTTAGATAGTGTGTAGATTTGTGTGGGGAAACTTTTTTCGGGAAAATTTTGCTGGAAAATTTACGGACCTCTCTTTTTTGTCTAACCCCCCCCCCCCCCCCCCCACACACACTTATTTCATACCTGAGAGAACAATGAGCATGAAAAGGTTTAATGGTGTATTTTCTACACTCCTTACAATTCCCAAATGGAAAGGAAGTTCTGACAAACACTTTCAGCTATATTCCTGTCGTTGCGGTTATAAAATTTATTCTCCACATTAAAAGCTTTTGAAGATGCGCACGTTTTTAGCCAAGTCCCCAAATATGTAATCTATCAAAGGTTTAAAAATAGCAGAATTTTGAAAAATATTTTTAGGTTTAATGACGTTATACAAATCATGTATGACTTATTGTACAAGGTCTGCTCAATACACTGTTTGATCAAATAAATCCAGCATTAACATTTGACGAGCTTATAGACCTCTTTTATTCACTTTTGAAATAACAAAAATCTGGGGGACCAGAGTCTTCTTATTAAATAATTTCCTTCGTGACTGGGAGTGCTAGTCTTCTGTTCTGGACCCTCTAGATTACAGCTACGATAGGGCAATTTAATAGAGAAACGTGATCTACAAACCAAGAATTCTCAGATCATGAAATATTTTACAATTCATATACTTAGCCAATTTGCTATGATGGCATCAAGATTGTGTGGTTCTTTTTTTAATTAATAGATCACTTCGCTTTTCTGCTTTGTTCTGGATTTAAACCAATTGGATGACAATGCCGGAAAGTATTGTGAAAATATGATGTTTAAGTCTAAGCGTCTTTTCCTTTTACTTGCTCTACTCCTTAATCATAAATATACTTTAAAATGTGCTTGTTTTAATCATATATATACTTAAAATTGATCTGTCGTAATCATATGTATACTTAAAATTGTTCCTGTCTTATTGATAAATATACTTCAAATTGGTCCGGTCTTAATTTCTAAAATAAAAAAAGTTACAAATGGAAAGTTGTAATCTTGTTCATTGTGGTCCATCTGAAAGAAGTTTATTTAATTTATTACATGAAAGCTCGCTTTTAATTGGTTAGCGGAAAGCCAATGATATTTAAAAAATGTGATTGGGTTAACACTTGGTTCCGTTTGATAAAGTCTGTATGACTTCGACTTTAGCATATAAAGCAACTCTTTGTAGAGTGTATATGTGATTCAAATTGAGTAGCTTATCATACGAAAATAGATTTTAAAAAACAACACATTCTGTGTTTGGAAAGTGGCTTATTTTAAGCTATGGTTTGTGAGCTTTTGACTTGGAGTCTTAAGTCAGAGCTCCGCAACCGTTGTGCCGCGTCATATTGGTGTGCCGCTAGAGGATGTTATGCATACTGCCAAAACGATACCATGAAGGAAAAAAAGCACAAAATATAAATTAGTCAGGTCAATGTGTTAAAATCGTGTTGTTGTAAAAAGGACATTTGTCAGCATATTTACCAAACTGCACAAACACTTCGATCCGTCCTATACTTACGGTTAATAACTGGCATAGCATAGCAAACATCATCAAAAACAAATAGAATACATGGCGAACTCTAAACACTTAAGTTTTTAAACTGTTTTCTATTTCTTGTCGCTTATTATTTTGTCCTGTCTGCCGAAAATGCCTTTAGTCGAAATGTTTACATTTGATTGTCCTGTCTGCCCAAGAAGGCCCTTAGTCTAAATGTTCACATTTATTGTCCTGTCTGCCCAAGAAGGCCCTTAGTCAAAATGTTCTCATTCGATTGTCCTGTCTGCCGAAAAAGGCCCTTAGTAGAAATGTTCTCATTTGATTGTCCTATCAAGCTTCCACATAGCCTGTTCCACTATTTCCTTCACACAGCTCAAAAAAACGCAGCCCTTCATTTATTATCATCTAATAATTAGCAATACAGCGTAATCGTATGCCTTTCAGGAATTACTTCCAATTATTATGAATGTTTATTATACTCTGTTAGTATATTTTTGCGAGTTATCACTTATGACGTTCCATGGAATTCTTGGAAAGGCCTTGGGTGTGACGTCCATGAAAAACGGTATTGACCTCTGTTGTACAGGGATTTATTAAATGTGGAATTGGGAGTCTGAGTAATTTACTTGGGATAGGTTTACAGACCTGTTTACCCTCAAACTCTTAAAATCGTACAATATCATCACAAAATCGTTCAATACATTATCATAATCGTAAAAAATAAGCATACATTATATATAATGTATACACCTCAAAATCGTACATAGTACGCCAAAATCGTAAGAGTAAACAGGTCTGGGTTTAGGAGAAATTTAACTGGATAAGGAGCATCATTAATTTAACTGAAATTATAACTTTTTTTTTAATTGAATATTTATTATCCTTCACTTTTATATCCTTAGATATCCCAGAACTTTTGATATACGTCTTCTTCTTTTCAAATTTTTTGGTGTTAATTGCGTCCTTAATAAAATATCCAACCCCCTACTCAAAACCACCTTTCCCCAAAACCCCATTCTTACAGACACCTTCTCGCAGACACCCCCAAACCCACTTTCTCGAAATCCAAACGAGACTATCAGCTGAACAAAATCTTGAACGTTTGGATCATGGCCGTCATCACTGGAGAAAGCGTTGATCACAAGAGAACGCTGTCAGCACTAGAGAACGCCGTACTGGAGAAAGCCGTCATCACTGGAGAAAGCCGTCATCATTGGAGAAAGCGTTGATCACAAGAGAACGCTGTCAGCCCTGGAGAACGCCGTACTAGAGAAAGCCGTCATCATAGGAGAAAGCGGTGATCACAAGAGAACGCTGTCAGCACTGGAGAACGCCGTACTAGAGAAAGCCGTCATCACTGGAGAAAGCCGTCATCATTGGAGAAAGCGTTGATCACAAGAGAACGCTGTCAGCACTGGAGAACGCCGTACTAGAGAAAGCCGTCATCACTGGAGAGAGCCGTCATCATAGGAGAAAGCGGTGATCACAAGAGAACGCTGTCAGCACTGGAGAACGCCGTACTGGAGAAAGCCGTCATCACTGGAGAGAGCCGTACTGGAGAAAGCCGTCATCACTGGAGAGAGCCGTACTGGAGAAAGCCGTCATCACTGGAAAAAGCCGTCATCACTGGAGAAAGCGGTGATCACAAGAGAAAGCCGCCAATTCCAAGTGTCCGTGCGCACACCCCTATTTATAAGGTTTTTAAGGGAAGGAAAAGAAACATCTTGATTAACCTCTACGGTCTCCAGTTTCCCCGCAAGAGCGTGCAACTCCTGCACTGATCTCAATTACAGAGTTAATGAGCCCCGACATAAATAATAAATGAATGTGATAAATGTCCAACATGTGGAGGATTCCGAAACAAAGTTTGTTTTAACTTGTTTTAGTACACCCCGTCCCCAACAACTTCCATTGTTTTTTTTAATAAAACAAAATATAATCCTAAAGATGCTATTTATGTAGGAGATCTTAAGTTACACGAGAAACGATACTGTCTTAAACATCATCTAACGGCTGCGAAGTTTCTATAAGCTCGCCTATGACTTCGACGACCCACGCAATGTGACGTCAACGTGCCGCTGTATAGAATTTTAGAGGTGCCGCGTAAAATGTATATTATCTCTAATTTTGTGCGACAAGGTCATGATAAGTAATGGCCATTTACAAGTTGCTGATTTCCTAAAAAAAAAAGGAAGGTCGTCATTGAATAGGATTTTATTTTTATGTTTGTTACATTATTCCCAAATATTTTCACAGCTTTGATTCGTTAATAAGGAATTGATGTTTTTTTTAAGAGAAATAAAATTTAGCACCTCTTCCCCCAAAAGATAGTAAATGGCTTTAAAAAGAGCATATACAGTGGAACCTCTCATAACGAGCATAATTCGTTCCAGAATCTTACTCGTTAAGCGAAACACTCGTTAAACGAAACAAATTATTTTCCCCATACAAATCAATGTAAAATACGATAATGCGTCCCAGAATCTTACTCGTTAAGCGAAACACTCGTTAAACGAAACAATATTCCCCATACAAATCAATGTAAAATACGATAATGCGTTCCAGAATCTTACTCGTTAAGCGAAACACTCGTTAAACGAAACAATATTTCCCATACAAATCAATGTAAAATACAATAATTCGTTCTATGATGAAAAGATACTCATTTTTCAATTTTGTTTAAAAACATTTATTCCATTAAAATGACTTATGAATTGTTAAGTAGTGTAACAACTTGGAATACAATTAAGATTTGAAACAAAAAATGTAAATAAAAATATGAATTTATGACAAATAATGAATCCTTTTTAACTAGAAAACTGTTTTAAGACAATTTTTTTTGCCGACGCTTCAAAATTTGACAAAAATGTGTCACAGCATTATCATTGAATAAATTTGTAGCACGAATAGCCACCTCCTTATTAGGGTGATGCAACTCAATGTACGATGCAACAGTTTCCCATGCTTTCAGCATTTCTCTTATTGCGTTAGAAGATTGTTGCTCTGCTACTTCCTCCTCCATTAATGAGCTATCCTCCATAATTTCTTGCTGTGAAACACGATGCAACTCCTTAAGCTCTTCGGTGGTCAACTCTGTGCTCTTTGCTCTTCAATATCGTTGTTGTCCACCGAGAGTCCCAGCATATTGGCCAATGACACAATCTCGTTACTGTAGACTCCACATGTACTGTTTCAAAATCACATTCAACAACACTCTCTGGCCTAAGTTTTTCCCAAGCAGAAGTGAATTTCGGGAAAAGGGGACTTCCCCTATCAGCGTAACTCGTTATGCGAAATGTAGCTCGTTAAGGGAGCAACTTCTTCACATTTTTTTCCTCGTTATGCGAATTACTCGTTATGAGATGTGCTCGTTATGAGAGGTTCCACTGTATTTTCTGTTGTACCCAATGCATTTGAATATAATGGATGGAGTGGGGGTGGTGAAATGTCTTATTCTGAGACAGCATGAGATGAGACATCAAAGTGATTTTTTTAACAAAAATCTTTAATTTCACAGTATCTTTTTAAAAAAAATCTTCTTAACTTTCGAAAGCGCATGTGATGGAGGAAGAGATTGCGCATTTCGGAGGACAACATAGGCTAAAAAAGGACTTTTGTGGATGTTCATGGATTCACCGAATCCAGTTTAAGAACCTTGATATGTCCATAAGATTTGATAACGCTGGTATCTTTCAAAGACTACACTGTGTTCTCAAATCTTCGGGTATATCTCATAGTGCGCATGTTGTTGTTTCTTGAAACGTTAAACCAAATGGGGGGCCATTTATAGGAAATCCAATACAAAACGCGTAGACGGCCTAGAATAGCTTTAAAAGACAGACATTTGTAAAAGAATGATTTCTTTGTCATGAAATTAACAGAGGCCCTTTATTAAATTAGGTTTCTGTAAATAGGTCAAGGTAACACGGAATCTTAAGCAAAACATGTTATTAGACCCATTCACCCCAGTGGCGCCACAGCCCTTGTAGGGCTCTTGGCCTTACTCACCATTTCCTTCCACTCATACCTTACATCCATCTTTGTGACGCTACAGCCCATGTTGGGCTTTGGCCTGGCCTGCCTCACAAATTCCTTCCTCTCTGACCTAGCTGTAGATCTTTTTCCATCCAATCTAGGCGTAGGTCTGCTTTGAGCAGTTTTCCCCATAGGTTTAGTGGCTGCACCCACTTCGCTCCTCTGTTGTAACTAGACCCGCCTTCGATTATAATTTAAATTACCTGTTCGAGAACATTCGACCTAGGACTCACACTCCATCTGATGCCGTGTTACAATATTTAAAAAAAACAGAAAGAAAGAAAAAAATTGAACTTATTTTAACCTGGGATCGATGAAATTAGTTCCCAACGCTACACCGGGTGTACATACGTACGTTTACTTGAAATGTACCATTTCTAGACGCGTCTGCTTTAGCAAGGGTATTTGTTTAATATCATGGCGATGATTTCTACACAATTCAATTTTTTTTTTATTTATTTTAAATTTTTTTAAAAATCCATGTCGTGTTATATTTATTATCGTAGGCGCTATCCTTATATTTTATTTATTAGGTCTATATTTGTTTTCATTTTAAAATAAACATAATGCCTCCCTGCCCCGCACGAAACTCACTTCTCCCAGCTCACTTGTTCTCGCACACGTAGGGAAACCGCCCAGTTGTTCCCACTTCGTTGGCAGATCTGATGTGATGGCCTTTAAGTTTGACTTTCTTAACCAAGTGTAATGCAGCGGAAGGAACACTGAAATAAAAATGGTTAAATTTCCTTTATTTTATTAGAGGAGACTAGCTAACTACAGAGAACTCGTAAACTAGCCCCCTATTTGGTGCTCGTTTATGACTCTTATATATTTGAAACTCACTTTATATAATGGCATATGACAACCATCGAAGGACAAATCAACTAGAGACGTATGGAGTGTCCATGATCTTGGAGAAGAAGAAAACAATTAGAACTCCGTTCCAACAAAAAGCCAAGACTCAAAATTACAAATCACACCCAGGAACTCAACGGTTTTTCTCATCACACAATTATGGGACGAAAGTCTTTGCCATAGACTAATACAGAACAAAATGTGTTCGGTGAATGAAAAAAAATTTTAATCAATAAAAATATCTTATCTTAAACTTGTTACCACCAGGATCGCGTTTAATACTGCCGTGTCCTGATCTTGAGAAAGAATGTAGCCAGTCGTATTGTATGGAGAGAGCCGACACACACAAAAAAAAGAGGAAACTGTCAGTTGCAAGCATATGTAATCATTCGGAACTATTCGGCACTATTCGGATCTATTTGTTCTTCTCAATAACACCAGCGTCAACGTCTATTTCCTTCCCAGAAACTCTATAGGAACTCCCGTTTTCCAAAGCGATTGAGAAATGGCCCGATCTGACATGACTCAATAATTACGTTATCTTGAGCAAGGTCCCTATTGAAATGTGATGCTCTGTGTCAGTTGGAATCGATCATTGGGTTTTTTTCAGGGTTGGGGATCTGAGAATGATGTGGGGGGGGGGGGGCTGGAATCAGCAACCAAAGAGTCAAATCGTGAAGGTTAGCACAAGGGCGGACAACCACCACCGTCACATGACCACAGTGAACATTGATCTCAATGATTGTCATTTCCGTTAATTTTCTAATAACGGGGTTGGAAAAGGGGGGGGGGTGTAATTGTTTCGCCAAGTCTGACGTTTTGTGAGCCTGGATTCAGAGTTCGGTCATCGTTTATGTCATGCTGCATCTTGATGAATGCATATGTTCCCTACACCGTACGTGTCACGTGTCAACAGACGATTCTGGCTGCGTTCTAAAAAATTACGACAGTTCATGGGATGACCTCAGAACTGTTGACATGTCCCAGTTGTGTCACAACTATCAAGTAGCAAACAAAGTCAAAATGCTTTTTTTACAGTTTTCAAACGGAGTGGTTTTATCTTGACAGTCGCGTTGCATTTTTTTTACTCACACGGAAGACGTTTTCAGACCGGGTCTCAACAAGGTTCTTTTTCATAGTGGCCACATAGTTTTGTGTCTTTGAGTGTCTGGGGCCCAAAGCATGACTTTTTGTTCGTGGTACAGAAACATTTTGTAAACCCTTCACATTCCGACTACTAATATCTACAGCAAATAAGTGTTATTGGAGCGTCGGAGAGGGACACCAACGTTACCGAGTCCTAATAAGAATGAATGAAATCATCGTATGAATAGTGCAGCTCAAATATGTTCGCTGATAATTTTCATGATTATAAATGAGTCCAATCTAGTAATTGAAGGATAGCGTGTGGGGGGGGGGGGGGGGGGGGTCGAACGGATATTTTAAAAAATTGTTGAAAGGACAACGCTAGTAATTTTTAATCCTTTATATTAACTTTTGCTTTGTTCGTGGGTGGCTGGCAAAAATCTTCGAATGGATAATTGACCCACGTCCCGTCAACCTATCGAGCTGAAGCATGACACATGGACTCGGTGCTGATGACAACACATTATATTATTAAATTTTCAACAATCCCCCCCCCCCCCAAGCCCCACCCCCAAAAAATGTTTTTCCTGTTTTTTAAGGGGACGATAAAATAAAATTCCCGATAACTGCGCTAAATTAGATTCTTTTATAAAAAAAATATTGCAAGTGCGTTTGTTATGTAATATTTTTTTCTTTTTTATACATTGTTGATGAAATAAATTGGCGTTGTAAACGCGGGTGGATCATTAAAATAGTTCAGGGGCGTGAAAAAATGTGCGTTTGCGAGTCTTAAGATTGGGGGGGGGGGGGGAGAGCACTAATTGTGTTGTTGTTTTTTTTATTAAGTGCGTTACTTGTATGCATGTTTTGTCAAATTTTCAGCTCCGACCGCCATTGTTTGATATTACATTTTAGAAAGGATTTATGCAAAAGAGATCTTTGATTTAATAGGTTGTTTAATCATGATTGATTATGGTTATAATTTGTTTTAACAAATAATCACTGAATTATTCTAAACTGTATGAGTCATAGCATTTCCATTTTTTGTAATGTCCCTACCTCTTTCTCGTGTGGTAAGCCCGTGGGGTCACAATCTTATGGGATCACAATGGTATGGGTCACCATATCATGGGGTCACAATCTTATGGGATCACAATGTTATGGGTCACCATATTATTACGGACCGTTATAGATTGAGAATTTAATCTCTGTTGTTTTGTCTAGGGCTCGTTCTAAAAACAGTCCATAATAAAGGACGATACCAAAGGTTAAAAATAATAACAAATAAAACGACAATTAAGTCCAGAGCTAATTACAATTAATAACTTTTTAATTTGTGAACTTCAATTAAATAATAACAGCAAGAGAAAATATGATTAAAATTATAAACTTACAGATTTGCTGGTACCGGTACTGTATATAAAAATACAATGAGCACAAAATTGTACTAGGAAATGAAAATCTCTGCACACAACAAAGTATAATGACACACAGCATGCCTCGTAATCAAGGAAAGGAAAATCTCTCCCGTCATTTATTCTTATCCCTTTTATACTCAGTTTCAGATGATCATTCTGGAAAAAGGAATACGCAGTCTTACTGCTTCTCGCATTCTCTAGATCGTTCGATCCTGTTCCACAGAAACGGACGATAGTAAACAAAAGTATCAACAAAGGGATATCTTTTTCTAGCCGCCCCAACACAGGACCGACTTGAAAGAGGTCATGCACGTGGAAGGCGGGCAAAGCGTCTTAAAATACGTCATCCCTTATAACAATATCATGGGGTCACAATCTTATGGGATCACAATGTTATGGGTCACCATATCATGGGGTCAAAATCTAATGGGATCACAATGTTAGGGTCACCATTGCACAGTGTCACAATGTAATGGGGTCCCCAACACGGCTTTGCCTGTTTTTCTTGTCAGGTGCTGCAACATCATCGTTAGTTATCAAAGGACGAGATTTTTTTTTAAAATGTAGAAAATAATTGAGACCCTTTCATATTTGAGAATGTTTTATCCTGGGCCCTGGAATTCTACAACGAACAAAAAAAAAATATTTCTGCCGTCATTCCACATTTCTGCTGTGCGCAGACGCGTCGTCGTCATATCATCTGGGCATCGTCCAAACAGTGGAGGTAATACGAGGAGAGTACACACTCAAAGGCCAATTCAATTTTTTTTACAGCGGAGCTATTTCCCGTTCCCCCTCCCTCCCCAACCACTTCCTACCCCCCCACCCTTGCTGACGAAATGTAAAACTGTTCTGTTCTCTGAGACATTGGCCAGGGGGACGATCAATGTTGAGATAATTGTGAGAATCTTTGAAGGAGAAAGGCCAGCGAAAGTGGGATTTGTTTACCGATGGCCGGTGTGATACCATTGCAAGATGTGGGTTAATGGCTTTTGATCAAGGTATCACTTTGTGGGGAGGTTGTGCTTCTAGCTGGTTTGGCGACTTTTGGCGAAACTTGAGAAGAAAAAAAAAAACAATAGGTGCGTTGTTGTTTTCCGCCGTTGTCATGTTGGGGATAAATTGTGAGAGAGCAAATGTCAGAATTGAGAAATATGGATTCGACAAATACTGAGGCTATTAAAAAAAATTTGGACAAAACATGCATACAGGTAATCCACTTTATAAGAATCCGAGTTAGGGCTCCCATCAGCAGAGTTAGTGCTGCCTCCAGCCGAGTTAGTGCTCCCTCCTCCGAGATAGTGCTCCCTCCAGCCGAGTTAGTACTCCCTCCAGCCGAGTTAGTGCTCCCGCCAGCCGAGTTAGTGCTCCCTCCAGCCGAGGTAGTACTCCCTCAAGCCGAGTTAGTGCTCCCACCAGCCGAGTTAGTGCTCCTTCCAGCCGAGTTAGTGCTCCCTCCAGCCGAGTTAGTGCTCCGTCCAGCCGAGTTAGTGCTCCTTCCAGCCGAGTTAGTGCTCCCTCCAGCCGAGTTAGTGCTCCGTCCAGCCAAGTTAGTGCTCCCTCCAGCCGAGGTAGTGCTCCCTCCAGCCGAGTTATTGCTCCCTCCAGCCCAAGGCTCGCAGCCGCAAGTTTTTCACGCCTTTGAATTATATTATTGCTAGGGCTTAACGGGTTTTTTTTTTCATTGCGTCCGGGTATTATGAGACAATACTGGGAGGTCAATGTACACAAAAAAAAGAGTTAACTTCAATGGTCTTACAGACAGGTCAACATCATCCTAATCTAATCCTTCAGCAATAAAAATAGACGCATTGTCAGTGTGAGCAATAATTGCCATAAGTTCTACCCGTCTCCTGGCAGCTACTAGCATTGGTCAAATCCTTTTTTTTGTTGAGGAAGAGGTGGTAATTTCTTATGCATTGTCGGTGCTGTTCAACATGAATTGTGATGCAAAATAGATGCTACTTTCTCCTAATTCTCAAAATATCGCATTCCTATTCTATCACTATCATTTATCTTGACTGCACATGACAATTGAACCTTGTCCTTGTTCCATACCTGAAAAATGATCGCAAACATACCGCCCTAGTCATTTGCGACAAATAGAATCTACAGGTGAAGAGACGCCAACTTTTTACTTCTCTAGCACTAAAGTGGGCTAACATTCTGACCAGCCATCAGCAGTGCACAGACAGACACACATTAAATAAATCTTGTTAAAAGCCTAAAAATTATAGGACTATTTTAATTTACATTCATTAAATTTGTTTAAAAACTGTAATAACCAGTCCATTTTTAAGATTAAAATTTTAATAGAGAAAACATGATTATTGACAACTAATCTACCCCCCCTCCCCTTGTCAACATTTCCAATCCCCCCCCCCTTATTTTTGTTTACCTACCTATTGGACGATCCATAATTGAAAAAAAAAGATTTTGTCGTTCAAAATCTATTAAAGTAATCATGAAATAAAACGCACTAAAAATATTGTACGTGGTAATTTCTTTAAATATTTCAAGTTTCCGCTGATCTATTGACGCTTTAAACAAAAATTCAAATCCTACTAGTGCAGATGGTCTTAACGTATTTGCAGCGCCTCCCCCCCCCCCCCTCTTCAAAACATTTCCTGGAACCCCATCTTGATTTCAAAAACATATTTCCCCGCACCCAACCAGCAACCATACCCGACAGTGCAAAATGTGAATAAAAATGCAAATACATCTGATTTTCTGGGTCTTACCGCACCCCCCCCCCCTCCCCCGGTTTAAATCACCATCCTAGTGTAAAGAAATAAATATCATTTCCAGTGAAACCGCGAGCGTAGTGTGTGCGGGCGTCCGTTGATAAAAGTACAAAGCAGAAAGTGCATCTTTGAAAAAAAGCTGAACAAGAGCTATTTTCTGAACTACGACAGACACGCTTGACATCACCCAGCTAAGTTTGTTAATGCTTCATTTATCCGTGGGGGTGGGGTGTGGGGGCTGTCTTACTCCATATCAGAGTCCCGGCGGCATTGCATTTTCTGACCTTCTGCAAACATTTTAACGATCTTGGTGATCAAAAATGATCTCTTGCCCTCTTTGATGCTGGTTGTCTGTCTTTAAAAAAAAAGTGTACAATTTCGGCGTACACAAACACGTTATTGACTTATTGTACAGTGCAACAATTGCAAGCCTAATATGCTTCAGTATTACCTGTTGGTGTGGGCGTTCATTGTCTTACATGACTCACCCATGCCCAAAAGATAGTCTAATCAAGACAGCTAGCAATATCACACAAACTTAACACCCATCACTTGAAGAGCTATTTGAAGAAAAAGGCTGTTGTAAAACTATTTTTTAAAAACGTTGGATGATACATTCCACCCACTTCATCACAAATACCTAAGATCACATCCCACCCACTTCATCCGAGACACCTACCTTCACATCCCACCCACTTCATCACAGATACCTGTGATCAGCTCGATCAGGTCGAATTCTTTCTCTTAAAGTAAGAACCGAAAGATAAAAAAAAAATATTTTTCCCTCAGTCTGTGCGAATATCCCAGCGTGCTTCCCCAGTGGTTACCAAATCAAAACAACCGTCGGAATTTTAATGGCCCCAAAAGTCAGTGTAATAAAATATGTCAAACATGACATAAATGGCCTAAAATATGTCATAATTGTCTTCAATGGAATAAAATATGACGTAAATGACTTCATTGTAGTAACACATTTTATAAATGTCTTCATTGTAAAAATTGCCTCTTTCTGTCATCTTCACGCTTCGGGTCAGCTGCGCCCTCAACTTAATAAGAGAACAGCCAATGCCGTAGCATTCACTCTAATACAGTGGTTCTCAACCTTCCTAATGCCGCGACCCTTTAATACAGTTCCTCGTGTTGTGGCGACCCCCAAGCTCAAAATTATTTTCGTTGCTACTTAATAACTGTAGATTATAGTGCTTTCCGATGGTCTTAGGCGACCCCTGAGAAAGGGTCGCGACCCACAGGTTGAGAACCGCTGCTCTAATCCAATCAAGATTAGATTACTATAAAACATTTGTTTGTAGCAGTCACTCTAATCCAATCAAGATTAGATTACTGTAACAGTTGTTTTTTGGGAGTTACCTGAAAACCAAATTCAGAGACTCCAGAAGGTCCTCGGGCTTCCTGTGAGTGGGCGCATTGACCACAAAATTCTGTGCCTCGCGTACAGCTGTATAGAAGGCTCTGCACATTTATATCTTCAAAGACTGATTTCTAAACATGCATCCATACAGAACCTGCGCTCTTCAACATAATCCTTACTGAGAGTTCCCAGTGTGGATGGACACAGAAAGAAGTCATAAGAAGTGCGCTCTTTTGAAGCCTTTGCGCCTAAATTGTGGAACAGTTTGCCTCAGTAGTTGAGGGAAATTAAAAATGGTAAAAAGTCATTTAAGAACCATCTAAAGGATTTTTTTATCCTTTAGATTTTAGGACATTAGATCGCCGTGATCATGTTAAAATAGCACGGACACTAGGGCTATAAAAGTACTCTATCATCATCGTAATAATATGCCTAATGTTTTCATTGTAATAAGATGTGTCGTAAATGTCTTCCTTGTAATAACATGTCTTTAATGTCTCCATTGTAATAACATGTGTCGTAAATGTCTTCGTTGTAATAACAAAAGACGTACATGTCTTCATTGTAATAACTTATGTCTTAAACGTCTTCATTGTAATGACATATAATGTAAATGTCTTCATTGCAATGACTAAAGTTGTAAATGTCCTTATTGTAAAAACGTATTTCTTAAATGTCTTCATTGTAAAGATATATGTCGTAAATGTCTTCATTGCAATAACTAAAGTTGTAAATGTCCTTATTTTAAAGACGTATTTCTTAAATGTCTTCATTGTAAAGATATATGTCGTAAATGTCTTCATTGCAATAACATAAATGATTATGTCGTTTAACATTACTTTCTTACTCTTCCTGTACGGTCACGTGTCTTGTATGTTCTTTCTTTACTTAATCTGATATATTTTTTTCAGCAAACCCTAACCAGTATTTCTTTCCAAAACCTTTCTATTAGGTGCCGCCCTCGCTGGGGCCAAGATTTGTTTCTCCTATTCCATGATAAAAACCTCTGCCGTTGGTCGAAAATGACGTCCATACCATGGAAAAAAAATCCCCCACCCCCCCCCCCCCCCAAGGTGAAACACCCTTTCCGCCAACTCTTCCTATGCTACTGGCACTGCCCACCTGAACATCTGAAATGCCCCCTCTTCCTCCCCACGTATCATAACATATATAGACTGCGCAGACGATACTCAAAATGACGGACCCTTTTAACTCGATATAGTAAGATGTTAATCCTTGTGAAACTTATCACAAACCGTTATGGCTTTCTGAGAAATTGGACAACACGATTTTGAAACCGACTTATTCTAGAGCTACGGCTCCCCCCCCCCCCCGACATCTTGCTTACAACGCTGGCTCGGAATTAATTACCCTCCAAAGCCCAAAACCTAATTATTCTGTTGGAAGTAAAAGGATCGAATCCACTAAAAGCCCTGGATGGAAATGTAGGTCACGACTCTTAAAGGTATCAGACTAGTGTTCAACTCAGAAATACGCGTCAGCTGTTGGTTTTTTTAAATTTTAAATTTGGTTTTTGTTTATTTTCGTATGTATTTAGAACGGAAATCTGTCGCTTCGCTGGTAAGACTACAGCTACTTCCTGCGTAGACACACCATTTTTATTCCCATTCAAAGCAAGGGCCTGTTTTACAAATTCTGTGATTGTGGAATTTTTAATTTTTTTATTTTAACATTGGATTTATCTCCTCCCCCAAGAATAGGTCCCTTACTCTGTGCATTGTTAGACACCCCCCCCCCGTCCATCTTTTCTCTCTTCTCCCCCTCCCCGGATTTCATCGTGTGCTGACCTCCTGGGGTTTTCAAAATTGTCACCTCTTGGTTGAGAGGCTGGCGCAGAGCTTGTTACTCTTTTGTTTGTCATACAGTTTGTTCGTTTGATTGTATGCTGTTGTTCCTGTTTTATATTTCTGAAAAAAAAACAATATCAGCTCCAGGGGTGAATGGGGCAGGCCAACTTTGGATGGCAACTCATCCACGAGAAGGCAACTCATCCACGAGAAGGCAACTCATCCACTAGAAGGCAACTGATCTAAGAGAATGCGAACTCTGAATCAAACCCGGAAATGCAGTCCCGAAAGGGGTATGACGGTGAAAATTCCGACAACTTCTGCGACATGGAATGCATAAGGAGCATAGTGAAACACGCTCACAGAATACTGCTGGTCATCTACTGCATCCTGGTCGATTCCCGGTCGTCTTCACAAAATCTTGCCACTTGATGACATACATATACAGGGACGACTAAGTGAGGCCTGTCGAATGGGGCAACTCCCCCCCCCTTCACTTTAAACAAAATACAGCTCAAGTCAAGGCTACTACTCCAGTCATGTATTGCCTTGGTATATCTTGTGAAGGATGAACAATATAACACAGATTACTGGACATGTGTTGTAGCACAGAGTTTGTTTCACAGAGTTTCAATATTATCAAACACCTTTTACATAAGGTACTTTCCCCAAATCTACAGGAGAGCTTTGTACACAGAGTAAATTGCTCCGAGTTTTGAAACAACGGATATATGTTGTATTATTTCGTACATATATAAGCTGTCCTTCATTTCAACTAAGGGTCATCTGTGTTAACGATCATAAATAATTTTCTTTTAAAAAAAAATAAAAAATATAAAAAAAACGCCGTTGTGGGAGATCGTGCACCCCAACATCGCTAGTACTCTCTAAGACAAAACCGGAACACGCTGGTCATTCACACGGGGGCAGAATGCAAATACAGATTAGTGACCTAGTTTGGTTTAATTGGCCTGGCATCGGGTTTGCCCGGCTGGACTAATGAATGTGAAGCAAGAGAAGGACTTTGTTGGTTATCCCACTGGGGATTGAGAAGATCAAGCATAATTTAGAATAGCACAGGAGGGGGGTGGACTCAATAAAAGAAAATATTGCTTACATCTCTTTACCCAGGGTGGACACCAACGCTAGCGAATAGTGCACGATTTATTACGCCCCCCCCCCCTTTCTTTTTCCAGCCTCACCCCCATACGTGTTTCAATTTTGTAAAAAGTTTTTGTTCTGTTCATTTTGTACCGTTAATTTTGTACTGTTCATTTTGTACTGTTCATCCACACTGGAAACTCTGGTAGATGCAAGATAAATTTGAAGGCAGACAAAAAACGTATTAAGAGAAAGTCTTCAGTTCCAATAACAGACGCTGTTTGTTATACATTTAGAAAAACTTTAAGTTCATCACGATGACAACAAATTTACTTCTTACTTTATATGACCATCTATTCAAATGGGGAAAGTCAATCTATCCATCCCTGTGGCGTTACAACCCATGTACGGCTTTGACAAGTCATACTAGGGTTATATCTACTGTACATGCATAAACAATGCGATCACCGTTTATTTATATTTATTTATTAAAATTATGTATTTATTTAATTATTTGGGTATTAATTTAAATTGCGAAAGAGTGGCAAGTATTGTTAGCATGTGTACTGACTGAGCTTCGTGATCCACACTGACCTGATCGTCCTGTGTTGTTGTCATGTTGACTGACTGGACTTGGTGACCTGATCGTCCTGTGTTGTTGTCATGTTGACTGACTGGACTTGGTGACCTGATCGTCCTGTGTTGTTGTCATGCTGACTGACTGGACTTGGTGACCTGATCGTCCTGTGTTGTTGTCATGCTGACTGACTGGACATGGTGACCTGATCGTGCTGTCTTGTTGTCATGTTGACTGACTGGACTTGGTCACTTGTCTTCATGAATGCCTAAGCTTAAATGTTTTAATATTATCTGGATAACTAGAGTGAGTGGTCACGTGGGGTATAAACAGAATGTATGATGGGGAATAGTTAGTTGTTAACTTGAGTGTTCATATACTATTACACTATTACATATATATTAAAATCTGACTTATAGCAAGCACCAACAAGGGCTTTTGTGATAATATCACAGATGTTGATCAGATACAGATTTTAAAGAACTGAAGTTTTCTAGATAAGCATGGGACCATTATTTAATTTATTTATTATTATTATTATTATTGGTATTCGAACTTATTGAAATTGCATTGCAAGTCACAATACGGCTTGCTGTCGCCAAACATTGTAAGTCACAATACGGCTTGCTGTCGCCAAACGTTGTAAGTCACAATACGGCTTGCTGTCGCCAAACATTGCAAGTCACAATACGGCTTGCTGTCGCCAAACTTTGTAAGTCACAATACGGCTTGCTGTCGCCAAAACAAAAGGGACGAGAAAAGTGTCCACCATTTCAAAGCCCTAGACTGGACCGTGTGAGCAGAGCTTATTTCAAAAGATTAACATTTACTGAAACTGACGCGAGTGGTGGTGAAATGTGTTTAAAGATCACAAACGGTGAAGTTTGGCAGAAACAATCAATTACTCTGCTCGTCGTGCTAGTCAGTACAATAGAACAAACTGCACATGTTTAGTCAGTGCAATAGAACAAACTGCACATGTTTAGTCAGTACAATAGAACAAACTGCACAAGTTGTTAGTCAGTACAATAGAACAAACTGCACAAGTTGTTAGTCAGTACAATAGAACATACTGCACAAGTTGTTAGTCAGTACAATAGAACAAACTACACAAGTTGTTAGTCAGTATAACAGAACAAACTGCACAAGCTGTTAGTCAGTACAATAGAACAAATTGCACAAGTTGTTAGACAGTACAATAGAACAAACTGCACAAGTTTAGTCAGTACAATAGAATAAATTGTACAAGTTGTTAGTACAACAGAACAAACTGCACAAGTTGTTAGTCAGTACAATAGAACAAACTGCACATTTTTTTAGTCAGTACAATAGAACAAATTTCACAAGTTGTTAGTCAGTACAATAGAACAAATTGCACAAGTTGATAATCAGTACTATAGAATAAACTGCAAGAGTTGTTGGAGTCGTGGATTCAATCAGAGTTGGCTTTGCTCTTCGTCGTCGGATGGAAGCTAAATATAGCCCATGAGATTAGACTGAGATGAGGAGGTAAATGAATCATTAACATTCTCACTAGCCGGAAATGACTTCTCATACGGGACATTACTTTTCAGACTGGACACTGCTTCCCGCACATTGTGTCCATTTATTGTACATTGAGAAAATCTTTTGAAGTTTACTTACATCTAAATATACTAGAACATTATGACCTATTTATAATGTTGCAAATTTATTTGGCACCTTCGGGTATTATTTTTGTTAGCTCACAGTTTGTGAACCCATTCCGCTAATCGCGTCACGCGTAATAACTCTTGATTAGATGATAATTTTTTATATAACTTTTTATTCTAACAAGATTATTTTAATTTAAGGTTTGAAAGTCTTCTTTGACCTAATGAATTTGTTGAGTTAGATATCCACACAAAAATTATTAATGAAAATGAAAACCAACTTTTGAAAGCGTTGAGTTTTTTTTTTTGTTGTTGTCTTTCTTTAAGGAGGGGTTGTGTTATGTTTTGAATGTTTAATTAAAACAGTTTGTGCGATTTTATTTTCGGAAAAATATAAAAGCGTTAATTTTAAGAAAGATTTCAAGTTGCTTATTTTTGGAAAGGTATCCAATTTTCTTTTTCTTCTAATTCTCGTGGGAAAAACTGCAGTCTTTATTTTTAAAAAAATAAATAAAAATTTCCAGAGTTTATTGTTTACATTCAGTGGTATATCTAGGGTAAGTACCGCCAGGTGGGGTATACGTTGTTTGGCCCCACGCTTTTATCAAAGAAAACTTTGCAGTTGGGCGAAAATAACGCCCCTAAATAAACCATCCCCATCGCACCGTTTCCTGCACACTGTGTACTCTCTCTGTCTGTCTTTCTTTTTGTCTGTGTGAGTCTCTCTCTCTCTACCTCTGTCTGCCTCTTTCTCTCTCTCTCTCTCTCTCAAAAACAATTTTCTTTTGCGAAACGACTAAGGTTAAAACGACTGTTTTACCCTACGGACTAACTAACCTTGTCTCTCTTCTATACATACTGTCACAGAACCGTTTCTAGCACGTCTGGTCAAGTGCGTGCTTGAGTCAGAATGGGACGTCAGGGGCAGTAACTTGGTGAATTATCTCCCCCTTCAATGGGACCGGTTCGCCGTGGCGCACATCTGGACCGTGATCTTTGTTCCATGCGATTTTGTTATCCACGCCCCGTAAACAAGCAATTTGCGTTTAACCCTCAAGCCAGTGGCCACTAATGACTGATCGCCACCCTCCCTGTGGCTGGTCAGTACGTGGGTGGTTGTGTGCGTGGTCCGACCACACACTTTACAACAGTGTTTTGTGCTCGATTCTATAGTTAAATACAAACCTTGCAAGAGCCAACATGTTGGAATTTGAGGATTTGAAAGGTGAAACGTTTAAATAACTGAGTGTGGTTTGTGTGATTTCAGTCAATGCATACTTTTAATTCATTGTCGAACTTAGTTATTTTTAAATGCCTATAAACGAGGACGAAATAATACATTTTAAGACATCCTTCGTGAGCATGATGTTAAACAATTTAAAAATTCGCCAAACTTATTCTAATCCACATTCAGGCTAATTCAGATAGATGGTACCTCATCATTAGGTTTAGGGATAGATTTAGGGTTCAGGTTAGGGTGAAGGATAGATTTAGGGTTCAGGTTAGGGTGAGGGATAGATTTAGGGTTCAGGTTAGGGTGATGGATAGATTTAGGGTTCGGGCAACCAAGATGACGGCCGTGGTAAAAACAACGCGTTACAATCTATACGAATTTACCCAAATTCAAAACGTTTAATCGTATCCTGAAATTTGTTTGAAAGAAATTTCGTCGACGGAAAATTGATCGACGAAATTTCTTTCAAACAAATTTTCCGGTAACCAATCTTTATTAAAAACGAACGAAAGCTTAAACTTGTATCAAGTAAACAAAACATCAGTTTGATGATTTTTTAAAATAAAAACGTACATTGTGCATAAGCTTTAAGTTGAAGTACGTAGAAAATGGCAACATCTAAGTTCAGTTTAGAAAACATGTAGAGAAAAAATCGTTACGTTACTGTCAGACGCGTGAACGTAAATCCTTATAAATCCTGTTTTTTTTTTTTTTTGTGTGGCATTAATATGGCAATATCGTGTGACGTTGTGGGCGGAAAGTGGGCGCTGGCCAGGTTTAAGAGACATTGGAAGTTGAATTTTTATATATTATTTAACACAGAAACAAACAGAAAACGCCTACGAAGATATTGCTAAAAAAATATTATTATTCCTTATATCTATATATTGTATATATTTATATATTATATTTTATGATTCAGTTTTACATCACGAAATTAAAATACTGTCCAGTTTTGGTGATGTCATATATTCATACATCGAAAGCACCAGTGGAATCAATATTATGGTATGAGTGTATGTGGAAAATGGAAGAAAATAGTTCCAATATTAGGTTAATTGTGTTTATTCTGGATTTTTAAAAGTTTTTTTTTTCTGTTTAGCTAAGAAATTGTGATTATTTCGGATATGACTTTGAGAATGTGTGACTTAAGTCAGTTGAGAATAGCTTTGAGCAGGAGATTTAAGTCAACTGTACAGGCGTTGTGACTTTGTAATCGGTGTTTTAAGCATAATCATGACTTAATGTATTAGAAACGTCTTGAAAAAAAATAATTAATCGAGGCTTTCAAAATGGATTTAGCGAAATTTAAAAAAAAAAAACAACTACAGCCAGACACGATATGACCGGAGGACTGTCCAATATCATCTTGGCTCATTGATCGTTTGGTAACACGATGTGACCGGAGGACTGTCCAATATCATCTTGGCTCATTGAACGTTTGGTAACGCCCTGATAAGTTGTGTCTTTCCGTCGCAATCCACGTCGACGTGAGATATCTGCCTTTGACATGTTCACACGTAATTTAATTCAGACTGAGAGATCTGCCTTTGACATGTTTACAAGTAATCTACTTCAGACATAGTCTGCTAGGCTTTTCACGTCTTTTCATGAAAAAATCTCTGCGGTAGGCACCCTCTCCATATTAAGGAAAAAAGTGGCACCCGAGGTGGATCGCCGACTCCTCCCATTTACTTCTTTTTTATAAATAAAAATATTTATAGAAATTATAAAGCGTTTAGAGATTTTTTTTTAATATGCGAACACCTTCTTTCATTAATAAAACGGCAAGCTCAGTGCTATGTGTCTAGATTAAATAGTTGTAAATAACAGGTAGCCCAGCCTGTTAACACAGCAAAGTCTTTGCTGCTAGGCTGTCTTTAACAGACCGCAAACTAAGGAGTAGTATTTGTGTATGTGTGTGTGGTTGGAGTGGGTTTGGTTTCCTCCAATGCAGACGATTGCCAATCCTTAACCCGGGTCCTCGTTTACGACATTGACCCAACAGTTCAATTCTGGGGTTTGGGAAGTACCCTTGACGCATGAACCACAATTTACAGTGAATATTTACGACCTCAAATCTGCAACTGCAGGTCCTAAAACTGTATTTAGATAAAAACCGACGTGACCATGGATTTATTTTCAGCTAACGATATCTCTGTTGTCACCAGAAAGGCGTTCAATGAATGCACCGAGACGCGCCTTCTCCTCGCTTGGGATTGATAAAATATTCTGATTCGCGCTCAGTCAGCCGTCCGGAGTGACCTGCATTCCGGAGATGTGTAATTTTCCATACACCCACGACCTTTAAGAAACAAAAATTAAAAATTAACTAATCTAACACACGTCCGTTTATCTCAAGTAATTCCGGAAATAATTTTTTTTTTAAAATGTTGACGCCGAGTTGTCAAGGATGACAACTTCCTGGTTCATTGGACAATGGTCTTGGAATATATCCAACATGTAGAGCAATGGTTTCATGGATACATCGTATTGGGAGTATGTGAAGAAGGTGGGTGGGGATGGGTGGGTGGGTCTTCTCTATCACCAAACGTCTTCTATGATTTCTGACTTCAAAAGGTTTCTTTTCATTCTTAAAAGATACCATACACACACACACAAAATCACAACCAAACTTTGTTCTAATTAAATCAAAATATTTCAATCCCAACACAAGATCGATTTATAGGATGTATTTTAAGCCGTTAAAAATTAAGTATTTTTATTAAACATAAAGTCAAGTACTCCATTTTGAATCCCTAATGAAAATTAACGATTTTGACGGTCACTTTTTCTCCCATCAGGTCCGGATTATGCTGCAGGTTATCCGGTTTGGCAAGTGGATAACTTGTGGATACACACTGATGGATCACTTACCGGCCCACAGAGTTTCATGCTCCCCGTAAACTAAGCAGATTTAGCTCGGCTGTCTGATGGGAACCTTGCGCAACAACCCCACAAATGCCGTGGACACGTCGAGGGTAAGTAGATAGAAGATTTACACGGGTACATTTGCGGTAGGAGATTTATCCTCCCTTTTAGGGTCATCGCTCAGGTCTGCATGGCTACCCTGTCTTATTCTATAAATTGGACTACTGAACTGTAAAATCAGAAACAGTAGGCAACGCTAAAATAACAAGGAAATGGAAGAGCTTCCAGGTTTTGGAAAACATTTGAATACTGATTCAAAATAAGAATTCTACATTCCATGAAAGAAAGTGTGGTGTCATGGTGAGTTCAATAGCGCGCCAAAATAAAATTCCCGATGACTGCGCTAAATGAGATTATTGAAAATACCGCAAGAAAGTTTGGTGAGTCTTATTTTCTTTTACTTTGCGGAAATAATCTCAATTTATTCATGATATAATAAATATGCGGTTTAAAAGTCTCTGGGACATTAGAATATTGATATGTTTCAGGGGCGTTAAAAAAAGTGTTAGGTGGCGTACCTATGGGGGAGGAAGGTGGTAGCACTATTTGGGATTCTTATAAAGTGCTTTTCTTGAAAGCATATTTTGTCGAGTAACTTTAGTAATTCGACTACTAACTCATTTGGACATAATTTGATAAGAATTCGTCTAATGTAAAGTTGAGAAAATAATTATTTGTTTTTGGTTTTTTTCCCTCCTCAAAGAAACAGATTCATATTTTTATTAAATTGTGTTTCGATTAAAGCTTGTTTTACGTTGATTAATTTGTTTGATAAGGTTAAGAGGTAAGGTTAAAAAGAAACTACTGCAGTGCACCATTGGTTCTAATATAACATTGATCGCTGCAGTGCACCATTGGTTCTAATATAACATTGATCACTGCAGTGCACCATTAGTTATAACATAAAATAAATCACTGAAGTGCACACTTTTTTTGTGTAACATACAATGCACCATTGTTTGGTAATTAAAATATCAGAGATTTTATTTCCGAAACACTGCTACTGTTTGTTTGTTTGTTTGTTTTCGGTAATGATTGCTTTTACGATTTAAACTTAATACGATATTTTGTTCAACATGTTTATATCGATCCTTTTTCTATATGGCCCGCTTCGGCAATTCTGTCCTTGAAAAACACATTTTATAGAAGAAATTATCTAATAAATGTGATGTATCTGAATACGTTAGCCTATGTCTCTGATCTACGCAAGAGCACAAACACAAAGGGAAGAAAATGCTTGTCTAGCAAATTTGAGATAGAAAGTGGTTGCCTAATGGCGTCCGTTAATAGCGCGAGGGGCAGTAAAATGATTATTCTAAACTAAAAACGTGCATTTGTTCAGTGTTAAAGCATTTCAATAATAGGATGTGTAATAATCAATCCCATCACCAGATCTTTTTGCAAACATAACGCCACAAGCTCCCCCCACCCCTTTTTCCCACCCCACCAATAAAAACCCTGGGTTATGTGGTGCATCGATAAACAAGCAATAGCTCTCAAAAATAAATTTTGTTGTTTTTTTCTAAACAGAATGTATCGAAATTCGGATTTTTTTATTATTGAAGTCTACCCTTCTACTTACATTTTCCTCTTGGGGATGGAAGGTTTTTTGTTTACACGCAGGACATTGGAACTCAATTGATCTTTTTCTCGTGACGTGGTCACCTGAAAGGTTCTGATCACTTCGCCGCAACTGAGATGTGTCAGCATCGCGTCTACTCCTAGGTCGACGGAGGCGGGTTGACACTGTGGCTCAAAGTATCATGTTTGACCCTGTCTGCTTCGCGGTTCCGTGAACGGGACGTGTGGGCTAGCTAAGATTTACTAATTTTTGTTAGTTTTACGATTAGGTAAAGCGTTAAGTTACGTTGACCGGGATTTTGTAAATATTGAATGTCTAAAGTGTAAATAATTCACTTTGCCGATTATTTAAAGATTAAAATTTTTAAATAATGAAAAGTAGAAAATAAAATTAAAAAAAAAAAAAACATTTTCAAAAACTTATAAAATATAAGTAAGCTTCGTCTACATTCAGTTTCGAATCCATTGGCTACACAGAGTGCTCCTCTACACTTCTGTGCAGTCTTTCTTTGCGTAATACATATTAAGAAATTATATATTATTTTCTGCTCTTTTTTTTTTTTTGGCGTAACGTCTTTAATAAAAAAAACTTTTCAAAAAAGATTTGTTTAAATATTCTTCATGAACAGAAAAAAAATATTAATTATTCGTTGTTTGTATAATAAATAGCTATTCAACTATAATATAATGAATGAGACGATATAAACATATAAATAATAGGTTATATATGTTATTTGCTCATTTGGTGGGGGCGCTCAAATTTACCATTATAAATACAATTAGCTAGTGGTACGCTAAACATTTGGTTGGGGGGGGGGGGGGGCTGTCATATGGTGGTCTGGTTTTTACGCGGTGTTTTATGTGACTTGGTAACCTGGTATCTTCTCTGGTGGATGGGGCCCGTTAGCCTTGGATGGCAACTCATCTAAGAAAAGGAAAACTCTGAATTCAAAACCAGGAGATGGAGTCCCGTAGGTGGATAACGCTGACACGGTGTAACATTCCGGCAGCTCCTGCGACGCCACTGGTGCCAAGCTGTATCATCCACATATGATGTTCCCTTTGGGTTATCCAGCGGAGTAGAGAGGGGGGGGCGATTTTCTGTGTAGGGAACCAGCTTTATAACCCTCGAAAGAATAAACGTCCTGCAAAATCTGCCCCATCGTCACACTGGGGCGGACGGATGTCAGGAAAAAACAACAACTGGGACTGGAACAACTATTGATTAGGCTACACAACTAAGTACATAGTTTTAAAACAGCTTGGAAAAAATAAATTATAACGCACGTCCGACGTTCTTTTAATTAATTCAAGCGCAATAGAAAAAAAATACTTTTAAGTCACCAAAGTTCGGGAAGTGAAAAAAATCTTCCTGCCCATTATCGAGTTAAAAATCCGAGAGTAATATTTACATACTGGAAATTTACTTTGGAACTAAAAATAGATGCAAGCAGAGATCACAGCAAATTACTGATTCGCGCTCTTGACTAGATCTAGAAGCTGGGACGGAAAAAACAACTAAAATATTATTATTTTTTAAAAAAAAGACAGTCCGAAAAGATGGGCTACGTGCCGGCCAATGAAGCTGTTTATTAGTAGGACCATGATAAGTCATCTCGTCCCTGTCCCAATTTCCTCTCAATGAACTCGAGCAGCATGTCTGTGATTCACAGCAGTCAGCGGTACGGATGCTGGATCCGACTACTGGACGACGTGGACTTTAAATGGGGAGAAGCCTCAGAATAGAATCACTGCTAAAATAGCCTGGTAAGCGACCTTAGGTACAGCGGTCGCTCAAACTTTAGGTCTGGTTCATACGAACTGGTTGATTCTGGGACGACTCTAGCCGAAACTGTTGTTAATTTAAAGAAAAAGAAACAAACTAAAACGAAAATATGTTCTTATAAATCCTTTATAGAATGTAATATCGAGAAATGGCGGTTGGGGCTGAGATTTGACAAAATATGCATATAAGTAAGACACTTTTTAAGAATCCCATTTTAGTGCCCTCCCCCTTTCCAAGGCTCGCAGTCGCACATTTTGTTCACGCCCCTGAACTATATTAATATTCTAATAATCCGCCAGCATTTACACCGCAGACTTATTTCACCAACTATTTCAGAAAAACAAAAAGAAAATATTACGCACCAAACGAACTTGTTTTAAAGAATGTCATTTAGTGCAGTGATCTGGAATTTGTCTTCATGTTCCCCTTGAACAGTGGCTCTCAACCTGTGGGTCACGACCCCCTTTTGGGGTCGGACGACCCTTTCCCAGGGGTCGCATAAGACCATCTGAAAACACATATACTCTTCAGTTATAAATTATCAACGAAAATAATTGTGTGGTTGGGGATCGCCACAACATGAGGAGCTGTATTAAAGGGACGCGGCATTAGAAAGGTTGAGAACCACTGCCATTGAAGAACAAGAAAAACTGATTTTGTTGGTTGGTGTTTCGGGGGGGGGGGGGGCTGAAAATTTGATAGAATATGTTGTCATCGGCAAAAACTATATTCGCCAAATTTCAGCTCGGTAGCTTGACGTGCATTTGGGTCAAATGGCCGTCCGAAGATTTTGCCTGCCACCCAGCCAGCAACGAACAAAAGCGAGGTCAATACAACGGATTCAAATATGTGATAATCATTAAGAAATATTATTACATTCTACATATACACGGATACGTTGCACATTTTCTTTTCTGTAACTAACTGACAACAGTTGACTGATAGAGTTTGCCAACGTCATAAAATGTAATTTACACTAAGACGTCGCTAATCTGGAAGTTGAAAAATTTGGAGCTTCGAAAATACAGACTGCCTGAATCAGAAAAAAATTCTGGAGGAGGAGGGGGTATAGTGAGAATTACAACGTTAATTAAAGTGAAGGCACTCACACTTCTTGACGTGACTTTAAGATATAAAGTGGTCATGGGGCTAGTCCCGGCAATCCCAGCAAACAATTATCTCATTCCATAGAAGCCAGGTCGATTAATTAGAGCCAAAAACTCACTAAACATTGACTTAACCTCTGACAACCCCATGAGCAATTACCCCTGGAACAATAGCAAATGCTTCACTGTGCCTCGGAGTAACACAGTGCAACATAAACAGTCATTCTTTCCCCGCACAATAATCGCTTGGAACCAACTGGAAAATACCGCCGTGAACTCGACATCTATCGAAAGCTTCAAGGCTGCCCTGGCATCTGCTAGGAGCCGTTAGGATGGCAGCATCGCTTCCCCAACCGTTGCATATATGCCAGTATATGAATGCAGCAACGTACCCTACCAGAACCAGGACCAGAACCAGAAATGAGTACATCTATGGGCGCCGCCATGACAATAACCGTTCAAAGGTCACGTGATAAACTATGACCTCATTATCTCCAACAAATTGATGCATATTTAATTTATTGAACTGAAGGTACCGGGTTTTTCATAGGGTATTTTTAAAAATCCGGATAGGTCGATAGTCAGGACGGGGTCAAGCCACAAATAGTCCGGACTATAGACGTCTTATTGTTTCTTCGACAATTTTAAATTGCTTTAACTTTTACGGACAAACATAACTTTTGCGGACAAACATAACTTTTACGGACAAACAATACGTGTGTACGGGCATTTTGATACAACATTTTTGTTTTTTTTTTTCACTTGTATACCACCGTGGCCTTTAGCCGTTTGCCTCAATCGAACTCACCCCAGATCAGCCTTTGAAATAATTAAAAAATGATTGTGCCTTATATCTTTCCCTCCCACCTTCAATGCTAATGGAAGTCCCAGCAGTAGAGCCGACACTGAACATCCCGGCCATTTGGTCGAAAACTTACAAAATCCCATAATAGGTACAAGAGGGACAAAAACAGTTCCATTTTTTAAAATATTAAAACATTTTTGTTTCGTTCCTCTTAAATATCTTATGATGTTTTTTCTTTTTTCTTTTTAAGTCAAATTTAATAAAAGTACAAACGTAGCATTGAACAGATTCACATGTACTCTAAAAAAAAAAGTTTTTGAATAAAACTTAAAATAAAACGTAAAAAAAAAACGTAAAATAAAACGTAAAATCGGTGGTTCTCTTGTTTAATGGGTATTTTTTTATTAGATGTTAATTTTCAAACGTAAATTAAAAAAAAAAAAATCTGAGATAAGTAGCCCAATAACAAGCAGGCATAATTTTTTTA